>CM016615.1:68904766-69504766 GCA_005393395.2 Gossypium australe
GCCTAGAGGTGTGTCAACACTTTGGATCCTTGAGGCTTAAAGAATTGACAATGAGGGATAAAGAAGGAGTAGATTTCGGCTTGACAAAAAATAAAAGAGAAGAGAGAATGTTGCTTAGGAAATTCGACAGAGAGAGAGAAGAGGAGAAAAATTGATGAGTTGCCCTATGTTCTTCCTTTTATAGCTGAATTTATCACTTAGAATCCCTTACTTGGCCACCATTCTTCCTTATTTGATAGCTTTATCCTTTAATTATCACAAAATAGAAGAATTTATCCAACATTTATCTCATGGAAATAATGATAAATAAATCCCTTATTTTTCTCTTGAAAATACTTAAGAAAAATCATCATTTATCCCTATTTAGCCGAAATTTAAAGAGAATAAAACTCTTCCTTTTTTTAAAAAGCTTGTTCCGTCCACCTCACTTCTTCTGGAAGCAAAATAAAATTTCTTTTATTTGCTTCCCATGTGACTCGAACTCAGGCCCAACACCCTTGTATGTGGCGCCATTTCCTGAGGCCCTAAGTGGCATCTTCAGGCCACTTTTCCAAGCCTGTTTGTGTGTCAAATTTCACATACTTTTTCTCTTAAGGCCACCTTGCCTTAATTTCCTCTTTTTAAGCTTTAGAACTTGACATTTCCTTTCATTTCCAAGTTTCCTAAAATTTTCGTTTGCCTCCTTTAAGCTTACATTTCCAAGTTTCCAGAAATGTTCACTTTCCTCTTTTGACTCATTTCCAAATCATTTCCTTACCTTTCTAGGACATTTCCCTACATTTCCAAGACAAGACATTTCCTTACATTTCCAGGACATTTCCTTACATTTCCACACATTTCCTTACATTTCCATACATTTCCTTACATTTCCATACATTTCCATACATTTCCTTACATTTCCTCATATCTTAAGGTTCCTAAAACTCCTCAGAACACATCCAACACACCCACTGAGCCCGCTATCTCATAAATTACGCACGAACGCATAACCCCTAATCTAGGATGTTACACCTGCTAGGCTTGAAGCCCGAATATTCATATTAATGAGCCATCTCATTCACATCACATACTACCAATGTAACACCCCAAAACCCGGCCCATTCACTACGACCGAATTTGGAATGCCACTGCGGAAAGACGGTTGAAAATCTACTTTTGACCTTAGAATAAAGCATGAGAATTTGATTACTTTTGAAAACCATGTCCATTTAAAATTATACTTAAAACTTTGTTATTATAAAATGTCCAAATTAACCTTTAGCATACATATATGTAGAATAAATAGATTACTAGAAATAAAATCATCTTCATGTAGTAATTTAATTTAATCAAACCATAATTAAAATAATACCAAAAATAATAAAATAAGGCCCTTATTACAACCCAATGTTTAAACAAAATACTTAATATTGAAAATGCTTAAAATAATTAAAACATCTTTGCCTGCATGGAACTAAGCTTCTGCATGGCCACCTTTGTACTCCTCCAACCCGGTCCAAGCTCATGAATCACCTGAAATGGTTAAGAAAAATTGGGTGAGTCCACAGACTCGGTGCGTAATCATTACACATGTTTCCACCCATATGGGCTTGGCCCATACCCACACAGTTCATGTAACCAATCGTGCCAAATGTATCCCAGCCAATCCTAAGTCCATCCGTTACACCAACCTTAGCAGACTCCCTGCTCAAGGCGTGGCTAATCCACCGATCACAACCAAGTGATCCCACATATCATACCTCGGCAGACTGCTGCACAAGGCCGTGGCGAGCCACCGATCACATAAGTGATCCCAACGTTAATCCGTCTACGGGTGATGCACTCAGCTATCAACGCCGAGATGGGCAACCTAGCCAACATCTCCCTTGATGTAGCACACAGCTAGTCATCAAGTGCTAATGTAGCACGAGGCTAACATTAGACCACGTACATATTATGTACTCCCCGTCCTTCTTTAATCAAAACCAATCCCCATGCACATATGTCAAGGTATCATGTCAATCAACATATAGAGTGAGTATAATCACATGCTCATCACCATATTTAACAGGCACCATAAATAGTTTAATAACATAAATCACTAACCTGTTAACCGAATACCTCAAACATGGGTATCCATCACTTAAGCCTTTACTGTCGGCTATCACACATCATACGTAAACATATACATCATTAAGCAGTTAACAGGAGAAACAGTGCGATGATTACGCACCTAATTACTCGAATTCTAAACTCTCGATCCCTTGACTGGCTACTCTGACGCTGGCCCACACCCCGGTGGCCAATCTCGAACCGCCGAGACAGCTCTTTCTTAAACTTCGGGATAGGGACTTTCCCTTGCCCACCTTGACTGGTATTCCCTCCATCAAAACGCTTTAATCAGGTAAACCGATTAACCTCCAAGTTATAAATCCAACTATCAAAACCTACCAAATGCTCCTTACCAAAACACACTCGAATCCTTGGTAGATCACTTCTGCAATGCTGACTATATGCCTCCCAAGACGGTCTCCTGCGTTAGGCTTTCCTCCTACAATCGGCCTTAACATCACTCACATAAATAGCCTTTGGCTTAATCGAATACTAAAAACATAAACAGATCCTTACCACCACTTACCAACGTCGATTATTAGAGGATAGGAATTTGGATTGAGCACTTCAAAAATCCCGGAGTACCTTGATAGAATCGATTCCAACACTGATTAGCCACCAAAAATATTTCGACTCCTCCCAACCATCCAAGTCGACGAAGAAAAAGAATATGGAAAAGAAAGTTTCGGCCATCACTTACCTTTACCAATGATTGGACCAAGAAATCCGAGAGCACCTATGTCTTCCTGATATTCGGCCACAATAAATCTTACTAGAAGAAAGAGATTTCGGCACCAAGGTAGGGTGTAGATTCGGCTAAATAGAGAAAGAAAATAATGAGAAAAGGAAGATAGAGTTTCGGCCAAGAAGGTTTGAGAAGAGGAAAGAAAAAAATATAAGGGAAGAGTACTTTCGGTTTAGCACATTGGAAGAAAAAGAGATAAGAGGGTAGGTGATTCGGCCAAGGATCACAAAGTAGAAAGGATGAAGATGGCAATGGAGGTTTTGGTTTTGAGAGAGAATGAAAAAGGAAAAAAAGAGATGATGGTTGGGAAAATGCTAGCCGAAAAAAATTAACAAGTAAAAGACTAGGAAATTCGGCCTCCCCCCTACATAGCTCCCTTGCCGTCCCTCCTCTCAAGGAGTTCAAATTCGGCCAACACCTTAATTCACTCTTGGCCAACCCTTTGAAAATATTCAAAAGGATTTGAACAAGTCAAATCCCTTCTTTTCTCTTTGCCACCATTTTAGATTATTCACATAAAATCCACTTAAAATCTTAATAATATCTTATTATCCCAAAATAAAAATTGATGATTTCTCTCTCCCTCTTGCCGCCCAAAATAAGAGCAAAAAGGAGATTCCGTGACTCGAACATAGGCTCCCCTTAGCACCCTGAGGCATCACCTTCCAAGCCCTATGTGGCGCCTCCCTGCCACTCTTCCAAAGCAATTCTTGAGTCTTAACCTCCCAAATAATTCTCTTAAGCCCTCTAAAGCCAAGCTCCCCTTTTTAACACTAAAAACCAAAAATTTCCTAAGGCATTCTACTACCTTTTAGAGTTCCCAAGACCCCTAAAACTCACCCAACCACACACTGAAGTATGTCAACCCCTGAGTTATGCACTAAATGCATAACCCCTAGAACCCGGGTGTTACAACCAATATCACATATATCACACATAATCAATCCATTTTCACATATTATTAATATCACATATCACAAATAATTCAATATCACTTCACATAATACTAATATCACTTGTATCACACATAATTCAGTATCACTTTCACATAATACTAATATCACTTGTATCACACATAATTCAATATCACTTTCACATAATACTAATATCACTTGTATCACACATAATTCAATATCACTTTCACATAATACTAATATCACTTGTATCACACATAATTCAATATCACTTTCACATAATACTAATATCACTTTCGGCTTTGGCTAAGTTTCCAATCTATAAATTTAATTTCAACATGTACTCAAGATTATAATCGATATTAACGGTATTAAATTGCTTAAAGACTTACCTCGACTATCGACGGACGACAAAGACCGACTATTCGTTAACTTTTGCTTTTCCCCGATCCAAGTCCATTTTCTTTTGTCCTTGATCTAAATCATAATCAAATTAAGCTCATTCAAGCACATTTCATTTCAATTAATCCAAAAACACATAAATAGGCAATTTACCATTTTACCCCTAACATTTACAACTTTTACAATTTAGTCCCTATTGCACAAAACACAAAATACACATAATTTGAATTCAATCCCTAAGGGTCGAATCTTCCCCATGGTCTTATAAGTCCCTACATTTCATTAATTTTGCATTTTAACCCTTCAAAGATTTATTCTTGCAATTAAGCCCTAATCTCTCAAAATCACCAATAAAAGAATAATAAGGTATTATAATATGCATTATAACATAAAATGATAAAAAAATAAAGACATGCTCATCTTTTTGGATGATAGCCGAAAGTTGGCAAGGGAGAAAGAAAGAAAAAAGCCTAGACATATTCGGCCTTGTCCAAGCTTGATTTAGGTATGAATTTAGCTTGGTTTTTGTTAATTTTTACGTTTTTGAAATCGTTGCTTCGATTACTTCAAGACCCATGCTTGAATTTTTGATTTTGATGAATATTTTGAAATGTGCCATTGATGAGTTCATGAGTTTATGATGTTAGTTGATGGATTATGAAAGATATATGTTAGATTAATATGTTTTGTCTCCATTACTAAAAATAATTAAAACACTTTAACAAATGGGCATTCATGTCATATGCCATCCACTACATCTTGAAATGGCTAATTTGCTACTTAAGGATATAACTTTAAAAAGCCACAACACTTTAGTACTTAAACAATTAGCAAGTAACTTTCACATTTAGTGCAATTCAATCCTTTGCTCAAATTAAACGCACCAACAAACAAATTCACTTATAGAAATTTACCATATGCTTAATCACATATCAACGGCACATAAAATAATATTAAAATATTATACGAACTCGGATTTGTGGTCCCAAAACCACTGTTCCGACTAGGGTATAAACCGGACTGTTACATTTAGCATATAGAACTCTCATTTATCAACTTTTACAATTAAGCCCTAATAAGCAAATTAGACATGAAATTCATAAAATTTTCTATCGATACTCTAACACATGCATCCAATCAATCAGTAAATCATAAAAAATAATCAAAATAAACTTTTCTATATCGGATTCGTGGTTTCACAACCACTATTCTGTTTAGGCCCTATTTCAGGATGTTACAGGGATCGTCGGGGATCGTCACCACACTATCAAACTCTATTTTGGTACCTTTTGAGAGTATAAATATTTAAGTATGGCATGTTAGTCTAGTTGAAATGGTTGATGTTTTGGTTTGTGTATAAATAGCCACGATATATGGCTAGATAATGAATATGATGTAAATGAGTTTTTATGTTATATGATGCATATATTGGTATGGTTGGTGGCTAATGGTTGGACTAATGAAATGGTCAAATTTTTTATAACTATTATGATGCAAAGTAGGCATATTATTGATGAAACGTTGTTACATTGAATTGGTAAATTTGTGAATGGATTTTGCTTAGAAATGCTTATGATTAGATTGAGCTAAGTGACATATAAGTTGGTGTGTTTGATAAGTTCTTGAATGGCTAGAAAAGATGATCATTTTAGTATGTTTTGGATATTCTTGATGCTTAGAATGATGCTTATTTGTGCTTGTAGGTATAACCCAAAGTGTGGGTGATAAAATTGGCCTTGTAAATGGCCTATATTTGCCCACATAGTTGAGCACACGGGCGTGTGGTTCGACTTCGTGGTTGCAATACAAAACAAGTGAGACTCGACCACAGGATGGACACACGGGCGTGTGACTGGCCGTTTGGTGCAAGTCAGTGTCGACCATGGGTGAGGCACACGGGCGAGTCTCATGCCGTGTGGATAAGTCAATATGTATGCCCTATTTTGCCACGGCTTAGACACACGGGCATGTTTGAGGCCATTTGAGGCACACGGCCTGCCCACATGAGCGTGTGACCTCTGTAACTTTGAAAAATGTCTGATTTTCAAAAAAAATTTGTATGATCTCGGATAAGTCCCGACCCCTTTCTATTCATGATTAAGGTGTCGTAGACCTCATTAATGATATGATGATGATATAATTTATGATGTGAAATATCTGTGAAATTTTCTGTTTGTCCAGTAATGTCTCTTAACACTATTCTGACGACAGTTACGGGTTAGAGGTGTTACATTTTATTGGTATCAGAGCTACGATTTAGTCGATTTTAGGACTAAAGTAGCGTATGAGAGTCTAGCTATACATGCCATATATACGAACTGTGATAGTGTGATGAATCCTGAAGTATAAAATGTGTCTTCGTATAGTAAATGGATCTCGAAAGAGCTATAGCTGACGATGTTGAAAGTAATGCGCTGATTGTGTCAGGAAGTCTTAAAATTTATATAACAAATGATCGAGCCTAGAAACTAACTGTGACAATGACTTGAGGCAAGTGCACCTATCGAACAGTAA
The DNA here is from genome assembly GCA_005393395.2 of Gossypium australe. NCBI lineage: Eukaryota > Viridiplantae > Streptophyta > Magnoliopsida > Malvales > Malvaceae > Gossypium > Gossypium australe. Next base: position 68,911,433 of record CM016615.1, read on the forward strand.
TATAGTTTAGTGGCAAGACCGAGATGTCGAACCCAAGGGAACCAAAAGTACTAATACTGACTTTCTTTTATTGTTTAGCCTAAGAATTAAGGGAATTGTTGTTTCACCTAAAATTAACTAACTACTAAGCTGAAGATACTAAGACAAAGAAGGAATTGAGGAAATGCTTTTGGGAAAAACCAATTGATTAAGACAATACCCGAGGAAGAATCAACCTAGGACTTCACTTGTTATCTAACTCTGAACCAGATGATTTATTCACTTGACTTGATCGTAGGATTCCTCTAATTTATATTTATACCTCTCTCGAGGCTACTAACGTCTAACCCTAGGTTGATTAATTGAAATCTCTTTCTAATTAAAACCCCTAGAATTGCATTAACTCGATCTATGGACTCCCATATTAGGTTTGACCCTAATCCGGCAGATTTTCGTCATCCTATCTCTAGGGTTACGATCAACTCCGCTTAACTATGCTAGATCTACTCTTAAACATGGAATATTCCTCCACTACCTAAGGGCATCAATACTTGAATCAATATCTTGAAATATTAAAACAAGAATTAAGAACACATAGTTAAGAACAAATTAAGTTTTATCGTATAGTTCAAAAAACAATAACAAGATCTGTCTTAAGTTTCATCCCCCTCAGGTATTTGAGGGGTTTAGTTCATAATTATAAAAGAATACATCTCAGAAGAAAATTTAAAACAAAACTTAAGAGAAACCCTAAAACCTTCTGAAGGAAATTGAAGGGAAGATCTTCCGTCTTGAGTATGATCCTGGCTTCTTGAGATGAATCGGCTGGCTTTCTTCGAGTAAATTGCAATGTTCGGCTTCTCTGGCTTGGCTCCTTGGCCTACCTCAACCCTAGGGTGTTTATATAGGCTTTTGGAATGTCTTTCTTTGCCTCTAAGTACCCTATTTTGAATAGAATAAAAACAGGTCACGTCAGGGACATGCCTGTGTGGCACGACAGTGTGAATCGAATTCAGGCCGTAGTCGGGTCTGCTAAAGAGGCACGACCATGTGGCATGGGCCCAGGCCATGTGCATTTCATACTTTGGCCCATTCTCTTCGTTTTTTGCCCGTTTCTCGTTCTTTTCATCCTCTGGTGCTCCCCTAAGTACAAAACACGAAATTAAAAGATCAAGAGCACCAAATTCCACAATTCGAAGGATAAATCATCCAAAAATATGCTAAATGTGAGATTAAAATATGAATATATTACGGGTTATCAAATACCCCCACACTTAAGCATTTGCTTGTCCTCAAGCAAAATTCTCAACTCACAATTAAAATGAGCTTCCTCAATTCGTAATATTCATCAATAGTGTTTCATCATAATTCATAGATAATTTATACATTGATAATTTTAACTCAAAGACTCCTAAAGATTCAAACAATCTAAGTCATATATTTATAGCCCAAAACATTAGGTGTTTCCTCTTATCTAAATGATTACCTTTAATTCAAAATCGACAAGAGTTGACATCTTCACTAAAGATTCACTCAAATCACTCGAAGTGTTTAAGGTTCAAAATTAAGCACTCAAAAGTCGAACATGAAAAGTTAATCCCATAGGCTTGCATGAAAATAAAATCTCCACCACTATAAAATGAAATGATACACAGATCAAAAGGTCTTTTATGGGTTGTAATGGCGCTTGGGTTTAAAGGTGTGGATAAAGGCTAAATTAGAGGTTAAAATCGAGATTGAATTGACAATTTACCTAACTAGAAAAATGAACCAATCCTGAATAATTACATCAATTGAAAACTTGAAACACTAATAACATGAGCTTCTTCTCAGAATGTGGAATTAATTGCTTAAGCTCAAACATAGAAAAAACAATGAATAACTTTCCAACGTTTTTTTGGGAACAAATCAAGTATTCACAATAAAAAGACAGAACATTAACAACTAAAATATAGAACATAGTTAGGCAACTGCTCAAAATCAAATCTCGACAAAAAAAGGAACCAAGAAATGGTGATAACAAATACAAGATGGGTTTGGGTTATTATTAGTGGGTGAGTCAATAAATGGTTTGTTAATGTAACAGTCCGAATTTGACCCTAATCGGAACGGTGGTTTCGGGACCATGAACCCGAGTCTGAAATATTTTTAAATATTATATTTTGTGCTTATTATATGTGAATTAATGTGTGTGAAAGTTTCATAGAAAAATTTAATGGTTTGTGTGCTTAATTAAATAAAAGGACTTAATCGCGTAAAGTGTAAAAGTTATAAACTATAGTGTAAAGTGCTAGAATGATGATGGCTTTTTAATATGGAGTATTAAAAGAGCAATTAACCCATTTTATGAGTTAGTGGGTGGCAAAGGTCAAGTGTAACCTTATATTATAAGTTGTTTTTATTATTAATTAAAGGTTAAAATGGTAAAACATTAAAAATGTTATTATATGTTATATTATATGAAATTAAAAGCCATTTTAGTTGTTCTTCTTCTTCCATTGCCATGAGTTAGCTAACAAAAAGGGGTTTAAAGGCTTAAAACATTTGGCCATCATCAAGCTCAATTAGGTATGAATTTTAGTTCGGTTTTTGATAATTTCTACATTTTTGTGATCGTTGCTTCGTATATTATCCGACCCATGCTAAAATTTTTGAGATTAGTGTGTATGTGATATTCAGCCATTGATATGTTCATGTGGTTTTTGATGTTCGATGATTTTAAATTAAAGATATGTTAAAGATTAGTATGTTTTGTATTGGGAATTATAGTGAATTTAAATATTTTGGGCTAAATTGAAAAAATGAATTTTTGAGGGGGATAAAATGCAAAATAAATGAAATAAATGGACTATAATAGTCCCTATGAACATTCGGCCCTTAAGTGTTATAGTGAAATTTTGTGTATTTTGTGTTTTGTGCAAATAGGACCAAATTGCAAAAATGTGAAATAGTAGGGTAAAATGGTAATTTGACTTTATGTATTTTGGGACTAAATTAAAATGAAATGTACTTGAATGGCTGAATTTTAATGTGTTTAGATCAATAACAAAGAAAAACGGATTTGGATCGGGGAAAGGCGAAGATTATCGAATAGCCGGTATACGTTATCCATCGATGGTCGAGGTAAGTCCTTAAGCAAATATATGTCTTAGAACTAATTATGAGTATATTAAATGATGAAATATGGATATTTGAAGTAGTAAATTATGAAATGGCCGAATGTAGAACATGATATTGGATTGAATTTTATTTTGTTGAAAGTAATGTGAATAGATATGCTCGGTTTGTTATGTGAAGGTGATAAGAATTACATAAGTTGTTTGAGATGTTAGTAATAAGAAATGTGTATTGAATGGTTGATTATGTTATTATTTTGGGCTTCGAGCCTAGCAGGTTCAGGCTTTGACCCTAGCAGGCCTCGTGCCGGTGAATTATTTCGGGCTTATTGCCTAGCAGGCTCAATGTCGATGTTTAAACTTCGGACCTTTAGTCTAGCAGGCTCAATGCCGATGTTTAATTCGGGCTTTAATGCCTAGCAGGCTTATTGCCGGTGATATGTCATAAACAAAGAATTTGAGAGTTAAGCAAGTTGAGATGTATATACATAATGCTATGAGCTATAAGCTCAGGTAAAGGTTATCTTATTGTATTAGTAAGGAATAAGGTAAGATAGTTTATTTTTGTTTGAGTTAAGCGTGATGTGATGAAGTTGATGATTCAAATTGTATTCTATCTCATGATATTGAGCTTATCATTGATTGGTATGATCTTTATATATATGTGAAATTGAGGTATATACATATATTTATGTTGATTGAAGATTCGGATATAGATGTGAAGGACAATGATAAAGGAATTTGGTAATATTTGTATATATGTGTAAAAAGAAATATGAGATCAAAATTATGACATGTTCACTTAACTTGGAATATTCGAATGCACATGTTATTCATATGAATTGATATTGTATAAGTTCATGGTGATAAAGTACTATTGATTAGGTCAAAGGTATTACTAATATTCGGCTATGTATAATTCATATTGAAAATAATTTATATTCAATGCTGCAAGCATAGACTAAAATGTTAAGTGTATGTTTATTTCATTAATATTGCTTGAGATTTACTAAGCTAGTAAGCTTACTTTGTGTGTATTTGTTTTGCTGTTTTATAGATTTTGGGTTAAGCTACGGGCTCAGAGGATCATCAGAGAAGTCAACCACACTATCAACTCTTTTGGTACTTATAAACCTAGTTTGATTCGAAAGGCATGTATAAGCTAGGCTATGTTGTTAACTAATGGTATCTAATCTGGTATATATATATGTATAGCCTTGCGAAATGGCTATTACTCTTGGCTAAACTTTACTTATGTATTTTGGTAAATTGGTTTGTATATTTGTTCTTGGTTATGTGCTTCTTGTTATGTTTTAAGTTTAGATGGAGAGCTTATATTATGACATTTATATAGAAATGTTTAGTTGTGATCCGGTGATGATAGCGAAAATGATTATGCATGAATAATTGAAGTTGACCATTGAGTATTTATTTGAGATCTGAATATGTGATCGAAGAATTGATTACATTTATACAATTCAGCTAGTTATATTAGCTCATGTGTTGGTAGGTTAATAACAATCTTTGTGACCATGAGTATTCAATGTGGTTTTGGTTAAATGAATACGAAAAGGATTTTTCATTGTGTATTGTATGTATGTATATATTCGGCCAAGTTTATGTGCTATTGTCGAACGTGGATAAAATGCATAAAGAATTAGTTGTTTAAGCTTATAACCGAACATGGAGATGTGCATAACTATGATGAAGATAACACATATATGTACCTATGCATATATGTACTTGGCGTGGGAAATCGATTAATCTAATTGAGTAAATTCGGTCAAAAAAAAAAGAGGTTTATAGTATCTTATTATTAGTTTGCAATAATAATGTATATGTGTATGTCTTAGTTGTTTAATATTAAGCATGTTTTACACTCAAGTGACTATTCATTATGATCATATCTCTTGCTAAGCATATGTGATTAAGACTGAATGACTGAATAGGGTTTGTGACTTTTTGGTAATGCCCATAACCCTAATCTGATGTCGGATGCGGGTTCGGGGTGTTACAGTTAAGATCAAAGGGGTTCACTAGGGGTTAATTGTGAGGGTAGGCTTTTAGTGGAGTAAGTGGGTTAAGTCCTAAGTGCCTGTATCATCTCTGTATATCAATTCAATGATGTGATCCTAACATGTATAATTGAAGCAAGTTTTAGAATAACAAATCAATGTTGACACACTCATAATCAATAAAGTGAGCAAGAATAGAATGTATGCTCTAAAAGGCTCAAAATCTCACAAAAATTATGGGTTTTTGATATAAACCTTGTAAATTTCAAACTTCAAGGTAATAATTAGATTCAGGTAGACAACCTAACAAATCTTTGATTTTGAAAATAGGCTTATCATGCTTGATTCTCTAGTCTCCTAAAGTTTAAATCATCACTGTACAATTATCAATGACTTAATCCAAAACATATCAATAAAAATCATGAATCAAAGGAAATTTTATTCTAATAGTAAAATGAGAAAATTACTTAAGAACAAGACATAATTCAGGGATTTGAGAATAATGCAAAAAGTTAGGAACTTTTCAAAATAGAATCTGCCCCCACACTTAAGATGTACATTGCCCTCAATGTACAAAGATATATAAGAAATCATAAGAGATGGGAGAAGTGAACTTCCTGAATTTTGGATGGATTCCTTGAGTTGGCAGTGGTCGTGGTGTGGTGGCCGCCGAAAATCTTTGCGCTAGATGAAGAAATTGGGAATCTCGTGAAGAATTAGCTAGGAAATAATAAGAATAATTCAAAATATACTAATTATATATTTAAATAAAAGAAAAATAAAAATAAAGAATGTAAAAAGTAAAATAAAATTAAAAGAGAAGATTAATGGACTGAAAAGTCCTTATTATTAGATGGTTTACAAAGTGGGTGTGATTTCTAAGGCCGTAGTGTGGTGATTCCCAAGTAGCCTTTAGAACCTAAATCAAAGAAAACAAAATAAAATAGATTAAATTAAGTAAAAGAGATATTAAGAAAAGGAAAATAAAGGAGAAGAGAAAAGAAAAAAAGAATGAAATGGACTCAAAGGTCCTTGTCCTGTCAAGTTAATGAAGCGGCCGGCATGAACTTATGTAGATTGGTCTTGCAGAGGAAGACTGTGCTAGGATCCTTCTATTTCTATGACATGGATAAGGTGTAGAACAAGATATTGGAGAATGAAGAAGGGTGAAAATAAAAAGGGAGGGGAGTGTAAAGGGTATGGAAGAAGGGAAATAGGTAGTAAGTGAGAAGGGGAAAAGGGGAGAGGAGTGTTTTAAATAGAAATCTCAGATCTGGTACATCCCCACGCCCGTGTACCATGAGCGTTTGAGTCACACGGCCGTATCGCACGGCCGTGTTGTGCTTCGTTCGTTTCTCCCACGCCTGTGTGCAGGTCGCCACGCCCGTGTTGATAAAACAGTGTCGACCCCGGCTGTATCGCACGACCGTGGTGTTTATTCAGAGCCCGTGTCTTGAAGATATTTTTCGTCCTATTTCGTACTATCTCTGCCACATCAGTACGAAAATCTGTGGTGTGCACATGGCCACAGCCATGCCGTGCGCAAGGCCATGTGGTATGAAAATATGCACTTTGGTTAGTTTATAGTTAGGTGCTAAAAAGGAAAAATAAAAGTAAAAATAAAAATGTAAAAATTAATTAGGTTAGTGCTCGGGTTGCCTCCTGAGAAACGCTCGTTTTAAGTCTTAAGCTAGACTTACCTCTCCTTTGCAGAATCATGGCTTGAAGTTGCTTCATTGGGTTTGTTTCAGTGTTACTTGGCAAGCTACCTTGTGGTCGTTCTGATTTGATCTTGGCAAGTTGTCCTAACTGGTTCTCGATCCCTTGAATCGATGCTTGATGATTTTTAAGTGTTGTTTCGGTGTTTTGGAAACGGGTTTCTAACATCGCGATGAACTTTGTTAGCATCTCCTCAAAGTTCTGCTTCTTTTCCTGTGGGTAGGACTGTTGTTGGAAGTTTGGAGGGGGTTGTTGTCTCTGACTTCCTTGACCACCCCATGAGAAATTGGGGTGGTTCCTCCAACCTAGATTGTAAGTATTACTATAAGGGTTATGTTGAGGTCTAGAATTATTACCCATATAGTGAACTCGTTCGTTTTCAGTGCTCAGGTTGTAAGGTGGATATTTTGTATTATTCATCCCTCCTCCATTCATACCGCACTACAAAATGAGATGTATCTGCGAGGAACCACACAAAACATCAATCTTTTTAGCTAAAAGTTCTACCTGGTTTGATAGCATGGTTACTGCGTCGAGGTTGAAAACACTGGCGGCTTTTGTTGGCCTTGTCCTCGTGACTTTCCACTAATAGTTCTTCAATGACATTTCTTCAATGAATTTGTAGGTAGCCTCAGGTGTTTCGTTATTCAAGGTTCCGTCGGTGGCTGAATCAATCAACTGCCTGGTTGAAGGGTTCACACTATTGTAAAAAGTTTGGACCTGTAGCCACAAGGGTAATCCATGGTGTGGGCACCTTCTCAAAAGATCTTTGTATCTGTCCCATGCATCGTAAAGTGTCTCTAAATCCATCTGCACAAACAAAGAGATATCATTCCTCAACTTAGCCGTTTTAGCTGGAGGAAAATATTTTAACAAAAATTTTTCGGTCATCTGTTCCTATGTAGTGATTGATCCTCATGGTAACGAGTACAACCACAGTTTGGCTTTGTTCCTCAACGAAAAGGGAAATAACCGAAAATGAATGGCATCATTAGAAACACCTTTTATTTTGAAAGTATCGTAAAATTCTAGGAAATTTGCCAAGTGATTATTTGGATATTCATCCTGCAAACCCTCAAACTGAACAAATTACTGTATCATCTGAATTGTGTTAGGTTTTAGTTCAAAACTATTTGCAGAAATAGCAGGTCTAACAATACTTGACTCAGTTCCTGTTAAATTAGGTTTAGCATAATCATACATAGTTCGAGGAGCATGATTTTCGGCCACCTCTGGAGGTAGCGAATTATTCTTAGCCATCTCTTCGGTAGAATTAATTTCGTTTTCTTGCTCTACTTGTATGTACTGTAGGCTTCTCCTTACTTCTCTTCGGTTTCTGTAAATTGTGCTTTCAATTTCACTATCGTAAAGTAGCGGTCTTGACGGGTTTCTTCTAGTCATAAACTAGAATACTTTATAGAAGCAAAGAAGAAAATTTAGAAAAGTACAAATAAAATTTAATTGAAAAAATAAAATATGGCTAGAGTAATAAAAATTGAGCGTTCTTAATATTTCAGCTCTCCTGCAACAGCGCCAAAAACTTGATCGTGTCAGGAAGTTTTAAAATTTATATAATGAATGATCAAGCCTAGAAACTAACTGTGACAACGACTTGAGGCAAGTGCACCTATCAAACAATAGTATAGTTTAGTGGCAAGACTGGGATGTCGAAACCAAGGGAACCAAAAGTACTAATACTGACTTTCTTTTTATTATTTAGCCTAAGAATTAAGGGATTGTTGTTCAACCTAAAATTAACTAACTACTAAGCTGAAGATGCAAAGACACAGAGAAGGAATTTGGGAAATACTTTTGGGAAAAACCAATTGATTAAGACAATACCCGAGGAAGAATCCACCTAGACTTCACTTGTTATCTAACCCTGAACCAGACGATTTACTCACTTGACTTGATCCGTAGGATTACCTAATTTATATTAATACCTCTCTCGAGGCTACTAACGTCTAACCCTAGGTTGATTAATTGAAATCTCTTTCTAATTAAAACCCCTAGAATTGCATTAACTCGATCTATAGACTCCCATATTAGGTTTGACCCTAATCCGGCAGATTTTTGTCGTCCTATCTCTAGGGTTGCGATCAACTCTGCTTAGCTATGCTAGATCTACTCTTAAACAGGGAATATTCCTCCACTGCCTAAGGGCATCAATACTTGAATCAATATCCTAAAATATTAAAACAAGAATTAAGAACATATAGTTAAGAACAAATCAAGTATTTATCATATAGTTCAGAAAACAATAACAAGATTTGTCTTAAGTTTCATCCCCCTCAGGTATTTGAGGGGCTTAGTTCATAATTATAAAAGAATACATCTCAGAAGAAAATTTAAAACAAAACTTAAGAAATACCCTAAAACCTTCTGAAGGAAATTGAAGAGAAGATCTTCCGTCTTGAGTATGATTCCGACTTCTTGAGATGAATCAACTGGCTTTCTTCGAGTAAATCCCAAAGTTCGGCTTCTATGGCTTGGCTCCTCGGCCTACCTCAACCCCCTTGAAGGTTGGCCTCTAGGGTGTTTATATAGGCTTTTGCAATGTCTTTCTTTGCCTAAGTACCCTATTTCGAATAGAATTAAAAACAGGTCACGTCAGGGACACGCTCGTCTTGCACAGCTGTGTGAATCAAATTCAGGCCATGGTCGGGTCTGTTAAAGAGGCATGGCCGTGTGGCATGGGCCCAGGCGGTGTGCTTTTTGTACTTTGCCCCATTCTCTCCATTTTTGGCTCGTTTCTCATTCTTTTCATCCTCCGGTGCTCCCCTAAGTATAAAACATGAAATTAAAAGATTAGGAGCACCAAATTCCACAATTCAGGGGATAAATCATCCAAAAGGATGCTAAATATGGGATTAAAATATGAACATATTATGGTTTATCAGCGCCTGCTCCCGCTCAAGGGACAACGCCATCTGATTTGAGATCGGCTACTAGCGGTCAGGAAGGAGAGGCTAAACAAACCTTCTTCCAAATGATGAGTGAGTGGTTCACTCAATACGTTAGAACAAATTCGTCTGTTTCACAACCTCCGGCCCCGTCTAATCCTCCTCAAACTTCTGTTGTGCCCCTGGTTATGAATCTGAATCTGATGAATAGCCCTCCATTCGATAAAATCCGCAAATATGGGGCTGAAGAGTTCAGGGCCACTAGTGATGATGATGTTGAGAGAGCTGAATTTTGGCTCGAAAACACAATCCGAGTGTTTGATGAAATGTCATTGACTTCTAATGAATGTGTGAAATGTGCTATTTTCTTTGTTACAGGATGCAGCATATTAGTGGTAGAAGACTTTGATTTCTGTTGTTCCAAAAGAACGGGTTACTTGGGATTTCTTTCAATCTGAGTGTCGGAAGAAATATATCAGTCAGAGATTTATAGATCAAAAGCGAAAAGAGTTTTGGAATTGAAATAGGGTCGCATGTCTGTCATCAAGTACGAATGAGAGTTTGTGAGATTAAGTCAATATGCTCGGGAATGGGTTTCAACTGAAGCAATAATGTGTAAGAGATTTGAAGATGGCCTAAATGAAGATATTCGTTTGCTAGTTGGAATTCTGAAAATAAATAAGTTTGTTGTGCTTGTTGATCGAGCGTGTAAAGCTGAAGCACTCGGGAAAGATAAAAGAAAAGCTGAGTCTGAAGTCAGAGATGTGAGAAAGGGATTTATGAGTAACACATTTCAGTCTGCTTCAAAGAAATTCAGAGATAAGCATAGCCGTTCAAAAACTAATGTGGGACATTCGAATAGAGATCGAGCTAGGTCACAGTCGAACTTTAAAGCTCTAGCAACTTTGATGGCTTGTGTGGAAAATGTCCGATCCGAGTGACCTGAATGTAAGCATTGTGGTAAAAGACATCCGGGTAATTGTAGATTGAATGACCGAGCCTATTTTAGATGTGGATCGTTAGACCATTTCATTCGAGATTGTCCCAAGTCTACTGAACAAGAGATTGTACATAATCCAAGGCCAGATAATGTTTTAGCTAGAGGTAGACCTTCTTGAAACACAAGAATTGTCAGTGGTAGTCAGAGAGCTACGAGAGATACGGTCGCGAGATCTGAAGCTAAGGCACCTGCTAGAGCATATGCCATTTGAGCTCGTGAGGAAGCTTCGTCTCTAGATGTTATTACGGGTGCATTTACTCTTTATGATACCTTTGTGATTGCATTAATAGACCGTAGGTCTACTCATTCGTATGTATGCATGAACCTAGTATCCAGTAAGACTTTACCTGTGGAGTCTACTGAGTTTGTTATTAGTGTGTTGAACCACTTAGGTAAATGTGTCTTGGTTGATAAAGTATGCAAGAACTGTCCATTGATGTTTTGAGATGTTTGTTTTCCGGCTGATATGATGTTATTACCATTTGATGAGTTTGATATAATATTGGGTATGGATTGGTTAACATTGCATGATGCTACTGTGAACTACAAAAGAAAGACCATTGATTTGAGATGTCAGAATGATGAAATAGTTCGGATTGAATCAAATGATTTGAATGGATTACCGGCTGTGATATCAGTGATGAAAGCTCAGAGTTATGTGAAAAGGGGTTACAAAGCTTATTTTGCCCATGTGATTGATTCGAGAGTGACTGAAAAGAAAGTTGAATTAGTGCCAGTTGTCTGTGAATTCCCTGATGTATTTCCTGAAGAACTATCGGGATTACCTCTGATACGCGAAGTTGAATTTGGTATTGAATTATTGTAACTACCCGATTTAGGGGCTAGTCGAAACAGTGATCTCGGGATCTCTAATCTGATGTTAGAGAAAATTATTTCCATGATATTTTATGAGTTAGAGTGTTATGGTATAAGTGTATGAAAATTTTGGTGCTTTAATTTTAGCAATTTCTTGATTAATCGCGAAAAAGGACTAAATTGCATAAAGTATGAAAGTTCTATTTTATAAGCTAAAGGTGCCAAATTGTCATAGATTGTTAATTGGGGGTCTTTAAAAGGCAATTAGCCCCTCTGTAAAGGACATAGCCAGCCATGGGGGGACAAGATGAGTAAATTAGGCAAGTTTTGGTGGTGTTAAGTGATTAATGAATAAAATAAGAGAATAATAAAGAAAAGAAAAAGTATCATCTTTTCTTCTCTTCATCACCACCGAAAATTGGCAGCAAACAAGGGTTAGAAAGGTAAAAAATTTCAGTAAACTTATCTCCTCACTGGTAAGTGATTTTAATGGTTTTTCTTGATGAAATTTGTACTTTTGGAACCCCTAAAGCTTAAGCTTCCTAAAGAGGGGACTAAATTGTGATATGGTGAAGAGTTTACAGATTTTCCATGAGAGCTTTCATTGTTATTTACTGCACTTTTTATGGAAGAAAATGAGTCTTGGTTGTTAGATGAACAACTTTTGTGAAAGGTGTTGCCATGAAAACACCTAATTGGACCTTGTTGTAAAAGTTATAAAGTTTGTAGTAAATGTGTGAAATGTTGGATTTTGATGATAGCCATAAGAGAAATAAATGCTCATTAAAGGAAGAAATTTGATTAAAATTAATTTCCGAGCCTAGGGAAAATGGTCATTTTGCCAAAGTCTAAGGGCAAAATAAAAATTTTGCCAAAGCATGATTTTTTTTTGGAAATACATTTATTAATGTGATGATTAAAATTAGCTAATTTTCTATTATAGAGTAAGAAGAACCAAGAGTCCACCTCGATTTAAGAAAAAATGAAGTCTCGGACTAGATCGAGGATCTAGCTTATTTTGAAATTGAGGTAAGTTTGTATGTGATGATTCAATATTTATGCTAGCATGCTTGAGAATGGTTGATATTATAACAACATTCTATGAAATTGAATATTAGTGTTATATGAGAAAGTTGATAAAAGTAGAGATGTTGAAGTCTCGGTGGGACTATAATAAGTGTGAAAATACTATCATCAAGACATGAGATGAATAAGGTCCCGTGTAAGACCATGTTCGAAGACATGGCCTCGACACCAAATTGAGATTCCGTATAAGACCATATCCGGGATATGGCTTCGGTATTGAGTATGAGAGTCGTATAAGACCATATTAAGGATATGGCATCAATACTTAATGAGAGATTTTGTGTGAGACCATATTCAGAATATGGCATCGACACTCAGAAATGACCCCATGTAAGACCACATCCGGGATGTGGCATTGGTTTTGTGTTATGCTAATGTTTATGAACATACATCCTTGAGTATCCCTAGTGAATCATCAGGATGACTTGATTAGCTTAGAAATAGGGAAGAGGGTTTTACTAATAGTTATGTGATTGAGTTAACACAGGTACTCATGAGTAAATCATGAAGAAACAATTACGATATGTGGCATGGTATGTGCTAGATAAGGGCAAGTATGATTATGTATAAATATGGCAGGAAGCCTATGACTTGTGTATGGTTAATTAATGCCATGGATGGATTATATTGTGAGCTTATTATTGCCATTTATTTCCATGCAAACTACTAAGCTTTATGCTTACCCCTTTTCATTGCCCTTTTTTTTCCTTGTAGTATTGCAAAGTTAGCTCTAGAATTCACGGACGTTGGAATTGGAGATCACACTATCGACCACATATTGGTATAGCCAAATTAGATTTATTTTGAATATGGTATGTATAGGACTTGAGTATTTTGTTATGTCATATTGGTAAGCCAAATGTGTTGACTACTAAGGTTGTTCCAATTCATTTCGTAAATGGTCATTAAAGTTGGGCCAATACTTGGCTAATTCTTATGTTAAATATAGATGAATTTCATGAAATGTATGCTTTTGAGGATGTAGTGACTCTTTTTGAGTTCATAGAGTTACCATTTGGTCATCTTATATATTGAAATGTTTTGGTATGAGTGTGATTACTTGATAGGGTGGCAAATCACTTGGTAGATAGCCATCTAATTATCCACACGGGTAGACACACGGGTGCATGTCTAGGCTGTGTGTGACACAAGGACAGCTCTATGGGTGTGATTATTGGCGGTGTGTCTCCTTGCATGCTAGAATTGCAAGTTAGTATGCTCAGTAGTAAACACACGGGCAGAGACACGGCCGTGTGTCTCAACCGTGTGGGAGGCACGGCCTAGGACATGGGCGTGTGCCCAGGCCGTGTGAAGTTTGCACCTAGAATTGGGAATTTAATTCGACACATAGGCTAAGGACACAGGCGTGTGCCTTGGCCATGTGACCTCAGTGAGATGATGATGCCATAGACAGAATGCCAAGATTTTCGCACACGGGCTGAGACATGGGTGTGTCGAGGCCGTGCAATGGACACGAGCCAGGGACACAGGCGTGTGTGACCATACTGCCTACCCCCACAGGCGTGCCCCATTTCACACGGGCGTGTGGCCCCTATTGAGGCAAAATTTTTCTAAGTGCATAAAAGTTTCCGATTAATTCCCGAAACCTTCCGGAAGTATGGTTAAGGCCTCGTAGGCCCAAGATGAGTATGTTATGGGATTGAATGGGATGTTCTTAATACGAAACGATACTTGATAGCCTGAAACATCATGTTTAAGCAAGTTGAGTTAGGTAATGCCTCGTATCCAGTTCTGACTTCGAACACTGGTAAGGGATGTTACATTTATTGTCGGGAACGACACCTATCTCTGTAGCTCCGTACAGAATGGCACCAACAGAATTGAAAAAGTTGAAGACACAGTTGCAAGAATTGACCGATAGAGGATTTGCCGACCGAGTTTCTCACCTTGGGGTGCTCTCATTCTATTTGTGAAAAAGAATGATGGCACGATTAGAATGTGCATTAACTACCGTCAGTTGAACAAAGTGACTATAAAGAAAAAATATCCTCTGCCCAGAATTGATGATTTGTTTGATTAGCTGAAAGAAGCTACCGCGTTTTCAGATATAGATCTGAGATCGAGGTATTATCAGTTGCGAGTAAAAGATTCAGATATTCCAAAAATTGCTTTCAGAACGAGGTACGGGCATTATGAATTTTTAGTTATGCCTCTCGGACTAACAAATGCTCCTGCTGTTTTTATGGATCTGATGAACAGAATTTTTAGACCGTATTCAGATTGATTTGTTGTTGTATTCATTGACGACATTTTGATTTATTCACGAGATGAAAATTAGCATGTTGAACATCTGAGAATTGTGCTACAAACTCTACGAAATAAGCAATAGTATGCAAAGTTTAGTAAATGTGAGTTCTGGTTGCGTGAAGTTAGTTTTGTGGGACATATTGTATTAGCATCTGGTATACGAGTTGATCCGAGTAAGATTTAAGCTATTTTGGAATGGAAGCCTTCAAAAAATGTGCCTTAAGTTCGCAGTTTTCTAGGACTTGCTGGTTATTATCGAAGGTTCGTAAAAGGCTTCTCGATGATTGCAACTCCATTGACGAGATTACTTCAAAAATATGTGAAGTTTGAATGGTCCGATAAATGTCAGAAAGGTTTCAATCAGTTGAAAGCCCTTTTGACTGAAGCTCTAGTTTTTGTACAGCCAAAATCGGGTAAAGAGTTTGTGATTTATAGTGATGCTTCTTTGAATAGTCTGGGATGTGTTTTGGTGCAGGAAGGCAAAGTAATAGCTTAGTCCACGAGAAAACTGAAACTGCATGAAAAGAATTATCCAACTCACGACCTTGAACTAGCTGCAATTGTGTTTGCTTTGAAGATTTGACATCATTATTTATTCGGTGAATATTGCCATGTGTTTTCGGATCACAAAAGTATGAAATATTTGATGACTCAGAAAGACCTGAATCTACGATAGAGAAGATAGTTAGAATTGTTGAAAGACTACGAGCTTGAGATAGATTATCATCCAGGTAAAGCAAATGTTGTTGCTAATGCATTAAGTCGTAAATCACTGTTTGCATTACGTACGATAAATGCTCAATTAGACTTGTCTGATGATGGTTCAATTTTGGCTGAATTGAAAATGAAACCGTTGTTTTTACAGCAAATATGTGATGCTCAGAAAGTTGATAATGAAATGTTAACGAAACGAGCTCAGTGTGATTTGAACTCTGATTCTGAATTTCGAGTTGATGTTGATGATTGTTTGAGGTTTCGAGATCGATTATGTGTTCCAAGGGATTCAGAGTTGATTCAGTTGATATTGAAAGAAGCTCATAGCAGTCGTCTATCTATTTATCCGGGAAGTACAAAGATGTACCATGATTTGAAGCAACATTATTGGTGGCCTGGTATGAAGTGGGATATCTCAAATTTTGTATCAAAATGTTTAATCTATTAGCAAGTTAAAGCTGAACATCAAGTGCCATCTGGTTTGTTACAACCGATAATGATTCCTGAGTGGAAATGGGATAGAGTGACGATGGATTTTGTTTCAGGATTACCTCTGACTCCGAGAAAGAAAGATGCAATTTGGGTCGTAGTTGATAGATTGACGAAATCAGCCCATTTTATCCCAGTACAATCCGGTTACTCACTTGATAAGTTAGCTAAGCTGTATATTTCTGATATTGTGAGATTGTACGGGGTGCACTATCTATTGTGTCTGACAGAGATCCGAGGTCTACTTCACGATTCTGGAAGAAACTACAAGAGGCCTTAGGTACTAAATTGCATTTTAGTACAACTTTTCACCCACAGATGGATGGTCAATCCGAGCGGATTATTCAAATACTCTAGGATATGTTGAGATGTTGCATTCTTGAGTTTGATAGTCCGTGGGAGCAATATTTGCCATTGATTGAGTTTGCGTACAATAATAGTTTTCAATCGAGCATCAAAATATCACCTTATGAGACATTGTATGGACGCAAATGTCGAACAACTTTGTACTGTACCGAGCTTAGAGAAAATAAGATACACGGGGTCGATTTGATCAAAGAAACTGAGCAGAAAGTGGGAGTGATTCATGAAAGTCTAAAAGTTGCGTCAGATCATCAAAAATCTTATGCGGACTTGAAACGAAAAGATATAGAATTTGAGATCGGTGATAAAGTATTATTGAAAGTGTCTCCATAGAAAAAAATACTTCGCTTTGGCAAGAAAGGCAAATTAAGTCCGAGGTTTATCGGGCCGCTTGAAATTATTGAGCGAATTGGACCTGTTGCATACATATTGTTGCTACCACTTGAGATAGAAAAGATCCATAATGTATTTCATGTGTCAGTGCTTCGTTGGTATAGATCTGATCCATCACATGTAATTTCTCCGTCTGATATTGAAATCCGATCTGATATGACTTACGAGGAAGAACCGATATGGATTTTAGGTCGCAAGGTAAAATAACTGAGAAATAAGAAAATCTCATTAGTGAAAGTCTTATGGCATCGACATGGAGTGGAAGAGGCTACGTGGGAGCTCAAAGATACAATGAGGCAACAATATCCGAATCTGTTTAACGATAAGATTTTTGGGGATGAAAATCCCTAAGGGGAAAAATTGTAACAGTCTGGTTTAGACCATAGTCGGAATAGTGGTTTCGGGACCACAAATTTGAGTCAGAAAAATATTCTAATATTATTTTTTGTGCTTGCAATATGTGATTAAGCATGTGCGATAGTTTCGTGAATTAATTTTGTTGTCTGTGTGCTTAATGTGAGAAAAGGGCTAAATCGCATAAAACGTAAAACTGGCAATTCATATGTTAATGTGTTGAATTGACATGGCTTATTAAAGGTGAAATCCTTAAATAGATATTAGACCATTAAACGTTGTAGTGGATGGTTATGGGCTTGTATTATATAGTTGTCTTATTAATTCATTAAGGATAAAATTGGAAATTTATTATTAATGATATTATAATTAATAAAAACAAAATGGTGGCCATTATATTGTGTTCATCCATCGAAGTTACAAAGGAAAGAAAAAGAAAAAGAGTTGCTAGGTTTCAGCAATGGTTTAGCTTGATTAAGGTATGCATTTAGTTCAATTTTTGATAATTTCTATGTTTTCGTAATCGTTGCTTCGAGTACTACAAAACCCATGCCTCAATTTTGGAATTTGATGATGATTTTGAAATGTGCCATTGATGAATGTTTGAGTTTTGTGATAGTTCATGATGAAATATGAAATATATGTGTTAGATTAACATGTTTTGTCTTTGGATTTTTGGTGAATTTGAGTAATTTGGACTAAATTGTGACAATAATATTTTGAGGGACTAAAATGTGAAATAAATAAAAAATATGGGTTGTGATAAACCGTAAAAGTAACATACTTTAAGCCCACATTTAGCATGCTTTTGGATGATTTAAGGCCTGAATTGTGTAATTTGGTGCTCTTAATCCTTTGTTTTCATGTTTTATACTCAGGAGAGCACCCAATGGCGAAAAGAAGGAAAAACGGGCCTAAAACGGAGTAAATGGGCCATATCACGAAATCCACACGGCCTGGGCCCTAGCCACACTGCCGTGCCCCATTTAACAGGCTCGAACACGGACGACTTACACGGGCGTGTGCCATGGGCGTGTCCCTGCCGTAGGAAAGAAGCGTTTCACTCAGATTTGGATACTTAGGGACAAAGAAAGACATTCTGAAGCCTATATAATCACCCTAAGTATGACCAGAAAAGGGGAACCCGAGGCTTTAATCAGGGGGCATCCAACTAGGCTAGACGAGGTAGATTTGTGGAGATTTACTCGAAGAGAGCCAGTTGATCCATCTCAAGAAGCCGAAATTCTACTCAAGGCGGAGGATCTTTCCTTCAATTCCTTCGGGGAGTTTTACGGATTTCTTATGTTTTGCTTTATCTTTTCTTCTGAGATGTTTTCTATTATTACTATGAACTAAATCCTCAGATACCTGAGGGAGATGAAACCTAAGATGAATCTTGTTATCATTTGCTGAACTATATGATAAATATTTGACTTGTTCTTAATTATGTGTTCTTAATTCTTGTGTTGATATTTCCGGGATATTAAATCAAGTATGATGTGCTTAGGTCGAGGAGAAAAAGTCCCTACTTAAGAGTAGATCTAGCATAATTAAGCAGAGTTGATCACGCGCCTAGAGATAGGATGATGAGATTTTGCCGGATTAGGGTGAAACCTAATATGGGAGTCCATAGATCGAGTTAATGCAATTTTAGCGGTTTTAATTAGAAAGAGATTTCAATTAATCAACCTAGGGTTAGACGTTAGTCGCCTCGAGAGAGGGATTAATATAACTTAGGGAATCTTACGGATCGAGTCAAATGAATAAATCTTCTGGTTCAGAGTTAGATAACAAGTGAAGTCTAGGTGGATTCTTCCTTGGGTGTCGTCTTAATCAATTGGTTTTTCCTCGAAGTATTTTTTTTTCCAATTTCATTCTTCTTTGTCTTAGAGTCTTTAGTTTAGTAATTAGTTAATTTTAGATTAAATAAAGATCACTTTAATTCTTAAGCTAAATAATAAAGAGAGAGTTAGTATTAGTACTTTTGTTTCCTTTGGGATTCGACATTCCGGTCTTGCCTTAACTATACTACTATTCGATAGGTGCGCTTGCCTCAAATCGTTGTCATAGTTAGTTTCCAGGTTCGATCATTCTTTATATAAATTTTTAAGACTCTGACCCGCGATCAAGTTTCTGGCGCCGTTGCCGAGGAACTGAAATATTAAGAACGTTCAATTTTTATTACTTTAGCCATTTTTATTTTTTGCAATTTACTTTTATTTTTTAGTCTATTTTTATTTTTGCTAATTTCTTTCTTTTGTTCCTTTCAGGTACCTCTATGTAACATCCCCAAACCTGGCCCATTCACTACGACCGAATCTGGTTATGTCACTGCGGAAAAGATGGTGGAAAATTCTTTTTGACTTAAAATAAAACAGTAAATTTATTAACCTTTGAAAATCCATGTTTATTAGATATTGTATGAAAAACTTTGATATTATTATATTGTCCAAAATTAAACTTTAGTGAATATATAAAACCAATTTGAATAATCAAGTTGTTAGAATAAATTCGTCTTCACTTAGTAGTTTAATATAATCCAACCATAATTTAAAATAATAATAAAATAGTTCCCAAAATAAATAAAGATCAAAAAGGCCCTTATTACATCAATATTTAAACCCAAATACTTAATATAAGTAAGCTTAAAATATTTAAACTCTTCTTTCTGCATGGGCCACCATGTGTCCTCTCCGATCCCGGTCCAATTCTACGCATCACCTGAAATGGTTAGGAAAAATAGAGTGAGTCCACTGACTCAGTGCATAATCACAGCGCATATTCTCACACGTATGGGCTTGGCCCATAACCGTACCGTTCTCATAACAAGTCATGCAAATATGCATCTCAGCCCAACCCACAATCCAACCGTAACACCAACCTTAGCAGACTCCCCCTGCCTAAGGTCGTGGCTAATCCACCACTGATCACATCGTGATCTATAAACCTTACCTTGGCAAGCTCGCTGCTCAAGGCCGTGGCTGAGCCACCGATCAATCAAAGTGATCCAAAAACATCATAATCTGTCTACGGTGACGCACATAGCCATCAACCGCCGAGATGGGCACCTAGCCAACATCTCCCTTGAGGTAGCACAAAGCTAACCATCAAGCGCTAATGTAGCCCGAGCTAACATTAGACCACGTACATCATATGTACACTCCTTCCTTCATCGATCAAATCCACCTCCCATGCATGTATGCATAAGTATAACATGTCAGATTATAACAAAAGCGTAAGCATCACATGTTGATTACCATATCATGTATATATCATAATAACTCACCATTCAAGCCATTATAATCGGCCATCACACATCACGCATATGTAAACACATTAGCAAACCAAAAATCGAAGAAATAGTGCGATGATTACGCACCTTATTAGCACAAACGATCAAATCCTGAAATGCTGCTTGACTAAAACCCTTCCGTCACACCCTTAAAACCTGAAGACCCCTCAGCTAACTCCCTACCGCTGGCTTCCAAGAAGAGTCACGGATCCAAGGCCACACTATCGAAATCGGCACAAGGAGATTCGACTAGAGAGAGACTATTCGACTTTGAAGAAACAAATGGGATGTTGTTGGGTTTCAAACGGTCACAAGGAAAGGAGAGGGGTTTCGGTTTAGGAACAAAGAAGATGAAGAAGAGAATGGGAGGAAAGGTGGCTTGAAGTTTCGGCCAAGGTGAATTTTTAGAGTGTGAGAAGAAAAAGGGTGTAGGCTTTAGAAGAGGGAGCTAAAATTCGGCAAGAAGGAAGCTCACACCCCTTAAATAGAAGTTGGCTACCCCTCCAAACCCTTCATAGCCGAAACTACCCCCAAGAGAAAACCCCCTAGCCGTCCCACTCCTCTCCCCCAACTCAAACCCTTGATTCTCTCCTAAAAATACTCTACACCAACCCTTCAAATAAATTCAAAAAGAAACCAACCCATCTCTTCTCCTAGCCATCCATTCAAAACATTTTGAACAAGTCAAATATCCTTCTTTTAAGTGCCTTGGCCGAATCGAACTCTCCCTCCTAGCTCATGACGCAAAAACAACCCAAAATGCTGCCTTTGCGGCTTGAACCTGAGACCCCTTCCTCCTTTAAGTGGCGTCACCTTCCAAGCTCTAGAGTGGCGCCTCCTTGCCACTCTGCCAAGCCATTCTTTGTGGCAAAACCCTCCTAATAATTCTCTTAAGACCCTCAAAAGCCAAGCTCCCTTTTTAACCACAGAAAATCAAAAATTTCCTAAGGCTTTCCACCACCACCTAGGGTTCTTAGGACCCCTAAAACTCACCCAACCACACACTGAAGTGTGCCAACACCTGAGCTAAGCACCAAAAACCTAACCCCTAGAACCAGGGTGTTACAATTCTACCCTCCTTAAAATAATTTCGTCCTCGAAATTACTTGTCTAGACTAACAGTCCACATCCTAATTCCCCACACTACGCTATAGCTGCGCACTCTGATCTCCAAGAGTTAACGTCTTTCTAGGCGTACTTTCTAAGTCTATACCACAAGTTCTTAGATACTCTACTAACAATAAACAAACAGCCACCAAAATGAACAAAACAACAAGGAATATTCCAAACATAAGATACTTACCCGTTGACACATCCGGCACATCATTATCCTCCCTCCGACGGACCGCATAAACCAGACCTGGCTGTCTTGCCTCAGTGCCACCATTACCGCGGCCTAATGCTTCATGACCTCGGCCGGAACCATCACCTCCATGGTTCGGACCACGACCCCTCGTCGCCTGCTGACCACCTCTGCCTGGTTGCACATAACCTCGACCCATCGACTGAGCCCTGTTCGGATTCTGGGGACAATCCTTAACCAGATGAGTCTTGGACTTGCATCTAAAGCATTCTCGAACCCGATTCCAGCACTCGCCAACATGATACCTTCCGCACTGTGCACACGGACGATCCAGATTTCCGGCGGCTGGCTTAGCAATACGAATAGGAGTCTCGACCCTTGATCTTTTCTGAACCCTCTCAAACAATTCTGATGATCCCGAGCTCCTCTTATCCCGGTTTCTTTCTCTGTTCTGCCTCTCAGCCTTTTTGACCTCCTCAGCTATTCGAGCTTTCTCCACTAATACGGCGAAGTCTCTTTCCCGTTGTGGAGCAATCAAAACTCGCAACTCATCCTGCAGCCCATCTTCAAATCTGACGCATCTCTCATAATCTGTTGCCACGATACCCCGAGCATACAGTCGTGCCTCATTAAAGAAATCTGAACACGGCCCAAAGACTAGTCACACGGGCGTGTAACATGGCCGTGTCCCTATCGTGGCAATGAACAATTTCATTCAAATTTGGATACTTTGGGGCGAAGAAACACATTCCAAGAGCCTATATATACCCCTAAGTTCATCCTTGAAGGGGGCGATTAGCTAGGCCAAGGAGCCAAGCCGAGAAGGTCAGATTTGTGGGAATCACTCGAAGATAGCCAGTTGATCCATCCCATGAAGCCGAAATTCTACTCAAGGCGGTGGATTTCTCCTTCAATTCCTTCAGGGAGTTTTAGGGATTTCTTATGTTTTGTTTTATCTTTTCTCTTGAGATGTTTTCTTTATTTGTTATGAAGTAAATCCTTCAGATACCTGAAGGGGATGAAACCTAGATGAATCTTGTTATTATTTTCTCAATTATATGATAAATACTTAGTTTGTTCTTAATTATGCATGCTTAATCCCAATTTGATGTGCTTAGGTGGAGGAGGAATAGACCCTGCTTAAGAGAAGATCTAGCATAATTAAACGAATATGATCGCACGCCTAGAGATAGGGTTACGAGATTTTGCCGGATTAGGGTGAAACCTAATACGGGAGTCCATAGATCGATTTACAACTATTCTAGGGGGGTTATTAAGTGAGAAAGAGATTTCCGTTAATTAACCTAGGGTTAGACGTTATTCGCCTCGAGAGAGGGTTTAATATACGTTAGGGAGTCTTACGGATCAAACTAAGTAAATGAATCGTATGGTTCAGGGTTAAATAACAAGTGAAGTCTAGGTGGATTCTATCTGAGGGTATCGTCTCAATCAACTGAGTTTTTCCTAAAATTATTTTCCCAATCCATCCTTTTTGTCTTTGTGTCTTTGGATTAGTAATTAGTTTAGATTTTATTAAAGCAACTTCAGTTTTTTAGGCTAAATAATAAAAAGAAGGTTAGTATTAGTACTTTTAGTTCCTTTGGGTTCGATAATCCGGTCTTGCCTAAGCTATACTACTGTTCGATAGATACACTTGCCTTCAATCGTTGTCAGAGTTAGTTTCCAGGTTTGATTATTCTCTTTATAAATTTTAGAACTCGACAAACATACGATCACCTGGTACTCATAACCCGTAGCTTTCTTGCACACATGGTGAAAGTCCCTTATCATCCATGTGGCCTAGCTACATATCAAATTTTTCCATCTCGTAGCTTTCTTGTGCACACGGTGAAGGTCCCTTATCACTCGTGTGACCTAGCTACATATTGCCCGTATCTCTCGTTTTTCCGAAGGTTCAAACGGGAAGTACTTCACTTTCTAATAGTTTATTTCATTCATTCAGTAGTCAATTTTGATTCAAAAATCAGTTACAATACATAAAATATGTTGAATTATAAAAACATTAATAAAAGTAATGAATTATTTACATACTACTTACCACGGTGCAAAATATGGCCAAATTTGCAATTTAGTCCTTAACCTTGCCTTTACCTCGTTCAAGGTTGATTCCACGTTCTTCTCGATTATGGAGCTTGGAAGCTTGAAAACCCTAGCTATAGTGTCCCCCCTTGAAGTTTCGGCCTAAGGAAGAAGATTACAACCTTTTCCGATCTTTTTCCCATTTAATTTCTTTTATTTGACATTTTACTAAAATACCCTTCATTAAAATTTTAGTTATTTCTACCTATGCATGTCCATTTTTGTCCATGAAAATATAATGGTCTAATTAACATTTAAGGACCCCTACATTAGATATACACTTCAATTTAATCCTTTAGCATCTAGAACTCTCATTTATCAACTTTTACAATTAAGCCCAAATAAGCAAATTAGACATGAAATTCATAAAATTTTCTATCGATACTCTAACACATGCATCCAATCAATCGGTAAATCATAAAAATTAATCAAAATAAACTTTTCTATCTCAGATTCGTGGTTTCGCAACCACTTTTCCGTTTAAACCCTATTTCGAGATGTTACATTTCTCCCCCTTTAGGGATTTTCGTCCCTGAAAATCTTACCTGTGAAGAGGTTTGGGTACTGTTTTCGCATAGCCTCTTCGGGCTCCCATATAGCCTCATCTACCCCATGTCTATTCCATAATACTTTCACAAGTGCAATACTTTTGTTCCTTAGTTGCTTGATCTCTCGAGCTAAAATCTTAACTGGTTCCTCTTTGTAAGTCATATCTGGCTGAATCTTAACCCCCGTCTGAGAAATCACATGTGACGGATCAGAATGGTAACGACGTAACATGGATACATGGAACACATTATGAATATTCTCTAGCTCAGTTGGCACTGCTAATTGATATGCTAATGGCCCAACTCTCTCAGTAACCTCGAACGGCCCAAAAAATCGTGGACTTAGTTTGCCTTTCTTGCCAAATCTGAGAACTTTCTTCCACGGAGATACTTTTAAAAACACTTTGTCACCAACTTGATACTCAATTTCTTTTCTCTTCAAATCTGCATATGACTTATGTCTATCTGAAGCTGCTTTCAAGCAATCTCTGAAGACTTTTACTTTTTCTTCTATTTCTTTTACTAAATTGACCCCATGAATGTGATTTTCCTTAAGCTCTGTCCAATATAAAGGTGTATGACATTTGCGTCCATACAAAGCCTCATAAGGTTCCATCTTCAAACTCGACTGATAACTATTATTGTAGGCAAACTCTACTAATGGTAAATACTTTTCCCAACTGCCTTGAAATTCTAGTACACAGCATCTAAGCATATCTTCAAGCACCTGAATTACTCTCTCTGATTGACCATCGGTCTGAGGATGAAAAACTGTACTAAAACTCAATTTTATGCCCAAAGCTTCTTGTAACTTCTTCCAAAACCGTGAAGTAAATCTCGGATCTCTGTCTGAAATGATCGATAACTGTACCCCATGTAGTTTGACAATCTCTGAGATATATAATTTGGCTAACTTATCAAGTGAATAATCCATACGAACTGGGATAAAATGAGCCGACTTCGTTAGCTTATCAATTACTACCCATACTACATCTTTCTTTCTCGGTGTCAACGGCAATCCTATCACAAAATCCATAGTAACTCGGTCCTATTTCCACTCAGGGACTAGCACAGGCTGCAATAAACCTGAAGGTACCTGATGTTCGGCCTTTACTTGCTGACAGATCAAGCATCTAGAAACAAACTCTGAAATATCTCTTTTCATTCCTACCCACTAGTACATTTTCTTCAAATCATTATACATCTTTGTACTACCTGGGTGAATAGACAAAGAACTACTATGTGCTTCTTGTAAGATCTTCCGAATAAGCTCGTCATTCTTCGGTACATATACTCTATCTCTGAATAACAAACATGTAACACCCCTAACCCATATCCGTCGCCGGACTAGGGTTACGAGGCATTACTGAACCAAACACAAATCAATGCACTTTTAAAAATCAAGCAAAACACTATTCATTTGGTAATTCAAAAACAAAGACCGAATAGGCACATAGTAATTATTCATTTATTTCATCTCTATAATCGACATTACATTCAATCATATATCATTTCTGAACATAGGCTTCACTTTCGCTTATAAACATTTCTCATTTCATTACCACATACGATTATACCATAAATATAAATATCAAACCAACTCATTTATCCCATAATTGCTTATGACATTCGGCAATGATCACCACGCATATGTATACCATCATAATCACACCTTAGCACTCATTTCCCATGATCGAATATGCCATATTACTCAATAGAAAATTTAGACTCCAAACTAGATCAACTCATGGCCAAATATTTTATTTTCAATAACTTGACTTACGGTACATGAATATAATTGTATATATGTCCATCCAAATAACGTATTATACTATATGCATTACTCAAAATCATAAACATGCATTTGTACATGCCACATATATTTGTTATCAAGGTATAAAATTTCCAAAAAAAATGCTTACCATAAAACCGTACTCAACTAAGCATTATAGTCAAGCTTGATAATTTTAACCAACACGTCACCTAGTAATAAGGCATTCATAATCTCATGAAACATACCTATCCAAATCAAGCTATATTCAACACTTAAATTGTAACATATCTAGATACATACCTCACAAACATATGACTCAATATCATTTTCATATCAACTTCTTGATATTCAATACCTAACATATCCATAAATAAATAACTTATAACATTTTTCATGAGATCAACTCAATAGTACTATTTTATAACCAAAAGCATACCTAAGCATAACAAGTCTTCACAATAATCATCCAAAATAAAGTATCACATCTCTATATATCTATCTATCATATATATATTAATAAGATGCAACCCTAAACTATTAAGTTGTCCATTATGTATCAAAATACATATATATATGTATATGCTATTTCATATAATGCCTACCACATCTGAACACCAATGAAAATTTATAAGCATGAGCAACCCATATCATCGAAACACAAAAACAAAGTTCAACCAAGATAGATAGCCATTTTCGCATGGTTAAGAATATTTATACGATTACAAATCCTTAGTTCTACTGCTTAGTCTAACCTATACATGCCTTCGATTCAAAACTAAGATTAAATACCAAAAAGGGGGGTGATAGTGTGATTGACTTTTCCGACGATCCTCAGATGCCCGTAGCTTGATGGAAATCTATAAAACAGAACAAAGAGCACACACGAAATAAGCTAACTAGCTTAGCAAGTCTTAAGCGAATTTAACGAAAATAATTCAACTTGACACCTAAACTTTCCAAGTCAAATACTTGATATTACATCGAACTTTAACAAATCACACTTATGGTGTCACATTATCGAACTTCAATATCATCTTTAACTTGACATTTCTCATTATTCTATCTTTAACAAATAATTCATTAAATCAACTCAAGTTCAAATGATAATTATCCAGTCCTTGCCAAATACTCAAATCATATGCACATCATTTTAAATGGAATCATATACAAAAGCATATATATATATATATATATATATATATATGCTCATTCACTTTACATCTTATCGCTCCAAAAGTCCAACATGCACGAAATATCAATATGGGTTTCCAAACAACCAATCGAATATACAAACATAATCATATACCACATTTTCGTCCAACATCACACACATATACATATGTATATACATTTATAATTGAACGAATATATTTACTCGATTAAACAACTCACAGGTACTTACCCGTACAGTTCTGTAATTCAATTCATACGAATAATCTTAAGTTTGTCCTTTTTGCCAACATAACTCCACCAGTTTATATGCATAAGCTCGTATTTAGAAATCACCGGCATTTAGCCTGCTAGGCAATAAGCCCGAAACTCTTCACCGGTACAAGGCCTGCTAGGCTCAAAGCCCGATACATTTCACCGGCACTAGGCCTGCTAGGCATTTAGCCCGATACATTTCACCTGCACTAGGCCTGCTAGGCATTTAGCCCGAATATCAACACATTTAATATTTCAAATACACAATGCTTAATAATGAAATCACAACATCTTATATTCTTTATACTACATTCACTTATCGAACCGAACTTACCTATTCACATGCATTAAACAAAATAGTTTCACTTCAATACCATACACTCATATTCGGCTATATCATGTATTTATGCTTTAAATATCCAAAATTCATCATTCACTAAGTTCATAAATAAATTAATTGACATTAGAACGCTTAGGGACTTACCTCGGCTGTCGATAGACCGTGCAAATCGGCTATTCGAGAACCTTTGTCTTTCCTCGATCCAAATCCGTTTTTCTTTGTTCTTGATCTAAACACATTAAAATTCAGCTCACTCAAGTATGTTTCATTTCAATTTAGTCCCAAAACACATAAATGGGCAAATTACCATTTTACCCCCACTATTTCACAATTTTGCAATTTAGTCCTATTTGCATAAAACTCAAAATACACAAAATTTTACTAATTAACTCAAGGGCCGAATATTCAATAGGGTTATACATGTCCATATTTTCCATTTATTTTGCAAATAAGTCCCTACTAATATTTATTTTTACAAATTAGCCCTAAATACCAAACTTCACCAAAATTCCTAATACAAAACTTGTAATTCCTTAACATATATTTAATCTAAAACCATCAAATATCAAAACCACTTAAACATGTTAATGGCCGAATCCTATGTACATACAAAATTCAAAAATTCAAGCATGGGTCGGGTAATATACGAAGCAACGATCACAAAAACATAAAAATTATCAAAAACCGAAAACCAACCATACCTTAATCAAGCTTTCTAATTGCCGAAATTTAAAGCTTTCCCTACCCCTTTTCTTTAGCTAAGAATCGGCCATGAGAAAATGAAGATGATAGTGGCATTATTTTATGTTTTATTTAACATATAATAACATTATTTGTAATTTACTAATATAACCTTATTATAATTATTAAACTAACATATATCATAAGGTTAGTGTGGTCCATTACCGTCCACTACCATGGTTTATGGGCTAATTGCCCCTTTAGGACATCCACTTAAAAAGCCACAATCAAATTGGTACATTTTACTTTAGCATGCAACTTTTACCTTTTTTGCGATTTAGTCCTTTTTCTAAATTAAACACACAAACGATAAAATTTTTCTACAAAACTTTCACACACATCAATTCACATATAATAAACATAAAATATAATATAAAAAATATTCTCGGACTCGGATTCATGGTCCCGAAACCGTTCCGATTATGGTCAAATTCGGTCTGTCACAACTCTCCCTCCTAAAGATTTTCGTCCCCAAAAATCTTACCGTTAAACAACGTCAGATATTGTTGCCTCATTGAATCTTCAGGCTCCCACGTAGCCTGTTCAACTCCGTGTCGATTCCATAAAACTTTCACTAACGGTATTCTCTTGTTTCTTAACTCTTTCATTTCCCGAGCTAAGATACGAATCACATGAGACGGATCTGATTTGTACTTACGAAGCATCAAAACGTGAAATACATCATGTATCCTTTCTAACTCAGAGGGCAACTTTAATCTATAAGCAACAGGCCCAATACGTTCATTGATTTCATAAGGTCCAATGAATCTCGGACTCAACTTGCCTTTCCGACCAAATCGGAGTACTTTCTTCCACGGGGAAACTTTTAAGAATACTCGATCTCCGACCTAAAATTCAATATCTTTACGTTTCAAATCAGCATAGGACTTTTGTCAATTTGATGCAGCTTTCAAATTATCTTTGATTATGGCCACTTTCTGTTCAGTTTCTTTGATCAAATAGACCCCGTGTATCTTGTTCTCACTGAGTTCAGTCCAATATAATGGTGTTCGACACTTACGACCGTATAAAGCTTCATAGGGTGCCATTTTGATACTGGATTGAAAATTATTATTAGAAGCAAATTCAATCAAAGGTAGGTATCGTTCCCACGTACCTTCAAACTCGAGAACGCAACATCTCAACATGTCCTCAAGTATCTAAATAGTTCGCTCAGACTGACCGTCTGTCTGCGGATGAAAGGCTGTACTAAAATGAAGTTTAGTACCTAAAGCATCTTGCAACTTCTTCCAAAATCGCGATGTGAATCTCGGGTCTCTGTCTGAAACAATGGAACTCGGTACACCATGCAATCTCACAATCTGTGATACGTACAATTCAGCAAGTTTATCGAGTGAATAATCTGTACGAACTGGCACAAAATGAGCTGATTTAGTCAGTTTATCAACTATAACCCAGACGGCATCTTTCTTACTCGGTGTTATAGGAAGACCGGATACAAAATCCATTGTGATTCTATCCCATTTCCATTCAGGTATCATGATTGGCTGAAGTAGTCCGGATGGCACTTGATGCTCAGCTTTTACTTGCTGACAAACTAAGCATTTCGAAACAAATTCAGATATATCCCGCTTCATGCTCGGCCACCAATAGAACTGTTTCAAATCATTGTACATCTTTGTGCTACCCGGATGTATCGACATTTGACTATTATGAGCTTCATCCAATATCATTTGAATCAAGTCAGCATTTCTTGGTACACACAAACGGCCTTTATAGTTCAAACAGTCATTTCTATCAATTCGAAATTCTGACTTTGTATCATTTTCACATTGTGCTCGTCTAGAAGTTATATCTTTGTCAACTTTCTGTGTGTCACTAATTTGCTGAATAAACAACAGTCTAGCATTCATCTCAGCTATGATCGAACCATCTCTGGACATAACCATATGTGCGTTCAACGCACGAAGAGCAAACAACGATTTTCTACTTGATGCATCCGCAACAACGTTAGCTTTTCCCGGATGATAGTCAATTACTAATTCGTAATCTTTTAGCAATTCTAACCATCTGTGCTGTCTTAAGTTCAGGTCTTTCTGAGTCATCAAATACTTCAAACTTTTGTGATCCGAATAAACATGGCATTTCTCGCCAAATAAATAATGACGCCAAATCTTCAGTGCGAACACAATGGCTGCAAGTTCCAAATCATGCGTGGGGTAATTTCTTTCATGCGGCTTCAATTGTCTCGATGCGTAGGCTACTACTCTGCCTTCCTGCATCAATACGCAGCCTAAACCATTTAAGGAAGCATCAGAATACACATCAAATTCCTTACCTGACTCAGGCTGAGCTACACTGGAGCTTCCGTCAAAAGGGCTTTCAACTGATCGAAACTCTTCTGACAATTTGCCGACCACTCGAACTTTACATCTTTCTGTAGTAGCTTTGTCAAAGGTGTAGCTATCACAGAAAAACCTTTCACAAACCGTCTGTAGTAGCCCGCAAGTCCCAGAAAACTTCGAACCTCAAAAACATTCTTCGGTGGTTTCCAATCAAGTATAGCCGAAATTTTGTTCGGATCGACTCGAATACCTGATGCTGAAACAACATGTCCTAAAAAGCTAACCTCTTTCATCCAGAACTCACACTTACTAAACTTCGCATACAACTGTTGATCTCTCAAAGTTTGTAGTACAAATCTCAAATGCTCGGCATGCTCGGTTTCATTTTTGGAGTAGATCAGTATATCATCAATAAACACTACTACAAACCGATCCAAAAACTGTCTGAAAACTCGATTCATTAGATCCATAAAAACAGCAGGTGTATTAGTGAGTCCAAAAGGCATAACCAGAAACTCAAAATGTCCCTACCTCGTCCGGAATGCAGTCTTTGGCACATCTGTATCTCTGACTCGCAACTGATAATAGCCCGATCTCAAATCTATCTTCGAAAATACGGATGCCCCTTTCAATTGATCAAACAAGTCATCAATTCGAGGTAACGGGTACTTATTCTTTATAGTTACCTTATTCAGTTGCCGATAATCAATGCACATTTGCATCGTTCCATCTTTCTTTTTCACAAAAAGAACTGGTGCACCCCACGGATAAAAGCTCGGTCGTGCAAAGCCCCTATCTGTTAACTCTTGCAACTGTGCTTTCAACTCTTTCAACTCGGTAGGTGCCATCAGATACGGAGCTATCGAAATCAGAGTCGTCCCCGGTACTAGTTCAATACCAAACTCAATCTCTCGCACTGGTGGTAAACCCGGTAATTCTTCAGGAAACACATCTGAGTATTCACACACAACCGATACAGATTCAAATTGTTTCTCAGACACTTTATTATCCAACACATAGGCCAAATAAGCTTCACACCCTTTTCTCACATACTTTCGGGCTAACATCAAGGATATTACTATAGGCAATCCATTCGAATTATTGGATTCAACCCGAATGATCTCACCAGTTTGGCATCTCAAATCAATGATCTTTCTTTTACAATTCACCACTGCATCATACAAAGTTAGCCAATCCATTCCCAGGATTATATCAAACTCGTCGAAGGGCAACAACATTAACTTAGCTGGGAAACAAGAATCTCGAATCATCAACGGGCAACTTTTACACACCTTATCCACAAGTACACAGCGACCCAAAGGGTTGGACACACTGATCACAAACTCAGTAGATTCAACAGGTAGAGTCTTACTGGATGCCAAAGTTTCACACACATATGAATGAGTCGAACCAGGATCAATCAATGCAATCACAGTAGTATCATAAAGTGTGAAAGTACCAGTAATAACGTCTGGGGACGAAGCATCCTCTCTAGCTCGTACAGCATAAGCTCTAGCTGGTGCTCTAGCCTCGGATCGAACTGCAGTGTTCTTCGTTCCTCTCTGACTACCACCTACATTGCCTGAATGTCTGCGTGGCCTGCCTCGCGCTGACGTGTTGCTCGACTTAATGTTCTGAACTGTATTCTGCTCAACTAACATCGGACATTCTCTAATAAAATGATCTGACGATCCACATTTAAAACAAGACCGATCATGGAATCTACAACTCCCGGAATGCCATTTCCCACAGTGCTTGCATTCAATTCGATTCTGTGGAACGTTACCAACACTGGCCATCGAGGTAGCTCGGGAACCCACTGGAGGTCGATCACGTCTAGGTAAATCTGAAGTAGCTTTATATCGGCTGAAGTCATCTCTAAACTTCTTAGATGTGGAATGGAAATTCTTACCCGACGATCTCTTACGAGTGTCTCTAGCTTCTGTCTCAGCCTTTCTTTTCTCCTTCCTGAGCTCTTCCGCTTTGCAAGCTCATTTGACTAATGTCACAAACTCTTTGATTTCAAGAATGCCAACAAGCAACTTTATATCTTCATTCAAACTGTCTCCGAACCTCTTGCACATAATGGCTTCAGTTGATACACACTCTCGGGCATATCGGCTCAATCTGACAAATTTTCTCTCATATTCGGTCACGGTCATTTGCCCCTATTTTAGTTCAAGAAATTCTTTATGTTTCTGGTCGATGAACCTCTGACTGATATATTTCTTGCGGAATTCATTCTGGAAGAAATCCCACGTCACTCTTTCTTTCGAAACCACTGATACTAGTGTATTCCACCAGTGATATGTAGTGTCCCGTAGTAAAGATATAGCACACTTCAGGCATTCCTCTGGAGTACAAGATAGCTCATCGAGTACCCAAATAGTGTTATCAAGCCACATTTCGGCTCGTTCTGCATCATCATCATCATTGGCCCTGAATTCTTCGGCCCCAAATTTCCTGATTTTATCAACTAGAGGCCTACTAGATCTCATCGGATCTATCATCGGAGGTGCTGAAGGTATCGGAGGTGGATTATTCGGGGGTGGAGGTTGGTGTACAGCCGGGTTAGTCTGAATAAACTGGGTAAACCACTCGTTCATCATCTGATAGAAGGCTTGTTTAGCCTCCCCCTCGTGGCTACCCGAAACTGGTCTAGAGTCTACCGGCACTGATCCGTGTGCACGGTCAGGCGCTACACTCTCAACATCATCCGCTACGGCTCTTTCAGGATCAGTGTCCATTTACTATATAAAACACAATTCAGAATGTCAGAAATCACCACACTATTGATATTTGATAAAGGCATGTATAGCTAGACTCACACGCGCTACGGTAGTCCTAGAATCGACGAAACTGTAGGCTCTGATACCAATAAAATGTAACACCCCTAACCCATATCCGTCGCTCGACTAGGGTTACGAGGTATTACTGAACCAAACACAAATCAATGCACTTTTAAAAAATCAAGCAAAACACTATTCATTTGGTAATTCAGAAACAAAGACCGAATAGGCACATAGTAATTATTTATTTATTTCATCTCTATAATCGACATTACATTCAATCATATATCATTTCTGAACATAGGCATCACTTTCACTTATAAACATTTCTCA
This sequence comes from Gossypium australe, assembly GCA_005393395.2. Taxonomy (NCBI): domain Eukaryota; kingdom Viridiplantae; phylum Streptophyta; class Magnoliopsida; order Malvales; family Malvaceae; genus Gossypium; species Gossypium australe. The sequence goes on from CM016615.1 coordinate 68,945,599, forward strand.
TTTCATTACCACATACGATTATACCATAAATATAAATATCAAACCAACTCATTTATCCCATAATTGCTTATCACATTCGGCAATGATCACCACGCATATGTATACCATCATAATCACACCTTAGCACTCATTTCCCATGATCGAATATGCCATATTACTCAATAGAAAATTTAGACTCCAAACTAGATCAACTCATGGCCAAATATTTTATTTTCAATAACTTGACTTACGGTACATGAATATAATTGTATATATGTCCATCCAAATAACGTATTATACTATATGCATTACTCAAAATCATAAACATGCATTTGTACATGCCACATATATTTGTTATCAAGGTATAAAATTTCTAAAAAAAAAAAATGCTTACCATAAAACCGTACTCACCTAAGCATTATAGTCAAGCTTGATAATTTTAACCAACACGTCACCTAGTAATAAGGCATTCATAATCTCATGAAACATACCTATCCAAATCAAGCTATATTCAACACTTAAATTGTAACATATCTAGATACATACCTCACAAGCATATGACTCAATATCATTTTCATATCAACTTCTTGATATTCAATACCTAACATATCCATAAATAAATAACTTATAACATTTTTCATGAGATCAACTCAATAGTACTATTTTATAACCAAAAGCATACCTAAGCATAGCAAGTCTTCACAATAATCATCCAAAATAAAGTAGTCACATCTCTATATATCTATCTATCATATATATATTAATAAGATGCAACCCTAAACTATTAAGTTGTCCATTACGTATCAAAATACATATATATATGTATATGCTATTTCATATAATGCCTACCACATCTGAACACCAATGAAAATTTATAAGCATGAGCAACCCATATCATCGAAACACAAAAACAAAGTTCAACCAAGATAGATAGCCATTTTCGCATGGCTAAGAATATTTACACGATTACAAATCCTTAGTTGTACTGCTTAGTCTAACCTATACATGCCTTCGATTCAAAACTAAGATTAAATACCAAAAAGGGGGGTGATAGTGTGATTGACTTTTCCGACGATCCTCAGATGCCCGTAGCTTGATGGAAATCTATAAAACAGAACAAAGAGCACACACGAAATAAGCTAACTAGCTTAGAAAGTCTTAAGCAAATTTAACGAAAATAATTCAACTTGACACCTAAACTTTCCAAGTCAAATACTTGATATTACATCGAACTTTAACAAACCACACATATGGTATCACATTATCGAACTTCAATATCATCTTTAACTTGATATTTCTCATTATTCTATCTTTAACAAATAATTCATTAAATCAACTCAAGTTCAAATGATAATTATCCATTCCTTGCCAAATACTCAAATCATATGCACATCATTTTAAATGGAATCATATACAAAAGCATATATATATATATATATATATATATATATATGCTCATTCACTTTACATCTTATCGCTCTAAAAGTCCAACATGCACGAAATATCAATATGGGTTTCCAAACAACCAATCGAATATACAAACATAATCATATACCACATTTTCGTCCAACATCACACACATATACATATGTATATACATTTATAATTGAACGAATATATTTACTCGATTAAACAACTCACAGGTACTTACCCGTACAGCTCTGTAATTCAATTCATATGAATAATCTTAAGTTTGTCCTTTTTGCCAACATAACTCCACCAGTTTATATGCATAAGCTCGTATTTAGAAATCACCGGCATTTAGCCTGCTAGGCAATAAGCCCGAAACTATTCACCTGCACAAGGCCTGCTAGGCTCAAAGCCCGATACATTTCACCGGCACTAGGCCTGCTAGGCATTTAGCCCGATACATTTCACCGGCACTAGGCCTGCTAGGCATTTAGCCCGATATTTTCCACCGGCACAAGGCCTGCTAGGCTCAAAGCCCGAATATCAACACATTTAATATTTCAAATACACAATGCTTAATAATGAAATCACAACATCTTATATTCTTTATACTACTTTCACTTATCGAACCGAACTTACCTATTCACATTGCATTAAACAAAATAGTTTCACTTCAATACCATACACTCATATTCGGCTATATCATGTATTTATGCTTTAAATATCCAAAATTCATCATTCACTAAGTTCATAAATAAATTAATTGACATTAGACCGCTTAGGGACTTACGTCGGCTGTCGATAGACCGTGCAAATCGACTATTCGAGAACCTTCGTCTTTCCTCGATCCAAATCCGTTTTTCTTTGTTCTTGATCTAAACACATTAAAATTCAGCTCACTCAAGTACATTTCATTTCAATTTAGTCCCAAAACACATAAATGGGTAAATTACCATTTTACCCCCACTATTTCACAATTTTCCAATTTAGTCCTATTTGCATAAAACTCAAAATACACAAAATTTTACTAATTAACTCAAGGTCCGAATATTCAATAGGGCTATACATGTCCATATTTTCCATTTATTTTGCAAATAAGTCCCTACTAATATTTATTTTTACAAATTAGCCCTAAATACCAAATTTCACCAAAATTCCTAATACAAAACTTGTAATTCCTTAACATATATTTAATCTAAAACCATCAAATATCAAAACCACTTAAACATGTTAATGGCTGAATCCTATATACATACAAATTTCAAAAATTCAAGCATGGGTCGGGTAATATACGAAGCAACGATCACAAAAACATAAAAATTATCAAAAACCGAAAACCAACCATACCTTAATCAAGCTTTCTAATTGCCGAAATTTAAAGCTTTCCCTACCCCTTTTCTTTAGCTAAGAATCGGCCATGAGAAAATGAAGATGATAGTGGCATTATTTTATGTTTTATTTAACATATAATAACATTATTTGTAATTTACTAATATAACCTTATTATAATTATTAAACTAACATATATCATAAAGTTAGTGTGGTCCATTGCCGTCCTCTACCATGGTTTATGGGCTAATTACCCCTTTAGGACATCCACTTAAAAAGCCACAATCAAATTGGTACATTTTACTTTAGCATGCAACTTTTACCTTTTTCGCGATTTAGTCCTTTTTCTAAATTAAACACACAAATGATAAAATTTTTCTACAAAACTTTCACACACATCAATTCACATATAATAAACATAAAATATAACATAAAAAATATTCTCGGACTCGAATTCGTGGTCTCGAAACCACCGTTCCGATTAGGGTCAAATTCGGTTTGTCACAAAACAACCATCAGAACCGATCTGAAAATCAGACTCTACACCTGACTCACACTGAGCTCTTTTAGCTTGCGACTCACTGTCATCTTTCTGAGCTTCATGGATTTCTTCAAGAAAAATCAGTTTAGCTCTCAACTCAGCTATAATGAAACCGTCATCTGATAAAGCCAAGCTAGTATTCAAAGCTCTCAATGAAAATAAAAATTTTCCACTCAAAGCATCAGCAACAATATTTGTTTTACCCGGGTGATAATCGATCACTAGCTCATAATCTTTAATCAACTCTAACCATCTTCTTTGCCTCAGATTCAAGTCTTTCTGAGTCATCAAGTATTTTAAACTTTTATGATCAGTGAATATTCGGCACTTCTATCCATACAAGTGATGTCTCCAAATTTTCAAAGCAAATACAATGGCAGCTAGCTCTGATTCATGCATCAGGTAATTTTTCTCATGTGGCTTTAGCTGTCTAGAGGCATAAGCAATTAGTTTACCTTCCTGCATAAGTACACAACCCAATCCATTCAAGGATGCATCACTATAAATCACAAACTCTTTACCTGGTTCCGGTTGTACTAAGACAGGAGCTTCAGTCAACAATGCCTTTAACTTGTCAAAACTCTGTTGACACTTCTCAGTCCATTCAAACTTGACATCTTTCTGTAGTAATTCGTCAATGGGTAGCTATCATAGAAAATCCCTCTACAAATCGTCTGTAATAACCAGCTAATCCTAAAAAACTTCTAACCTCAGATACATTCCTAGGAGGCTTCCACTCAACAATGGCTGAGATCTTGCTCGGGTCAACTCTAATACCTTCACCTAAACCAATGTGTCCAAGGAATCCGACTTCTCGGTGGCATACAACTGATTATCTCTCAAAGTCTGTAAGATAGTTCTCAAATGCTCTACATGCTCAGTCTCATCATGAGAATAAATCAAGATATCATCAAAGAACACGACTACAAACTTCCAAGTAAGGTTTGAGAATTCGGTTCATTAAGTCCATGAAAATGGCAGGAGCATTAGTCAAGCCAAATGGCATCATAAGAAACTCATAATGACCATACCTAGTCCAGAAAGCAGTCTCCGGAACATGTGACTCTTTAACTCGTAACTGGTAGTATCCGGATCTCAAATCTATCTTAGAGAACACAATGGCTCCCTTCAATTGATCAAATAAGTCATCAATTCTAGGCAGTGGATACCTGTTTTTATTGTTACCTTGTTAAGTTGCCGATAATCTATGCACAATCTCAATGAACCGTCTTTCTTTTTCACAAATAGGACTGGTGCACTCCAGGGTGAACAACTAGGTCTTACAAAGCCTTTATTCGTTAATTCCTGCAACTGAGCTTTCAATTCTTTAAATTCTAATGGGGCCATTCTATATGGAGCAATAGAGATGGGTGTGGTACCTAGAATCAACTCAATACCAAACTCAACTTCTCTAACAGGAGGCAAACCTGGTAATTCTTCTGGAAATGCATCTGGATACTCGCATACCATTGGCACTAACTCAATTTTCAGCTCTGGATCTTTATTGTTTAACACAAAACCAAGATAAGCTTCATTCCCTTTTCTCAAACATTTCTGAGCAGACATAATAGAAATCATAGCAAATGAACTATCTGACTCATCTGAGTTAACCCGAAGAATTTTACTAGTTTCACATTTCAGCTCAATGAATTTCTTCCCACAATTCACTATCACATCATGTGCAATTAGCCAATCCATACCAAGAATCACATCAAACTCGTCAAATGGCAATAGCATGAGATCGGCCGAAAAAGAATGACCTCTAATCATTAAAGGGCAATTTCTACATACTTTATCTATTAACACATGCTTGCTTAATGGATTCGATACTTTAATCACAAATTTTGTAGATTCTATAGGCATACTTACACTAGGCATCAATTTCAAACAAACATAAGAATGGGTCGAACCTGGATCAATCAAAGCAACAACATTAATATCATGTAGAGAAAATGTACCCGTAATTACATCGGGGGAGAATGCCTCTTCACGAGCTCGGATGGCATATGTCCTGGAAGGTGCTCTAGCTTCTAATCTCGCAGTTGGGTCTTTTATCAAACTTTTACTGCTAGCTCCACTTTCAGTATTTCTTAAAGATCTACCTCTATTAGCAGTGTTAGTCTGTCTAGCACTCTGAAATTTTTCTTCCTTAGCTTTCTTCGGACAATCTTTAATAAAATGCTCGCGAGAACCATACCTAAAACAAGCTCGACCAGTTCCCTAACACTCACCGAAATGTTGCCTACCACAATGCTGACACTCAGGTTTACTAGACTTCACATTGCCCACACTTGCCACAGAAGTAGCTTGAGTTTTATAGCCCAAATACGATTTCCCACGGTCTCGAAGTGAATACTCAACTGAAGCTGTCCTTCGAGGAATTATCTCTCTGGGTCTTTTTGACTGGGTTTGGAACGACTTACTCATCGGTCTCTTTCTTGCATCTCGGGCCTTAATAGTAGCTTTCCTTCTTTCTTTGTTTAATTCCTCAGCTTTAAGAGCTTGGTCAACCAATACCACAAATTCTTTCAGTTCCCGAATTCCCACAAACACTTTAATGTCCTCATTAAGCCCATCCTCAAATCTCTTGCATATGATAATCTGGGTGGACACGCACTCCTGGGCATATTTGCTGAGTCTAACAAATTCACATTCCTACTCTGCCACAGACATCTTACCCTGCTTCAATTCAAGGAACTCTTTCCGTTTCTAATCACTAAACCGCTGACATATGTATTTCTTTCTAAATTCTTCCTCGAAGAAGTCCCAAGTAATCCTTTCTTTTGGCACCACTGCTACTAAATTCTTCCATCAATGGTAGGCCGAATCTCTCAGAAGTGATACATCACATTTTAAACTCTCTTCCTGTGTACACGAGAGCTCATCAAACACACGGATAGAGTTTTCGAGCCAAAACTCCACTTTCTCAGGATCATCATCAATATTTGCTCCAAACTCTTCTGCTCCTTGCTTCCTAATTTTCTCAATCGGAGGCTTGTTCATTCTTACCAAATCCATGCCTTGGGGAGCTACAGGAACCGTCGGAGGTATGGGAGGGGGTGGGGGAGGTTGAGCATTCGGATTTGCTTGTATAAACTCAGTATACCAATTACTCATCATTTGGAGGAAGGCTTCCCGAGCCCTCTCCCCCTGTCCAAGCGTCTCAGATCTATCTTCTACTGGCGCGGTCCCTTGCGCAGGAGCCGGCGCGTTACTTTCAGCATCGTCAGCAGCAGCTCGGTCGGAATCCACTTACTATATAAAAAAACTTTAAATTGTCAGGAGTCATCACACTATCACAGTATATTTATGGCATGTATAGCTAGACTTTTACACACGCTATGTTAGTCCGAGAACTGACTAAACCATAACTCTGATACCACTAAATGTAATGCCCCTCACCCGGGTCCGTGGCCGGAACAGGGTACGAGGCATTACCAAAAATGATCCAAGAAATTTCACAAAATTTAAAATGTAAAATCCGTATAAATTAAAACTTTTCCATACATAGTCATCACACTCTCATTCGACCAATTCAAGCATTATCATAAACATATAACTTGATTAATATTGAACATTATCAATACCCATAAACAAAATAAACCATAAAATTTTTAAAGGCCAATATTTTAGCCTAATTCGTGACTACAAGTAACAAAACAATTAAGCCTTCTATACATGCCATAATTCCCAAAATATTGTTTTCAAAATACCAAAAGAAGGTTGATAGTGTGGATGGATCTCCGACGATCACTAAATCCCGAGCTAGCTTAGTGACATTATAGGATAAGGAAAAGAAAAGAGAGTAAGCATATAGCATAGTGAGTAAGTATATAAATAATAAATAATGGATTTAACATGCTTACAAAATAACACAATCATATCTACATTCAAATGTACTATTTATTCAAGTTCGAAGCATGTTGTCTATTCGAGTCACAGTCACTAAATTATTTTTATTTGGAGCTACGAAACCTCAAATTAAGGTCTGTTAATTTTTCCTGAAACTAGATTCATTTATCTTCTTACTATAAAATTTTCAGAATTTTTGGTTCAGCCAATAAGTACAGTTTATTCATTAAAATTTCCCCTATTTTGCTATTTGACTATTCTGACCTCTCTTCACTACGAATCAATTTTCTCCTCTTACAAAATTCCTAAAACCTTTTGTTTAGTTCATTTGAAACTAGACTCATTCAGGATTTCAGAAATATAAATTATATCTCATAATTATTTTTTTACAATTTTTAATGAGTTTTTCAAGATAGAACATTGGATCACATAATCATTCTGAACTAGTCTCACAACAATTCAAATATCTCAAAATATACAATCATTTGTTTTCTATGTTTCTTTTTTATGAAAGTAGACTCAATAAGCTTTAAATAAATATATCATCCAACTTATAATTAAATTTCTACTATTTTTGGTGATTTTTCAAATTCACATCGCTGCTACTATCAAAGCAGTTCAATTGTAAATTTTTGCCCTCTCTCACTTTAGTTGTGTTCATCACTTGCCTATACCAATCTTTTCAATTTTCGATTACATATCGAGCATATTGCTCATACGTTATACATGCATATACCCACACTCATAACTACAAATTTATACATAATTTCACTTAATCGATTTTCCCGTTAAACTCTTCGGAATAATAACGGATACACGGTGGTTTCCCATACAGCCCACCTTTGAAATTGAAGCGCTCTTGTACACATAGTGGCCTTCACTTAGTATCACTCATGTGACCTAGTCATCTCGTAGCTTTCTTGTCTACATGGCGTCCAACACTAGGAACCACTCATGCGACCTAGCTACTCATAACCCGTAGCTTTCTTGCACACATGGTGAATATCCCTTATCATCTATGTGTCCTAGCTACATATCAAATTTTGCCATCTTGTAGCTTTCTTGTGCACACGGTGAAGGTCCCTTACCAAACGTGTGACCTAGCTACATATTGTCTGTATCTCTCAGTTTTCTGAAGGGTCAAACGGGAAGTACTTCACTTTCTAATAATTTATTTCATTCCTTCAATAGTTAATTTTGATTCAAAAATCAGTTACAATACATAAAATATGCTGAATTATAAAAACGTCATAAAGAGTAATGAATTATTTACATACCACTTACCTCGTTGCAAAATATGACCAAATTTGCAATTTAGTCCTTAACCTTGCCTTTTCCTCGTTCAAGGTCGATTCCACGTTCTTCTCGATTATGGAGCTTGGAAGCTTGAAAACCCTAGCTATGGAGTCCCCCCTTGAAGTTTCGGCTAAGGAAGAAGATGACAACCTTTTTCCATTTTTTCCCATTTAATTTCTTTTATTTGACATTTTACTAAAATACCCTTCATTAAAATTTTAGTTATTTCTACCTATGCATGTCCATTTTTGTCCATGAAAATATAATGGTCTAATTACCATTTAAGGACCCCTACTTCAGATATACACTTCAATTTAATCCTTTAGTGTAACACCCTTAACCCGTATCCGTCATCAGATTTGGGTTAATGAGGTATTATCAAGCAATACTCAATTAAGAACAAACATTCAGATTAGACATTCATTTCTTCCATGCTTCATAAGTGAACCACACTAATACACTTAACCTATTCAAATTTCTAACCTTAGTACTCTTAAGTTCAAATCAATCATATATTAAAAATCATGCTTGATACAATCATATAACATTTCATATCATATATTGAGCCTATATCAATTACATAAATATATTGCATAAGCAAGACATACTATTTCTATTTCCAAGAAATCACATATCAATTATTCAATATATGCCTGCATATAAGAAAACGAACTAAACAAATTTTCTCTTTATAATAATAAGTCAATCACATATGAAATTATAGTAACATACACATGATCGAACATACTAATGAAACTTATATGATATATATATATATATATATATGCGCATAGTTACCATAAAATCAAAAGCCATATTTAAAACATTAAAACACAGACAATATCTTACTGTACACCTAAATCACATATATATATATATATATATATTAGTATACATGAACTTCATGTCACATTCTTTTAACTATCCACTACAACTAACCAGAGCATACTTAAAACATATCCATCATTTACTCTTTTTGATTTATACCTGAAAGAATTATGAAACACATTTACTACTCACCATTTTACAACCGAACATAAATAATCAATATATACTCAAATACCTAATCAACTCAATGAATTATTAAATCCATAAATACCGCACATATCATATACATATATCAACTCATTCACCACATTATTTGTAATATCCGGGATAGGGGTTATTTTGTTATGGCTTTGTTTGCATGTGAATGGCTTGCAATGTTGTTGTTTGTGTGGTTTCGGGGCTTAGTTGTAGGCTAGGAGTAAGCCTGAGTAGGTGGGAAAATTTTAGTTTTAAGCTTAATGGGGGAGGAGCTGAAGGAGCTGGGGTTTATATATTTTAATTGGTGAATTTTAGCACAAAAGATGAGCTAGCAAAGTGGCAAAGCATGCGCCACTTGGAGCTGGTGTTTGGCGTCAATTGCAGGAGTGTGAGGTCCTGAGTTCAAGCTGCAAAATGCCCACATTTTGCTTCCATTTTGACGGCATGGAGGGGAGGAGTTGTAGGCAGTTCAAACTCTGCCTAAGACCAAGTCAAGTGCTGAGATGGTGGGTGGAGAGCAAATTGTGGAGGTGGACTTGTTCAAAGTAATTTGAATGGAAGGCTTGGAGTGTTTGGGGAGTGGTGGCCGATTCTTTGGAGAGATTGTGGGGGAGTGGACGGCTTGGTGTGGGGGAGTGGTAGTGGCGAAATTCATTTGGGGAATTTTGGTGTTTTTTCGGTCAAAAATCTTTAGAAGCAAACTTCTTCTCTTGTCATACCAAAGCCGAAATTGTCCAAGAAAGTTCCTTCATTCTTCCTTCTTGAAACCGAAACCGTGGCTTGCCAAAATTTGTCTTGTGTTCTTAGTTTTCATTGCTAGCCGAAAGTTCACTTGAAGACACATTTTGGGTTGCTTCTTTCACATTGCTATTAGCCGAACCTAGCATCCCACTTGCATTTCTTTTTCTCCTTCTCAAACCGAAGGTGTATTCCCATTTATCTTTCATTTCTTTCTTCTTCTCTAAACTCTAACCGATTTTTCTTCAATTGGTCTCTTTCCATTTCTTTTGTGTGCCGTAACCTCCATTTCTTCCCACCTCTACTTCTTCGTTCTTTTTCATCCAAAGCCGAAAGTAGGAGTGTTAAACCCCTAGGGCCGAATCTTTTTCTTCTTCTTGTTCAAAGTGGTGACCGAATCTCTCCCTTCTCCTAGTGTTTTGTTGGCCGAATATTGGTTGGTGTGGGTAAGTGCTTGCCCGAATGGCCATTTCTCTCTTCTCTAGTACTATGTCGATTTCGGTTTGATTAAAGCCTATGTTGGTTGTGGTTGAAAGGAGTTAATCATCTGTTTAATCATCTCGTATAGGGTCTTTGGATATTGGAAGTAATCAAGAGGAGTCTTCCTACTCTGTTAACCGTGTGGTAAGTGATGGTAAGGGCTGGTTCTATTAGTTAATTCTTTTTGTCTCGTTAAGCCAAGTTATTAAAGGTGTGACTGTTGTCGTGTTAGGGGTGGCCATTGTTGGTTCCGGATTTGGTAGGAAACCAAATCAAGTTTAAGGTAAGGGACCAAAGTTAAACCCTGTTGGTTTAATGAGTTGTGGTCGAATGGTATGGTACTAATCCCTTGTTTGGCCGATTATAGGATCAAGGTTGTCGAGGTGATCGAGGGATTTAGACGGGTTCTTTGGGATTAAGACCTTCGTTATTTCAGGTGTGTAAACTAACACACTGATTTTCTTAGTAATATGTTAATAACCTGTGTTGTAATAAGTAAAACAGTGATGATTGTTATGATACTCGATAGGGTATGTTCACGGATTCGGGTAAGTCCGTAGCATTTGGAGTTCTATTGTTGATACCTCTAATGTTATGATCCATGATATATGTGTTATAAGATGCAATGTTGGGCATGTTATCATGAATTACATGATTTGCATATTGTACATGAGTCAGTATGACATGTATGGGTAATATGAGAGGAGGGAGTATGATATCCGTGTCTTTGGGACACCGTGTCTTTGGGACACCAGAGGTTTGGCACCTCCAGTGGTTTGGTACCACAGATGATATTTTGTGACTTTGGGTCACCAGAGGTTTGCACCTCAGCGTCTCGTCCCAGTGGCTTAGCACCACAGTGGGTTGGCCCCATAGCTGATTATACGGGATTGACGCCAGTGATTTGGTATCACACGATGGGTTGGCCCCATCATCGGATTTGTGACTGCGGTCACCAGTGATTTGGTATCACACTTGTGTCTTTGGGACACCAGAGGTTTGGCACCTCATTGCGACTCGTCCCTGTGGTTAACACCACCGTGGGTTGGCCCCACTTGAGAGATACGGGATTGTCGCTAGTGATTTGGTATCACACGATGGGTTGGCCCCATCATTGGATTATTCGTGACTTTGGGTCACCAGTGGTTTGGCACCACATTGATGGATATCGTGACTTTGGGTCACCAATGGTTTGGCACCACCAGTGGTTTGGTACCACACGGGGTAGAAAAGGTGTATGGATGGTTAGGAACGGGTGCATTAATTGTATTGCTTTGCATGATGTGTGTTAGCATGTTGTATTATCGGGAGGGGGATTTATACACTGAGTCTTGCGACTCACCCTCTCCTTTGACATTTCAGGTGACACTTAGACGCGGACATGGAGCCGGGATGGACTCGAGGTGCTCATGCCATGCTTAATAAGGATTTGCTCAGACTTTTATAAAATTTGGTACTTTAGTTTATTTACTACTATTTGGTTTTACTTTGGATTGTAAACGGCCTTTAAAATTATGTTTTTCTATGTTTATGCTTAAAGTGGATTTTAATATTAATTGGGTTAAAATTTGCTAAAACTTGGAAAGACAACGATTTCAAAACTACAAAGCGATATGTTTTAAATTATACCATCGGGTATCACACTATGGTTTGGGATAAAGAGAGCTCAAATGTTTTCTAACTTAAACTCGATTTTCTTCTGAGTCAAAATGTTTTAGTAACAATATTAAACAACTTGGGGTTTTAAAGTGAGATAAACCTGTCTTAACTTCATAATCGATTAAGTTTTCGAAATTTCTGAGTTTTCAAACAATACATCAGTTTTCAAACAATCATGCCCAAGATTTCTACAAGTACGAAATTTATCAAAGGGTTTTATCAAACTTTTAAACGGAAACCTACCTTCGCCAAAATTCGATTTTCCCTGTAACATACCAGATTCGGCCGTGGTGTGTTGGCCGGGTTTGGGGTGTTACATTATTTACGAAACATAACAACCACATACTACATATAATAAAGCCATAGCTGAATTGATAAAATCATCACATTAAACACTTGATCAAGAACTCATAAAGCCGAGCCTAATCCTAATGATCCAAGTAAAGCCATTTTCGCATGGCTAATATATACAAGAACAAATTCATAGCTCAAAACATAGTCTAGCCTATACATGCCTTTAGTTCGAAATCTAGACTTTAAAGGTACCAAAATAGTCAATAGTGGATGTCTTCGTTGACGATCCCCTGAGCTTGTAGCTTGATCAAAATCTATAAAACAGAACAATGAACACATAGAGTAAGCTTACTAGCTTAGTAAGTCTTATGCAACTGTTTTAAATCAAGTGATCTTTCAATCATTTTCAATAACATACATAATATCATAAAATCTAAAACTTAATACTTATTTGGTCAATAATACTGAATGCTAATACCTCTTTAGCTCAATCATCATCACTATTTTACCTTTAAACTTCAATTTATTATCACATCATATTGTTCAAATATAAATTAATAACTCATCTCCAACTACTCATATTTTCGATACACATAATTCAATAGGATCACATATAAATGTATATTCAAATAAGTATATACTTTACACTTAGTAATTTCGCATAAAGAAAATATATTCACTTATATATATATATATATATATATCCATTTGACATTTCATATATTCGTATACATGGCATCAAAGTAATCCAACATGGCCACATAAACATAAACTTAATACCGAATATACAAGATCAATTAGTATCATTCGCGCTCGACAACTTAACACACATATACTTACCTTATAGACCAAACATCGAAGATCAATTTAATAATTGGTAGGCACTTACCTGTATGGCCGAACTTACATATATAACTTGTAATATCAACTTACTTCCTCGATGATTACATAGCTAGAAGAGTTTGTCTTGTGACTTGAAATTTCATCACTGGTTTAAAACCTGCTAGGCGTAAGCCTGAATTTCTCACCGGCACTAAGCCTGCTAGACCCGAGGTCTGAAATTAAATCACTGGCATTTAGCCTGCTAGGCAATAAGCCTGATAAACTTCACCGGCACAAGGCCTGCTAGGCTCGAAGCCCGAATATTCATATTAATGAGCCATCTCATTCACATCACATACTACCAATATCACATATATCACACATAATTCAATACCATTTTCACATATTATTAATATCACATATATCACAAATAATTCAATATCACTTTCACATAATACTAATATCACTTGTATCACACATAATTTAATATCACTTTCACATAATACTAATATCACTTGTTATCCATTACTAAAAATAATTAAAACACTTTAACAAATGGGCATTCATGTCATATGCCGTCCACTACATCTTGAAATGGCTAATTTGCTACTTAAGGCCGTAACTTTAAAAAGCCACAACACTTTAGTACTTAAACAATTAGCAAGTAACTTTCACATTTAGTGCAATTCAATCCTTTGCTCAAATTAAACACACCAACAGACAAATTCACTTACAGAAATTTACCACATGCTTAATCACATATCAACGGCACATAAAATAATATTAAAATATTATACGGACTCAGATTTGTGGTCCCGAAACCACTGTTCTGACTAGGGTATAAACCGGACTGTTACAACTCTCCCCCTTAGGGATTTTCGTCCCCGAAAATCTTACCGGTGAACAGAGTCGGATATTGTTGTCTTATTGAATCCTCAGCCTCCCACGTAGCCTTTTCTAATCCATGACGATTCCATAATACTTTTACTAACGGAATTTTCTTGTTTCTCAATTCTTTCACTTCACGGCTAAGATACGGATCAGTTCTTCTTCATATGTCGTATCAGATCGGATTTCTATTTCATATGGGGCAATCACATGCAACGAATCGGATAGACATCGACGAAACATTGAAACATGGAATACTTTATCGTCGATCTCAATTTCTATATCTTTTCATTTCAAGTCTACATAGGACTTCTGACGATCATAAGTTGCTTTCAAACAATCTCGGGTCAATTTCATTTTCTGTTCTGTATCCTTTATCAAATCAACCCGTGTAACTTATTCTCACTGAGTCCAGTCTAATACAGAGGTGTACGACTTCTACGTCCGTACAAAGCTTTATATGGTGCCATTTTGATACTCGTCTGAAAACTACTATTATACGCAAATTTACTCAATGGTAGATACTGTTCCGATATTTGAAACAATCATCCACAATTTAAAATTCAGATTCAAAATTCATTTCACACTGAGCTCATTTCACTAACAATTAATTATCAAACTTCTGAGCTTCATATATCTATTGTAAAAACAACGATTTTACTCTCAAATCCTCTATTACAAAACTATCATCAGACAAGTCTAACTGAGCATTCAAAGCATGTAATGTAAACAATGACTTTCTACTCAACGCATCAGTAACAACGTTTATTTTTCCCGGATGATAATCTAACATCTTTCTGAAGCAGTCTAGTCAATGGAGTAGCTATCGCTGAAAATTCTTTTTACAAATCTACAGTAATAACCAGTTAAGCCCATAAAATTACGAACTTCAGATACATTCTTCGGAGGTTTCCAACTCAAAATAGTAGAAATCTTACTCGGATCTACTCGGATTCCAGAGGCTGACACAATATGTCCCAGAAAACTAACTTCATGCAACCAGAATTCACATTTGCTGAATTTCACGTATGATCATTTTTCTCTCAAATTTCACAACAAAATTCTCAAATCTTCAGCATGCTCCCTTTTTTATTGATTAAATAAATCGTCTATTCGGGACAACGGATATTTATTCTTTATTGAATTCAATTTCATGAATCGGTGGCAAACTCGGTAACTCTTCAGGAAATACATCAGAAAACTCACAAATAATAGGCACTGATTTAACTTTCTTCTCAGATATTCTTGAATTAATCACATAAGCAAAATATGCTTCGCAACCCCTTTTTCATATAATTTTTTTAAGCTTTCCATACTGATATTACAGCAGGCAAACCATTCAAATCACCCGACTCAAACCTTACAATCTCATTGCTTTTCTTTTGCAATTCACAACCGCATCATGTATAAATAACCAATCCATACCCAGAATAATATAGAATTCATCAAATGGCAAGAGCATCAGATCAGCAGGGATGTAACGCCCCAAACCCAGCCTAGACGTTACGACCGGATCTGGCATGTCACATGATAGGAATGTCTAAAAACTGTGCATTCATTAAAAAGTTCGTATTCCTTATATTTGTTGTGAAAAATCGAGTTTAAGTAATTTTGAATAAGAAACGGTTTATTATCATTTTAGGAAAATCCCATATTGATCATTTAATAATAAGAAGTAACCAAATTGAAGATGAAACCAAATAAAATACCAAAGGCCTTATTACATAACAAAACCCAAATAAAAATAACTCCAAATAAAAGAAACGAGTTTACGAGAAAACATTGCATGGCCACCACAAGTCCGCCTCAGCTCCCAAATCCGCGATCTAATGATTACCTGCAAAATTAACTAAGGGGTGAGTTATCGAGACTCAGTGTGTAAATCCCCATCCCGAAGATGTTAAGCTCATACACAGATTCATATGCAAATATGCATGCCATGCAACCCAACACCTAACCATCCGAAACTTTCGATTCTACCCCGTGTGGTACCAAACCACTGGTGACAGTCTCATAATGATACCTTCCCCCTCCTCTCATCATACCCATGCAATATGTCATAATAATTCATGTATGCAGTATGTCATGTATGCTAGACATATATCAAATATAACGCATGAAACGAATTACCATCATAATCAGAATAACAAATACGGCATAACCAAGCTAATCAACCTCTAAGGGTGTAACAGTAATTTACCTACCAAGGGTATTTCCGTAATTTACCTTTTAGGGGTATTTTGGTAATTTACCCACTAAGGGCATTTTAGTAATTTCGTACCTGGAATGGCCTTCAGAAATGCCCAATGTCGCCCTGAGCTACTCAACTACCATTTCTGGTCGAAATGGACTATTGGGCCTAAAACCCGATTTTGGCCCATTCAGGCCCACACGCTCGTGTGGCCCACCTAACACAAATCTAGCCACGTATATAAGTTCCACCTAGTCTAGTTCACTATATACTACATCATCATACAATTTATCCAATTGGGCCCACGGGCCCATTGGGCCCAAGTAGCCTCGACCCACAAGAATACTACTGATGGCCTCAACTATCGCGTCGAAGCCCCACACATGCGCTCGCACGCTCGTGTGGCTACTATTGCCGTGACCGGCAATTCGGCGTTTGCCGCTCTACAGCTAGGGTAGAGAGAGTTACACACCTGATAGGAATCTGGTGCTAACCCGCGCTGCGACCACTCCTGTGCCCAAATGCCCACCATGGTATCTTAACTCTCCTCCTGGAATGCTCTTTATATAGCTAGCTCTTCACCTTCCTTCTTTGTATCTCTTCGATGTGGGATCCCTTCGTCAGTAGAGTTTAAATTCAACTGAAACTCTTGCCATCTAATCCGCAAAATAAATACTCCATTGCTTCTCATGAGATTTTAACCCAGGCTCCCTTGTTGCATAATCCACGTCGCTAACCACTTGGCCACAAGATCCTCTTGTGTCTTAAACCATGCACAACTAAATATAAACTATGGGCCAAATTCTAATATCCAAGTAAAAAGAAAACCAAAATGCAAAAGCCAAGACTTGAACCTTGGACCTCCTTCCTTCCTTGCGGCGTCACCCCCTTGTCTCTTATGTGGCGTCACTTTGCCACTACACCACACACTCCACTTGTGCCATTTTCCTCCACATTTTATTCTTAAGGCCTACCTGCCAACTCCCAGGGTTTTTTTCACCTAAAACCAAAATTTCCCCAAAGCTAATGTTCGATCCTGGGACTTCATAGAAGCCCTCTAACCTTCCAAAATCACTTACCTAATAAGTCTAACTTGCACTAAATTCGATCTCCTTTTCTCCCAAAAATTTAAACGCTACTACGCTCAAGGCCCATTGGGTCCAATCCCACTAGGCCCAATTTCGGGATGTTACAAGGGAAACAGATATCTCGAAACATTAACGGACAATTCTTGCATATTTTGTCAACCAGGACACTTTTACCTAAGAAGCTCGATACTTTTATGGCAAACTCAGTAGACTCTACAGGCAAAGTCTTACTGAATACTAAGTTCATGCTCATGTAGGAATACGTAGAACCAAGGTCCATTAAAGCAATTACAGAAGTACCATAAAGAGTAAAAAAAATACCAGTTATTACATCAGATGATGAAGATTCCTCTCAAGCTCGGATAACATACGCTCTGACAGGCACTCTAGCTTCGTATCTGACAACACTGTCTCTTATAGTTCTCTGACTACCACTGTTGTTTCTTATATTCTTTAAAGATCTACCTCTCACAAGTACACTATCAGATCTCAGATTCTGAACAATCTCTGGCTTGACAGACTCAGGACAATCTCGGATAAAATGATCAAGCGATCTACATCTGAAGCAAGCTCTGTCGTTAAATCTACAACTTCTCGGATGCCTCAGCTTGCAAGCTCGGTCAACGAGTACAACGAACTCTTCTATTTTCAAAATCTCAACTAGCAACCGAATATCTTTATTAAGGCCATCTTCGAATCTTTTGCACATTATAGCTTCGGAGGGTACACATTCTCGAGCATACTGACTCAGTCTCACAAACTCTAGTTCATACTTAGAAATAGTCATTCGACCCTATTTTAATTCCAGAAATTCTTTACGTTTTTTATCAATGAATCTCTAACTAATATATTTCTTATGGAACTCAGTCTGGAAGAATTCCCAAATCACTTTCTCTTTCGAGTCCACCAATACTAGTGTATTCCACTAGTGATATCTGGTGTCCCTCAATAGTGATATTCCACATTTTGAACATTCCTCCGGAGTACATGATAACTCATCGAACACTCGGATAGTATTATCAAGCCACAGCTCAGCTCGTTCTGCATCATTATAGTCATTAGCTTTAAACTCTTCGGCTTTGTGTTTCCTGATTTTATCTACAGGAGGCCTGCCCAATCTAATCGGATCTATTATCGGAGGTACCTTAGGTATCTGAGATGGATTATTCGGGGGTGGAGGTTGTTGCACAGTTGGGTTAATCCAGATATATTGAGTAAACCATTCGTTCATCATCTGGTAGAAAGCTTGCTTAGCCTCCCCCTCATGGTTACTCGAGACAGATCGAGAATCTATCGGCGCTGATCCATGTGCGAGATCAGGCGCTACGCTCTCAACATCATCAGCTACGGCTCTATCGGGATCCATTTACTATATAAAAGCACAATTCAGATGTCAGAAGTCACCACACTATCGTATTATAATTTAAGGCATGTATAGCTAGACCCACACGTGCTACGGTAGTCCTAGAATTGACTAAACCGTGCTCTGATACCAATAAAATGTAACACCCTTAACCCGTATCCATCGTCAGATTTGGGTTAATGAAGTATTATCAAGCAATACTCAATTAAGAACAAACATTCTGTAACATCCTGAATTTTTGGGTCTATGCATTTAATGGGTGAATATGTGTAATGAGTTAATTTGAGCATTAGGGGTCCAAATTGGGCTCAGGATTGGGCTGAAGCCTTAGTTAAATTTTTGTTTTGGCACTATAGGGTTTAAAAGGTGGTATCTGAGTTTAAAATATCAAAATGGGCTTATGGCCCAGTGGTCAGTGGCGCCACTTAGGGAGCAAGGAGGTGACGCCACACAAGGGAGTAAGGGGCCCAAATTTAAGTTTCATGGAGCCCAATTCTTCTAATTTAAGTTAGCTAATTTTTGGCATTAGGGTTAGGTGGAGTGGATGGCAACAAGGCTCAAAAATAGGAGGATTTATGTGAATAGGATAATGTAGATATTATAGTTGATAATATGGAAGATAAAGGAGAAAAGATAGGAATTATCTGCAAGGCTAAGTGGTGGCCGAATTTCAAACTCTGAGGGGGAGGAGAAATCGGTTTCTGATATGGCTAAGGGGTGCCGAAATTTCCCTTGCTAATTAACTGGTTTTAGTTGTCAAAAGAGGGAATTCTGACTTTTGGTTAGTAGGAGTGCCGAAACTTTAAATAGTTAGGTGAGGGTTCTCTTCTTTATTTTTCGGCATTTAGGGTTTCCATCTTTTCTTTCTCTTCTTATCTGAGTAAAAGCCGAAATTCCTAACCCTATTCCCTCATCTTCACTTTGATTCAAAAGCCGAAACTCCATTGTTCTTTTCTCTTCTTTCTTCTAAAAGTCGAAACCTCATAATCCTTTTTCTACATTCTTTTCTTTTGATCTTTGCTAAAGCCGAACCTACCTTTGGTCTGCCAAAATTCTCTTTTCTTCTTCCTGCCGATTTCTTCGTTAAAAGTCGAATCTACATAGACTCATTCCTATCATCTTCTGATCTTCTCAAAAAGCCGGAATCTCAAAGGGGTAGTCGAATTCTTTGTATTAAGGTGAGTGCCGATTTTCCTATCTCTTCACTTTCTCTTTCGGTTTTTAGAAGACAAAGCCGAAAAGCTAATGGTTTAATGGTTTTATGTATTTACTTGTTGGGCAACATCAGGAATTGAAGTAGATCTCTTAGATCTAAAAGCCGAAAACATTAGTCCCTGAATCTCATATCACTTTTTGGGATTTCAAGGTAAGGATTTCAATTCTCCTTAAGATGATCAACCGTTTTCTTTTCGTTAGTTGTGCCTTAACCTAATGTTTCATTACCGGCTTCTGATAGCGTCGACTTAGAGGGTCTCGTTCTAACGGTAATCTAGTGTGTAGATCTCTAACACACTAATTAATCTGTACTAAATATATGTTATGGGCTAAAAGCCGGAAAAAGGTTGTATAGACAGTCGGATTACCCAAAAAGGGTAGGCAAGGGATGCTAGGTACGTAACCATAAAAACTTCTCTATGTGTATCGATGTATGTAATAAACTGTGATTTTTTAGGTAGTGTATTGTTTTGATTCTGCATGGATGTATGCATGGGATGGGGTTAATATGATGAAGGGGAAGAGCATGTTAATAGGTCACTTGGTGATCGGTGGTTAAACCACGAATTGTAAAATTAGGTCACAATAGTGATCGGTGGCTGAGCCACGTTAGCCACGTTAAATTTATTCCTGATTGATAGGAATAGGCAGCATGACTGTCGATATGGTGTGTAGCGGTTGGTGGGTTGATTGTAGAAATCCCCAAGGTGTGTTGGCTTGTATGGGTTGGTGTGTAGAGGATGGACTATTAGGTTTCGGTTGGGCCATGTTGCATGAAAATATTTTGTTGCCATTATGTATGGGCCAAGGCCCATAATGTGTTTGTGGGCCTCACGCCTTTTATGTGTTTTCGGGATTTGCACACTGAGTCTTGGTGACTCACCCTTTATTTTCCTAACTTTTCAGATGACCAGTAGATCGTGGACATAGGAGCCAAGGCGGACTTGAGGGGCCATCAAGTTTTTATTTCCATAAATTATTTTTTTGGTTTTTCTTTAAGTTTTAATTTTGGGATTATTTATGTAATAAGGCCTTCATAGCTTAGGTTATCAATTTATAATTGTTAATATCTTCATTTATTTTTTTTTAAATTTATGTTCAGCAAAAGAACAAAGGTTTTCTTCCAATATCACTTACTTAACGAATACTTGTATAAAGAAACTGAATTTCCAAAGATCATCCAAGTGAAGTTTTTAACATAAACCCCGTAGCATACCAGATCCGGTCGTAGCGTTTGGCCCAGGTTTGGGGTGTTACACATTCAGATCAGACATTCATTTCTTCCATGCTTCATAAGTGAACCACATTAATACACTTAACCTATTCAAATTTCGAACCATAGTACTCTTAAGTTCAAATCGATCATATATTAAAAATCATGCTTGATACAATCATATAACATTTCATATCATATATTGAGCCTATACCAATTACATAAATATATTGCATCAGCAAGACATACTATTTCTATTTCCAAGAAATCACATATAAATTATTAAATATATGCCTACATATAACAAAAACCAACTGAACAAATTTTCTCTTTATAATAATAAGTCAATCACATATGAAATTATAGTAACATACACATGATCAAACATACTAATTAAACTTATATGAATATATATATATATAATGCGCATAGTTACCATAAAATCAAAAGCCATATTTAAAACATTAAAACACAGACAATATCTCATTGTACACCTAAATCACATATATATATATATATATATATATATATTAGTATACATGAACTTCATATCACATTCTTTTAACTATCCATTGCAACTAACCAGAGCATACTTAAACCATATCCATCATTTACTCTTTTTGATTTATACCTGAAAGAATTATGAAACACATTTACTACTCACCATTTTACAATCGAACATAAATAATCAATATATACTCAAATACCTAATTAACTCAATGAATTATTAAATCCATAAATACCGCACATATCATATACATATATCAACTCATTCACCACATTATTTACGAAACATAACAACCACATACTACATATAATTAAGCCATAGCTGAATTGATAAAATCATCACATTAAACACTTGATCAAGAACTCATAAAGCCGAGCCTAATCCTAATGATCCAAGTAAAGCCATTTTCGCATGGCTAATATATACAAGAACAAATTCATAGCTCAAAACATAGTCTAGCCTATACATGCCTTTAGTTCGAAATCTAGACTTTAAAGGTACCAAAATAGTCAATAGTGTGGATGACTTCGTTGACGATCCCCTGAGC
Organism: Gossypium australe; assembly: GCA_005393395.2. Classification (NCBI taxonomy): domain Eukaryota; kingdom Viridiplantae; phylum Streptophyta; class Magnoliopsida; order Malvales; family Malvaceae; genus Gossypium; species Gossypium australe. The sequence goes on from CM016615.1 coordinate 68,968,038, forward strand.
TCGTAGCTTGATCAAAATCTATAAAACAGAACAATGAACACACAGAGTAAGCTTTCTAGCTTCGTAAGTCTTATGCAACTGTTTTAAATCAAGTGATCTTTCAATCATTTTCAATAACATACATAATATCATAAAATCTAAAACTTAATACTTATTTGATCAATAATACCGAATGTTAATACCTTTTTAGCTCAATCATCATCACTATTTTACCTTTAAACTTCAATTTATTATCACATCATATCGTTCAAATATAAATTAATAACTCATCTCCAACTACTCATATTTTCGATACACATAATTCAATAGGATCACATATAAATGTATATGCAAATAAGTATATACTTTACACTTAGTAATTTCGCATAAAGAAAATATATTCACTTATATATATATCCATTTGACATTTCATATATTCGTATACATGGCATCAAAGTAATCCAACATGGCCACATAAACATAAACTTAATACCAAATATACAAGATCAATTAGTATCATTCGCGCTCGACAACTTAACACACATATATTTACCTTATAGACCAAACATCGAAGATCAATTTAATAATTCGTAGGCACTTACCTGTATGGTCGAACTTACATATATAACTTGTAATATCAACTTACTTCCTCGATGATTACATAGCTAGAAGAGTTTGTCTTGCGACTTGAAATTTCATCACTGGTTTAAAACCTGCTAGGCGTAGCCTGAATTTCTCACCGGCACTAAGCCTGCTAGACTTGAGGTCTGAAATTAAATCACCTGCATTTAGCTTGCTAGGCAATAAGCCTGATAAACTTCACCGGCACAAGGCCTGCTAGGCAATAAGCCTGATAAACTTCACCGGCACAAGGCCTGCTGAAACACCCCAAACCCGGCCCACGAGCCTTGACCGGATCTGGTATGTTCCTCAGTATAAACCGTTTCAAATTCTTTTGCTTCTTAGGAAAAAACTTGTGTGATTTTTAAAAAAAATATTATTTTGGGTTGGGCTTGAGTTGAAAACGAATTCGATTTTATATTAAAAACCCTTTTTAATTTTAAGTGATAAAACATATAGAGTATATTCAAAAATAAATTACTTAATCTTTCACTTAATAAAAATTTGTAATCATAATAAATAAAATTAAAAAGAAATAAAGAAATTCAACTTTGGCCTTATGGCCTTATTACATCAAATAATTCCCAAAATAAACGTAAAATACTTAAGAAAACGTCCAAATCATAAATTTCTTATTGTGCATGGCCATCCCTAAGCTTCTACCGAGCCCGATCCATTACTGTTCGTCACCTGAAAATAGTCCCACAATGGGGTGAGTCAAACAGACTCAATGTGTAACCAACACTAAAATTTAATAGATTTAGGCATACCATACAAATCATGTTCACATAATATTTCAAGATAATGATGCAATCCCAAACCCATACCTAGATGCCATCCGCTACACATCCCCGTACCAACCTGCACACCGTGGGGACTACTAAGTCAACCCTCCATCCGCTACACTCCATCGAAGGCAGTCGCTTCAGTCGACGTGCTCATCGCCCATATATAATTCGTGGCATAGCCACCAGATAATTGTGTCATGAGACACCACATTCAGATAATGTAACCGAAGTTACCACATTCAGATAATGTGACTGAAGCCACCACATTCAGATAGTGAGACCGAAGTCACCACGTTCACTTCCCCTTTCTCATATAACCCGAATGCCCCATTTTATTCATGTCATACATATCATACTTAAATTCACATTCATGTCACTTTTCACATGTTAAAATAACATATTTCGTAATCCTAGTAGGAGTAGGAAACGTACCTGAGTACTTTGTACCACATTAGGGTACCTTAGCCATATTCACATTCTTATACATACTTATATTAAATATTGCCATAAAACGTATTAAAGATAGTGTGGGGTACACACCTGATTTGCTTAACGAATTCCTTGAAATCCCAAACCGATCTATTGCTTTAGATCTCAATTCCTACATTTGGTAACCTTAGTATGTTAGCATAAAGCCTATAAAACCACTAGATCCCTTGAAATCGGCTACTCACTAGATCCCTTGAATCTGTTAGTTTTCGGCTTAAAACACATAATAATAGATCTAACTACTAAAATAGGCCTTGGCCGAATGCTATAGACACTTACCTTGTGGATTTTAAATCTCGAAACTCACCGAATAACTAGGGAACACGCGGCTTATGGTGTACCTTCATGAAAAGAACTTCTCCTTCCTTGTAGTTGATAATTTCTTAAATCCCGAAAACACCATTCCAAATTCGGCCAAAACCAATAATAGAGATTAGTCCCTAAACTTCGACAGGCTTAAAAAGAAAAGTAAGGAAACCGAATCTAGATCTTACCCTTACTTGGAGAAATCGATAGAACTCTTGCTTGAACCCTTAGCAGTATTCGGCTATGGAGTCTTAAAGACTAATCGACTATGGCCTAGAGGTGTATCAACACTTTGGATCCTTGAGGCTTAAAGAATTGACAATGAGGGATAAAGAAGGAGTAGATTTCGGCTTGACAAAAAATAAAAGAGAAGAGAGAATGTTGCTTAGGAAATTCGGCAGAGAGAGAGAAGAGGAGAAAAATTGATGAGTTGCCCTATGTTCTTCCTTTTATAGCTGAATTTATCACTTAGAATCCCTTACTTGGCCACCACTCTTCCTTATTTGATAGCTTTATCCTTTAATTATCACAAAATAGAAGAATTTATCCAACATTTATCTCATGGAAATAATGATAAATAAATCCCTTATTTTTCTCTTGAAAATACTTAAGAAAAATCATCATTTATCCCTATTTAGCCGAAATTTAAAGAGAATAAAACTCTTCCTTTTTTTAAAAAGCTTGTTCCGTCCACCTCACTTCTTCTGGAAGCAAAATAAAATTTCTTTTATTTGCTTCCCATGTGACTCGAACTCAGGCCCAACACCCTTGTATGTGGCGCCATTTCCTGAGGCCCTAAGTGGCATCTTCAGGCCACTTTTCCAAGCCTGTTTGTGTGTCAAATTTCACATACTTTTTCTCTTAAGGCCACCTTGCCTTAATTTCCTCTTTTTAAGCTTTAGAACTTGACATTTCCTTTCATTTCCAAGTTTCCTAAAATTTTCGTTTGCCTCCTTTAAGCTTACATTTCCAAGTTTCCAGAAATGTTCACTTTCCTCTTTTGACTCATTTCCAAATCATTTCCTTACCTTTCTAGGACATTTCCCTACATTTCCAAGACAAGACATTTCCTTACATTTCCAGGACATTTCCTTACATTTCCACACATTTCCTTACATTTCCATACATTTCCTTACATTTCCATACATTTCCATACATTTCCTTACATTTCCTCATATCTTAGGGTTCCTAAAACTCCTCAGAACACATCCAACACACCCACTGAGCCCGCTATCTCATAAATTACGCACGAACGCATAACCCCTAATCTAGGATGTTACACCTGCTAGGCTTGAAGCCCGAATATTCATATTAATGAGCCATCTCATTCACATCACATACTACCAATGTAACACCCCAAAACCCGGCCCATTCACTACGACCGAATTTGGAATGCCACTGCGGAAAGACGGTTGAAAATCTACTTTTGACCTTAGAATAAAGCATGAGAATTTGATTACTTTTGAAAACCATGTCCATTTAAAATTATACTTAAAACTTTGTTATTATAAAATGTCCAAATTAACCTTTAGCATACATATATGTAGAATAAATAGATTACTAGAAATAAAATCATCTTCATGTAGTAATTTAATTTAATCAAACCATAATTAAAATAATACCAAAAATAATAAAATAAGGCCCTTATTACAACCCAATGTTTAAACAAAATACTTAATATTGAAAATTCTTAAAATAATTAAAACATCTTTGCCTGCATGGAACTAAGCTTCTGCATGGCCACCTTTGTACTCCTCCAACCCGGTCCAAGCTCATGAATCACCTGAAATGGTTAAGAAAAATTGGGTGAGTCCACAGACTCGGTGCGTAATCATTACACATGTTTCCACCCATATGGGCTTGGCCCATACCCACACAGTTCATGTAACCAGTCGTGCCAAATGTATCCCAGCCCATCCTAAGTCCATCCGTTACACCAACCTTAGCAGACTCCCTGCTCAAGGCCGTGGCTAATCCACCGATCACAACCGAGTGATCCCACATATCATACCTCGGCAGACCTGCTGCACAAGGCCGTGGCGAGCCACCGATCACATAAGTGATCCCAACGTTAATCCGTCTACGGTGATGCACTCAGCTATCAACCGCCGAGATGGACACCTAGCCAACATCTCCCTTGATGTAGCACACAGCTAGTCATCAAGCGCTAATGTAGCACGAGGCTAACATTAGACCACGTACATATTTATGTACTCCCCGTCCTTCTTTAATCAAAACCAATCCCCATGCACATATGTCAAGGTATCATGTCAATCAACATATAGAGTGAGTATAATCACATGCTCATCACCATATTTAACAGGCACCATAAATAGTTTAATAACATAAATCACTAACCTGTTAACCGAATACCTCAAACATGGGTATCCATCACTTAAGCCTTTACTGTCGGCTATCACACATCATACATAAACATATACATCATTAAGCAGTTAACAGGAGAAACAGTGCGATGATTACGCACCTAATTACTCGAAGTTCTAAACTCTCGATCCCTTGACTGGCTACTCTAACGCTGGCTCACACCACGGTGGCCAATCTCGAACCGCCGAGACAGCTCTTTTCTTAAACTTCGGGATAGGGACTTTCCCTTGCCCAGCTTGACTGGTATTCACCTCCATCAAAACGCTTTAATCAGGTAAACCGGTTTAACCTCCAAGTTATAAATCCAACTATCAAAACCTACCAAATGCTCCTTACCAAAACACACTCGAATCCTTGGTAGATCACTTCTGCAAATGCTGACTATGTGCCTCCCAAGACGGTCTCCTGCGTTAGGCTTTCCTCCCTTACAATCGGCCTTAACATCACTCACATAAATAGCCTTTGGCTTAATCGAATACTAAAAACATAAACCAGATCCTTACCACCACTTACCAACGTCGATTATTAGAGGATAGGAATTTGGATTGAGCACTTCAAAAATCCCAGAGTACCTTGATAGAATCGATTCCAACACTGATTAGCCACCAAAAATATTTCGGCTCCTCCCAACCATCCAAGTCGACGAAGAAAAAGAATATGGAAAAGAAAGTTTCGGCCATCACTTACCTTTACCAATGATTGGACCAAGAAATCCCGAGAGCACCTATGTCTTCCTGATATTCGGCCACAATAAATCTTACTAGAAGAAAGAGATTTCGGCACCAAGGTAGGCTGTAGATTCAGCTAAATAGAGAAAGAAAATAATGAGAAAAGGAATATAGAGTTTCGGCCAAGAAGGTTTGAGAAGAGGAAAGAAAAATAAATATAAGGGAAGAGTACTTTTGGTTAGCACATTGGAAGAAAAAGAGATAAGAGGGTAGGTGATTCAGCCAAGGATCACAAAGTAGAAAGGATGAAGATGGCAATGGAGGTTTTGGTTTTGAGAGAGAATGAAAAAGGAAAAAAAGAGATGATGGTTGGGAAAATGCTAGCCGAAAAAAATTAACAAGTAAAAGACTAGGAAATTCGGCCTCCCCCCTACATAGCTCCCTTGCCGTCCACTCCTCTACAAGGAGTTCAAATTCGGCCAACACCTTAATTCACTCTTGGCCAACCCTTTGAAAATATTCAAAAGGATTTGAACAAGTCAAATCCCTTCTTTTTCTCTTTGCCACCCTTTTAGATTATTCACATAAAATCCACTTAAAATCTTAATAATATCCTTATTATCCCAAAATAAAAATTGATGATTTCTCTCTCCCTCTTGCCGCCCAAAATAAGAAGCAAAAAGGAGATTCCGTGACTCGAACATAGGCTCCCCTTAGCACCCTGAGGCATCACCTTCCAAGCCCTATGTGGCGCCTCCCTGCCACTCTTCCAAAGCAATTCTTGAGTCTTAACCTCCCAAATAATTCTCTTAAGCCCTCTAAAGCCAAGCTCCCCTTTTTAACACTAAAAACCAAAAATTTCCTAAGGCATTCTACTACCTTTTAGAGTTCCCAAGACCCCTAAAACTCACCCAACCACACACTGAAGTATGTCAACCCCTGAGTTATGCACTAAATGCATAACCCCTAGAACCCGGGTGTTACAATTCTACCCTCCTTAAAAATAATTTCGTCCTCGAAATTACTTGGCTGACTAACGATCGTACTTTCTAATTCACCACACTACGCTATAGCTACGCACTCTGATCTTAAAGAGTTATCCATATTTCTAGGCAAAAATTTCTAAGTCCACACTCAAGGTTCTAGATACTTTACTAGCAACAAAAACAAACTGCCACCAAAACAAACAAAACAATAAAGGAATATTCCAGGCATAAGAAACTTACCAGTTGACACATCTGGCACATCATTATCCTCCCTCCGACGGACTGCATAAACCAAACCTGGTTGCCTTGCCTCAGAGCCACCATTACCGCGACCTAACGCTCCACGACCTCGGTCGGAACCATTCCCTCCATGGTTCGGACCACGACCCCTTGCCGCCTGCTGACCAGCTCTGCCCAGCTGCACATAACCTTGGCCTAAAGTCCGAGTCCTATTCGGATCCTGAGGACAATCTTTAATCAGATGAGTCTTGGACTTGCATCTGAAGCATTCTCGATCCCGATTCCAGCACTCGCCAACATGATACCTTCCACACCGAGCACATGGGCGATCTGGATTCCCAGTAGTTGACTTAGAAATACGAGCAGGAGTCACAACCCTCGGTCTTTTCTAAAATCTCTCCAACGATTCTAGTGATCCAACACTCCTCTTATCTCGGTTTCTTTCTCTTTCTCTATTCTGCCTCTCAGTCCTCTTGACCTCCTCAGCTATCCGAGCTTTCTCCACTAAGATGGCGAAATCTCTTTCTCGTTGCGGAGCAATCAAAACCCGCAGCTCATCCCGCAGCCCATCTTCGAATCTGACGCATCTCTCATAATCGGTAGCCACGATGCCCCGAGCATACCGGCTCAAACGCAGAAACTCAGCCTCGTACTCCGCTACTGACTTGCCACCTTGTACCAAATTGAGGAACACCTTCCTCTGAGCGTCCACATAACTCGCTCCGATATACTTCCCCTCAAACTTGATCTTAAAGTAGCCCCAATCCACTCGATCCGCAGGGGTACCTTCCTTAACAGTGAGCCACCATTGGTAGGCTTCATCCCGTAGCAACGAAACAGCACCCTTAAGCTTCTCCTCTGTAGTTAAATTCAAGTCATCCATAATCCTTTCAACTGCCTCTAGCCAATATTCTGCCACGTTCGGAGCTACCCCGGACACTCCTCTGAAAACCTCAGCTCCATTCGACCTAAGTCTTTCGGCCACTGGCTTCCGAGTTCCATTGGCCACGTTGGCTCCTGCCACTAGCTCGAGCATCCGCAGCATAGCCTGCGATACTGCGTCATCTCCTCCGGTCTGATCCTGATGTTCAATCTCAACAGCTGGTGGTGTCGGCACATCATTCTCTGACCCATGGCCAGACCCAACCGGTTCCGATACTGCCATCCTGCCTCTACCACGTCCACGAGTATTGCGACCACGCCCCCTAGAACTCATATCTAGCACCTCGACTTAATCTGTTTAAAAGTTTTATGCATTAGAAATTTTGTTCCACTGTTTATCCACGAGCGAATTTTATGAAATGAAGTTTTCAAAAGTTGTTCTTTCGATCAATCAAAGTTTCATCTAAAGTTCTCTATTCCAATATTCACATTCTTCACTAAAGACACATTCGTACATCTATGTCACTTTCTTGAGCATTCCCAACCCAGGGGTAATTTCGTCATTTTCCTATAGGGGTATTTCGATAATAAATCAGGGTCAATTTGAAAATAGTTTCTCCAATTTAAAGATATTTTAGAATTTACAAAGTCTCGGGGGTCATCTTGAAAAATTTGTTTTTCAAATCAGAGATGTTGCCAAAAATTTCAGAGATTGGGGGTTACTTCAGTAATTTTGGAAGTTAAGAGCATTTTCGTAAATTCTCCAAATCAGAATATCTTAATATTTTGAAAACTCGAGATTTCGGTATTTTTGTAAAATAAAATCATTTTAACAAAAGCTGAGGGTAGCACGGAAATTTTACAAAACAGGGGCATTTTTGTAATTTTGCCACTAGGGGCATTTTGGTAATTTTGTAAATCGATAAAACGCCTTTCAAAATCAGATTTAAGGTTTACAAACCAAAGGAGTAAGTTTGAAAATTTTAAAACTAAGAGTTTTAAAACAGTAAGGCTAAATCCCTTTCGGGTTTTAATGATCGGTTTATCCTATGAACAAGTCCTCTTGGTTAAGGTGAACCGTAGCTACGCACCAGGTAGGATTCGAGTAAAGAGGAGGTAAGTCGCTAGGACTGCTTAAATACCAAGCTCTTACTGAATACCACTCCCAGACATGTGTACCATGGTTGCCACACCTTAACTCGGTGACTTACTTCACAGGTTTGTTTAATAGTCCTTAAGTCTTATGTATATGTTTGAGTAAACTAATCCTAAGGTCCAATAGCCTTAATATTCTAATCTACGAGCCGAAATAAACCCATAACAATTCCTATATACAAATCGCTACAAAATTCTGAAGTACTTACCTGGTGGACTTCGGGCTGGAGGTACAAGTGCCATGCCAGAATAACCTGAAAACTTTTTATAAAAGCCCATATTTTCGAAAAACCCATAAAAAAAACATTTTTGGGCCCAAAACCCTCAAAGCCGAGTTTTGAACCGGGCTCTGATACCAATTTGTAACACCCCAAAACCCGGCCCATTCACTACGACTGAATTTGGAATGCCACTGCGGAAAGACGGTTGAAAATCTACTTTTGACCTTAGAATAAAGCATGAGAATTTGATTACTTTTGAAAACCATGTCCATTTAAAATTATACTTAAAACTTTGTTATTATAAAATGTCCAAATTAACCTTTAGCATACATATATGTAGAATAAATAGATTACTAGAAATAAAATCATCTTCATGTAGTAATTTAATTTAATCAAACCATAATTAAAATAATACCAAAAATAATAAAATAAGGCCCTTATTACAACCCAATGTTTAAACAAAATACTTAATATTGAAAATGCTTAAAATAATTAAAACATCTTTGCCTGCATGGAACTAAGCTTCTGCATGGCCACCTTTGTACTCCTCCAACCCGGTCCAAGCTCATGAATCACCTGAAATGGTTATGAAAAATTGGGTGAGTCCACAGACTCAGTGCATAATCATTACACATGTTTCCACCCGTATAGGCTTGGCCCATACCCACACAGTTCATGTAACCAGTCGTGCCAAATGTATCCCAGCCCATCCTAAGTCCATCCATTACACCAACCTTAGCAGACTCCCTGCTCAAGGCCGTGGCTAATCCACCGATCACAATCGAGTGATCCCATATATCATACCTCGGCAGACCTGCTGCACAAGGCCGTGGCTGAGCCACCGATCACATAAGTGACCCAACGTTAATCCGTCTACGGTGATGCACTCAGCTATCAACCGCCGAGATGGGCACCTAGCCAACATCTCCCTTGATGTAGCACACAGCTAGTCATCAAGCGCTAATGTAGCACGAGGCTAACATTAGACCACGTACATATTTATGTACTCCCCGTCCTTCTTTAATCAAAACCAATCCCCATGCACATATGTCAAGGTATCATGTCAATCAACATATAGAGTGAGTATAATCACATGCTCATCACCATATTTAACAGGCACCATAAATAGTTTAATAACATAAATCACTAACCTGTTAACCGAATACCTCAAACATGCGTATCCATCACTTAAGCCTTTACTGTCGGCTATCACACATCATACATAAACATATACATCATTAAGCAGTTAACAGGAGAAATAGTGCGATGATTACGCACCTAATTACTCGAAGTTCTAAACTCTCGATCCCTATGCTATCGCTAAGCGAGACCACGGCAATCTGCCTAACTGGCTGCTCTGACGCTGGCCCACACCCCGGTGGCCAATCTCGAACCGCCGAGACAGCTCTTTTCTTAAACATCGGGATAGGGACTTTCCCTTGCCCAGCTTGACTGGTATTCGCCTCCATCAAAACGCTTTAATCAGGTAAACCGGTTAAACCTCCAAGTTATAAATCCAACTATCAAAACCTACCAAATGCTCCTTACCAAAACACACTCGAATCCTTGGTAGATCACTTCTGCAAATGCTGACTATATGCCTCCCAAGACGGTCTCCTACGTTAGGCTTTCCTCCCCTACAATCGGCCTTAACATCACTCACATAAATAGCCTTTGGCTTAATCGAATACTAAAAACATAAACTAGATCCTTACCACCACTTACCAACGTCGATTACTAGAGGATAGGAATTTGGATTGAGCACTTCAAAAATCCCGGAGTACCTTGATAGAATCAATTCCAACACTGATTAGCCACCAAAAATATTTCGGCTCCTCCCAACCATCCAAGTCGACGGAGAAAAAGAATATGGAAAAGAAAGTTTTGGCCATCACTTACCTTTACCAACGATTGGACCAAGAAATCTCGAGAGCACCTATGTCTTCCTGAAATTCGGCCACAATAAATCTTACTAGAAGAAAGAGATTTCGGCACCAAGGTAGGGTGTAGATTCGGCTAAATAGAGAAAGAAAATAATGAGAAAAGGAAGATAGAGTTTCAGCCAAGAAGGTTTGAGAAGAGGAAAGAAAAAAATATAAGGGAAGAGTACTTTCGGTTTAGCACATTGGAAGAAAAAGAGATAAGAGGGTAGGTGATTCGGCCAAGGATCACAAAGTAGAAAGGATGAAGATGGCAATGGAGGTTTAGGTTTTGAGAGAGAATGAAAAAGAAAGAAAAAGAGATGATGGTTGGGAAAATGCTAGCCGAAAAAAATTAACAAGTAAAAGACTAGGAAATTCGGCCTCCCCCCTACATAGCTCCCTTGCCGTCCACTCCTCTCCAAGGAGTTCAAATTCGACCAACACCTTAATTCACTCTTGGCCAACCCTTTGAAAATATTCAAAAGGATTTGAACAAGTCAAATCCCTTCCTTTTCTCTTTGCCACCCTTTTAGATTATTCACATAAAATCCACTTAAAATCTTAATAATATCTTTATTATCCCAAAATAAAAATTGATGATTTCTCTCTCCCTCTTGCCGCCCAAAATAAAGAGCAAAAAGGAGATTCCGTGACTCGAACATAGGCTCCCCTTAGCACCCTGAGGCATCACCTTCCAAGCCCTATGTGGCGCCTCCCTGCCACTCTTCCGAAGCAATTCTTGAGTCTTAACCTCCCAAATAATTCTCTTAAGCCCTCTAAAGCCAAGCTCCCCTTTTTAACACTAAAAACCAAAAATTTCCTAAGGCATTCTACTACCTTTTAGAGTTCCCAAGACCCCTAAAACTCACCCAACCACACACTGAAGTATGCCAACCCCTGAGTTATGCACTAAATGCATAACCCCTAGAACCCAGGTGTTACAACCAATATCACATATATCACACATAAATCAATCCATTTTCACATATTATTAATATCACATATATCACAAATAATTCAATATCACTTTCACATAATACTAATATCACTTGTATCACACATAATTCAATATCACTTTCACATAATACTAATATCACTTGTATCACACATAATTCAATATCACTTTCACATAATACTAATATCACTTGTATCACACATAATTCAATATCACTTTCACATAATACTAATATCACTTTCGGCTTTGGCTAAGTTTCCAATCTATAAATTTAATTTCAACATGTACTCAAGATTATAATCGATATTAACGGTATTAAATTGCTTAAAGACTTACCTCAACTATCGACGGACGACAAAGACCGACTATTCGTTAACTTTTGCTTTTCCCCGATCCAAGTCCATTTTCTTTTGTCCTTGATCTAAATCATAATCAAATTAAGCTCATTCAAGCACATTTCATTTCAATTTAATCCAAAAACACATAAATAGGCAATTTACCATTTTACCCCTAACATTTACAACTTTTACAATTTAGTCCCTATTGCACAAAACACAAAATACACATAATTTGAATTCAATCCCTAAGGGTCGAATCTTCCCCATGGTCTTATAAGTCCCTACATTTCATTAATTTTGCATTTTAACCCTTCAAAGATTTATTTTTGCAATTAAGCCCTAATCTCTCAAAATCACCAATAAAAGAATAATAAGGTATTATAATATGCATTATAACATAAAATGATAAAAAAAAAAGACGTGCTCATCTTTTTGGATGATAGCCGAAAGTTGGCAAGGGAGAAAGAAAGAAAAAAGCCTAGACATATTCGGCCTTGTCCAAGCTTGATTTAGGTATGAATTTAGCTTGGTTTTTGTTAATTTTTACGTTTTTGAAATCGTTGCTTCGATTACTTCAAGACCCATGCTTGAATTTTTGATTTTGATGAATATTTTGAAATGTGCCATTGATGAGTTCATGAGTTTATGATGTTAGTTGATGGATTATGAAAGATATATGTTAGATTAATATGTTTTGTCTCCATTACTAAAAATAATTAAAACACTTTAACAAATGGGCATTCATGTCATATGCCATCCACTACATCTTGAAATGGCTAATTTGCTACTTAAGGCTATAACTTTAAAAAGCCACAACACTTTAGTACTTAAACAATTAGCAAGTAACTTTCACATTTAGTGCAATTCAATCCTTTGCTCAAATTAAACGCACCAATAGACAAATTCACTTATAGAAATTTACCATATGCTTAATCACATATCAACGGCACATAAAATAATATTAAAATATTATACGAACTCGGATTTGTGGTCCCAAAACCACTGTTCCGACTAGGTATAAACCGGACTGTTACATTTAGCATATAGAACTCTCATTTATCAACTTTTACAATTAAGCCCTAATAAGCAAATTAGACATGAAATTCATAAAATTTTCTATCGATACTCTAACACATGCATCCAATCAATCAGTAAATCATAAAAAATAATCAAAATAAACTTTTCTATATCGGATTCGTGGTTTCACAACCACTATTCTGTTTAGGCCCTATTTCAGGATGTTACAGGGATCGTCGGGGATCGTCACCACACTATCAAACTCTATTTTGGTACCTTTTGAGAGTATAAATATTTAAGTATGGCATGTTAGTCTAGTTGAAATGGTTGATGTTTTGGTTTGTGTATAAATAGCCACGATATATGGCTAGATAATGAATATGATGTAAATGAGTTTTTATGTTATATGATGCATATATTGGTATGGTTGGTGGCTAATGGTTGGACTAATGAAATGGTCAAATTTTTTATAACTATTATGATGCAAAGTAGGCATATTATTGATGAAACGTTGTTACATTGAATTGGTAAATTTGTGAATGGATTTTGCTTAGAAATGCTTATGATTAGATTGAGCTAAGTGACATATAAGTTGGTGTGTTTGATAAGTTCTTGAATGGCTAGAAAAGATGATCATTTTAGTATGTTTTGGATATTCTTGATGCTTAGAATGATGCTTATTTGTGCTTGTAGGTATAACCCAAAGTGTGGGTGATAAAATTGGCCTTGTAAATGGCCTATATTTGCCCACATAGTTGAGCACACGGGCGTGTGGTTCGACTTCGTGGTTGCAATACAAAACAAGTGAGACTCGACCACAGGATGGACACACGGGCGTGTGACTGGCCGTTTGGTGCAAGTCAGTGTCGACCATGGGTGAGGCACACGGGCGAGTCTCATGCCGTGTGGATAAGTCAATATGTATGCCCTATTTTGCCACGGCTTAGACACACGGGCATGTTTGAGGCCATTTGAGGCACACGGCCTGCCCACATGAGCGTGTGACCTCTGTAACTTTGAAAAATGTCTGATTTTCAAAAAAAAATTGTATGATCTCGGTTAAGTCCCGACCCCTTTCTTATTCATGATTAAGGTGTCGTAGACCTCATTAATGATATGATGATGATATAATTTATGATGTGAAATATCTGTGAAATTTTCTGTTTGTCCAGTAATGTCTCTTAACACTATTCTGACGACAGTTACGGGTTAGAGGTGTTACATTTTATTGGTATCAGAGCTACGATTTAGTCGATTTTAGGACTAAAGTAGCGTATGAGAGTCTAGCTATACATGCCATATATACGAACTGTGATAGTGTGATGAATCCTGAAGTATAAAATGTGTCTTCGTATAGTAAATGGATCTCGAAAGAGCTATAGCTGACGATGTTGAAAGTAATGCGCTGATCGTGTCAGGAAGTCTTAAAATTTATATAACAAATGATCGAGCCTAGAAACTAACTGTGACAATGACTTGAGGCAAGTGCACCTATCGAACAGTAATATAGTTTAGTGGCAAGACCGAGATGTCGAACCCAAGGGAACCAAAAGTACTAATACTGACTTTCTTTTTATTGTTTAGCCTAAGAATTAAGGGAATTGTTGTTTCACCTAAAATTAACTAACTACTAAGCTGAAGATACTAAGACACAAAGAAGGAATTGAGGAAATGCTTTTGGGAAAAACCAATTGATTAAGACAATACCCGAGGAAGAATCAACCTGGACTTCACTTGTTATCTAACTCTGAACCAGATGATTTATTCACTTGACTTGATCCGTAGGATTCTCTAATTTATATTTATACCTCTCTCGAGGCTACTAACGTCTAACCCTAGGTTGATTAATTGAAATCTCTTTCTAATTAAAACCCCTAGAATTGCATTAACTCGATCTATGGACTCCCATATTAGGTTTGACCCTAATCCGGCAGATTTTCGTCATCCTATCTCTAGGGTTACGATCAACTCCGCTTAACTATGCTAGATCTACTCTTAAACATGGAATATTCCTCCACTACCTAAGGGCATCAATACTTGAATCAATATCTTGAAATATTAAAACAAGAATTAAGAACACATAGTTAAGAACAAATTAAGTTTTATCGTATAGTTCAAAAAACAATAACAAGATCTGTCTTAAGTTTCATCCCCCTCAGGTATTTGAGGGGTTTAGTTCATAATTATAAAAGAATACATCTCAGAAGAAAATTTAAAACAAAACTTAAGAGAAACCCTAAAACCTTCTGAAGGAAATTGAAGGGAAGATCTTCCGTCTTGAGTATGATCCTGGCTTCTTGAGATGAATCGGCTGGCTTTCTTCGAGTAAATTGCAATGTTCGGCTTCTCTGGCTTGGCTCCTTGGCCTACCTCAACCCTAGGGTGTTTATATAGGCTTTTGGAATGTCTTTCTTTGCCTCTAAGTACCCTATTTTGAATAGAATAAAAACAGGTCACGTCAGGGACATGCCTGTGTGGCACGACAGTGTGAATCGAATTCAGGCCGTAGTCGGGTCTGCTAAAGAGGCACGACCATGTGGCATGGGCCCAGGCCATGTGCATTTCATACTTTGGCCCATTCTCTTCGTTTTTTGCCCGTTTCTCGTTCTTTTCATCCTCTGGTGCTCCCCTAAGTACAAAACACGAAATTAAAAGATCAAGAGCACCAAATTCCACAATTCGAAGGATAAATCATCCAAAAATATGCTAAATGTGAGATTAAAATATGAATATATTACGGGTTATCAAATACCCCCACACTTAAGCATTTGCTTGTCCTCAAGCAAAATTCTCAACTCACAATTAAAATGAGCTTCCTCAATTCGTAATATTCATCAATAGTGTTTCATCATAATTCATAGATAATTTATACATTGATAATTTTAACTCAAAGACTCCTAAAGATTCAAACAATCTAAGTCATATATTTATAGCCCGAAAACATTAGGTGTTTCCTCTTATCTAAATGATTACCTTTAATTCAAAATCGACAAGAGTTGACATCTTCACTAAAGATTCACTCAAATCACTCGAAGTGTTTAAGGTTCAAAATTAAGCACTCAAAAGTCGAACATGAAAAGTTAATCCCATAGGCTTGCATGAAAATAAAATCTCCACCACTATAAAATGAAATGATACACAGATCAAAAGGTCTTTTATGGGTTGTAATGGCGCTTGGGTTTAAAGGTGTGGATAAAGGCTAAATTAGAAGGTTAAAATCGAGATTGAATTGACAATTTACCTAACTAGAAAAATGAACCAATCCTGAATAATTACATCAATTGAAAACTTGAAACACTAATAACATGAGCTTCTTCTCAGAATGTGGAATTAATTGCTTAAGCTCAAACATAGAAAAAACAATGAATAACTTTCCAACGTTTTTTTGGGAACAAATCAAGTATTCACAATAAAAAGACAGAACATTAACAACTAAAATATAGAACATAGTTAGGCAACTGCTCAAAATCAAATCTCGACAAAAAAAGGAACCAAGAAATGGTGATAACAAATACAAGATGGGTTTTGGGTTATTATTAGTGGGTGAGTCAATAAATGGTTTGTTAATGTAACAGTCCGAATTTGACCCTAATCGGAACGGTGGTTTCGGGACCATGAACCCGAGTCTGAAATATTTTTAAATATTATATTTTGTGCTTATTATATGTGAATTAATGTGTGTGAAAGTTTCATAGAAAAATTTAATGGTTTGTGTGCTTAATTAAATAAAAGGACTTAATCGCGTAAAGTGTAAAAGTTATAAACTATAGTGTAAAGTGCTAGAATGATGATGGCTTTTTAATATGGAGTATTAAAAGAGCAATTAACCCATTTTATGAGTTAGTGGGTGGCAAAGGTCAAGTGTAACCTTATATTATAAGTTGTTTTTATTATTAATTAAAGGTTAAAATGGTAAAACATTAAAAATGTTATTATATGTTATATTATATGAAATTAAAAGCCATTTTAGTTGTTCTTCTTCTTCCATTGCCATGAGTTAGCTAACAAAAAGGGGTTTAAAGGCTTAAAACATTTGGCCATCATCAAGCTCAATTAGGTATGAATTTTAGTTCGGTTTTTGATAATTTCTACATTTTTGTGATCGTTGCTTCGTATATTATCCGACCCATGCTAAAATTTTTGAGATTAGTGTGTATGTGATATTCAGCCATTGATATGTTCATGTGGTTTTTGATGTTCGATGATTTTAAATTAAAGATATGTTAAAGATTAGTATGTTTTGTATTGGGAATTATAGTGAATTTAAATATTTTGGGCTAAATTGAAAAAATGAATTTTTGAGGGGGATAAAATGCAAAATAAATGAAATAAATGGACTATAATAGTCCCTATGAACATTCGGCCCTTAAGTGTTATAGTGAAATTTTGTGTATTTTGTGTTTTGTGCAAATAGGACCAAATTGCAAAAATGTGAAATAGTAGGAGTAAAATGGTAATTTGACTATTTATGTATTTTGGGACTAAATTAAAATGAAATGTACTTGAATGGGCTGAATTTTAATGTGTTTAGATCAATAACAAAGAAAAACGGATTTGGATCGGGGAAAGGCGAAGATTATCGAATAGCCGGTATACGTTATCCATCGATGGTCGAGGTAAGTCCTTAAGCAAATATATGTCTTAGAACTAATTATGAGTATATTAAATGATGAAATATGGATATTTGAAGTAGTAAATTATGAAATGGCCGAATGTAGAACATGATATTGGATTGAATTTTATTTTGTTGAAAGTAATGTGAATAGATATGCTCGGTTTGTTATGTGAAGGTGATAAGAATTACATAAGTTGTTTGAGATGTTAGTAATAAGAAATGTGTATTGAATGGTTGATTATGTTATTATTTTGGGCTTCGAGCCTAGCAGGCCTCGTGCCGGTGAATTATTTCAGGCTTTGACCCTAGCAGGCCTCGTGCCGGTGAATTATTTCGGGCTTATTGCCTAGCAGGCTCAATGTCGATGTTTAAACTTCGGACCTTTAGTCTAGCAGGCTCAATGCCGATGTTTAATTCGGGCTTTAATGCCTAGCAGGCTTATTGCCGGTGATATGTCATAAACAAAGAATTTGAGAGTTAAGCAAGTTGAGATGTATATACATAATGCTATGAGCTATAAGCTCAGGTAAAGGTTATCTTATTGTATTAGTAAGGAATAAGGTAAGATAGTTTATTTTTGTTTGAGTTAAGCGTGATGTGATGAAGTTGATGATTCAAATTGTATTCTATCTCATGATATTGAGCTTATCATTGATTGGTATGATCTTTATATATATGTGAAATTGAGGTATATACATATATTTATGTTGATTGAAGATTCGGATATAGATGTGAAGGACAATGATAAAGGAATTTGGTAATATTTGTATATATGTGTAAAAAGAAATATGAGATCAAAATTATGACATGTTCACTTAACTTGGAATATTCGAATGCACATGTTATTCATATGAATTGATATTGTATAAGTTCATGGTGATAAAGTACTATTGATTAGGTCAAAGGTATTACTAATATTCGGCTATGTATAATTCATATTGAAAATAATTTATATTCAATGCTGCAAGCATAGAGACTAAAATGTTAAGTGTATGTTTATTTCATTAATATTGCTTGAGATTTACTAAGCTAGTAAGCTTACTTTGTGTGTATTTGTTTTGCTGTTTTATAGATTTTGGGTTAAGCTACGGGCTCAGAGGATCATCAGAGAAGTCAACCACACTATCAACTCTTTTGGTACTTATAAACCTAGTTTGATTCGAAAGGCATGTATAAGCTAGGCTATGTTGTTAACTAATGGTATCTAATCTGGTATATATATATGTATAGCCTTGCGAAATGGCTATTACTCTTGGCTAAACTTTACTTATGTATTTTGGTAAATTGGTTTGTATATTTGTTCTTGGTTATGTGCTTCTTGTTATGTTTTAAGTTTAGATGGAGAGCTTATATTATGACATTTATATAGAAATGTTTAGTTGTGATCCGGTGATGATAGCGAAAATGATTATGCATGAATAATTGAAGTTGACCATTGGAGTATTTATTTGAGATCTGAATATGTGATCGAAGAATTGATTACATTTATACAATTCAGCTAGTTATATTAGCTCATGTGTCTGGTAGGTTAATAACAATCTTTGTGACCATGAGTATTCAATGTGGTTTTGGTTAAATGAATACGAAAAGGATTTTTCATTGTGTATTGTATGTATGTATATATTCGGCCAAGTTTATGTGCTATTGTCGAACGTGGATAAAATGCATAAAGAATTAGTTGTTTAAGCTTATAACCGAACATGGAGATGTGCATAACTATGATGAAGATAACACATATATGTACCTATGCATATATGTACTTGGCGTGGGAAATCGATTAATCTAATTGAGTAAATTCGGTCAAAAAAAAAAAAGAGGTTTATAGTATCTTATTATTAGTTTGCAATAATAATGTATATGTGTATGTCTTAGTTGTTTAATATTAAGCATGTTTTACACTCAAGTGACTATTCATTATGATCATATCTCTTGCTAAGCATATGTGATTAAGACTGAATGACTGAATAGGGTTTGTGACTTTTCTGGTAATGCCCATAACCCTAATCTGATGTCGGATGCGGGTTCGGGGTGTTACAGTTAAGATCAAAGGGGTTCACTAGGGGTTAATTGTGAGGGTAGGCTTTTAGTGGAGTAAGTGGGTTAAGTCCTAAGTGCCTGTATCATCTCTGTATATCAATTCAATGATGTGATCCTAACATGTATAATTGAAGCAAGTTTTAGAATAACAAATCAATGTTGACACACTCATAATCAATAAAGTGAGCAAGAATAGAATGTATGCTCTAAAAGGCTCAAAATCTCACAAAAATTATGGGTTTTTGATATAAACCTTGTAAATTTCAAACTTCAAGGTAATAATTAGATTCAGGTAGACAACCTAACAAATCTTTGATTTTGAAAATAGGCTTATCATGCTTGATTCTCTAGTCTCCTAAAGTTTAAATCATCACTGTACAATTATCAATGACTTAATCCAAAACATATCAATAAAAATCATGAATCAAAGGAAATTTTATTCTAATAGTAAAATGAGAAAATTACTTAAGAACAAGACATAATTCAGGGATTTGAGAATAATGCAAAAAGTTAGGAACTTTTCAAAATAGAATCTGCCCCCACACTTAAGATGTACATTGCCCTCAATGTACAAAGATATATAAGAAATCATAAGAGATGGGAGAAGTGAACTTCCTGAATTTTGGATGGATTCCTTGAGTTGGCAGTGGTCGTGGTGTGGTGGCCGCCGAAAATCTTTGCGCTAGATGAAGAAATTGGGAATCTCGTGAAGAATTAGCTAGGAAATAATAAGAATAATTCAAAATATACTAATTATATATTTAAATAAAAGAAAAATAAAAATAAAGAATGTAAAAAGTAAAATAAAATTAAAAGAGAAGATTAATGGACTGAAAAGTCCTTATTATTAGATGGTTTACAAAGTGGGTGTGATTTCTAAGGCCGTAGTGTGGTGATTCCCAAGTAGCCTTTAGAACCTAAATCAAAGAAAACAAAATAAAATAGATTAAATTAAGTAAAAGAGATATTAAGAAAAGGAAAATAAAGGAGAAGAGAAAAGAAAAAAAGAATGAAATGGACTCAAAGGTCCTTGTCCTGTCAAGTTAATGAAGCGGCCGGCATGAACTTATGTAGATTGGTCTTGCAGAGGAAGACTGTGCTAGGATCCTTCTATTTCTATGACATGGATAAGGTGTAGAACAAGATATTGGAGAATGAAGAAGGGTGAAAATAAAAAGGGAGGGGAGTGTAAAGGGTATGGAAGAAGGGAAATAGGTAGTAAGTGAGAAGGGGAAAAGGGGAGAGGAGTGTTTTAAATAGAAATCTCAGATCTGGTACATCCCCACGCCCGTGTACCATGAGCGTCTTGAGTCACACGGCCGTATCGCACGGCCGTGTTGTGCTTCGTTCGTTTCTCCCACGCCTGTGTGCAGGTCGCCACGCCCGTGTTGATAAAACAGTGTCGACCCCAGCTGTATCGTACGACCGTGGTGTTTATTCGGAGCCCGTGTCTTGAAGATATTTTTCGTCCTATTTCGTACTATCTCTGCCACATCAGTACGAAAATCTGTGGTGTGCACATGGCCACGGCCATGCCGTGCGCAAGGCCATGTGGTATGAAAATATGCACTTTGGTTAGTTTATAGTTAGGTGCTAAAAAGGAAAAATAAAAGTAAAAATAAAAATGTAAAAATTAATTAGGTTAGTGCTCGGGTTGCCTCCTGAGAAACGCTCGTTTTAAGTCTTAAGCTAGACTTACCTCTCATTTGCAGAATCATGGCTTGAAGTTGCTTCATTGGGTTTGTTTCAGTGTTACTTGGCAAGCTACCTTGTGGTCGTTCTGATTTGATCTTGGCAAGTTGTCCTAACTGGTTCTCGATCCGTTGAATCGATGCTTGATGATTTTTAAGTGTTGTTTCGGTGTTTTGGAAACGGGTTTCTAACATCGCGATGAACTTTGTTAGCATCTCCTCAAAGTTCTGCTACTTTTCCTGTGGGTAGAACTGTTGTTGGAAGTTTGGAGGGGGTTGTTGTCTCTGACTTCCTTGACCACCCCATGAGAAATTGGGGTGGTTCCTCCAACCTAGATTGTAAGTATTACTATAAGGGTTATGTTGAGGTCTAGAATTATTACCCATATAGTGAACTCGTTCGTTTTCAGTGCTCAGGTTGTAAGGTGGATATTTTGTATTATTCATCCCTCCTCCATTCATACCGCACTACAAAATGAGATGTATCTACGAGGAACCACACAAAACATCAATCTTTTTAGCTAAAAGTTCTACCTGGTTTGATAGCATGGTTACTGCGTCGAGGTTGAAAACACTGGCGGCTTTTGTTGGCCTTGTCCTCGTGACTTTCCACTAATAGTTCTTCAATGACATTTCTTCAATGAATTTGTAGGTAGCCTCAGGTGTTTCGTTATTCAAGGTTCCGTCGGTGGCTGAATCAATCAACTGCCTGGTTGAAGGGTTCACACTATTGTAAAAAGTTTGGACCTGTAGCCACAAGGGTAATCCATGGTGTGGGCACCTTCTCAAAAGATCTTTGTATCTGTCCCATGCATCGTAAAGTGTCTCTAAATCCATCTGCACAAACAAAGAGATATCATTCCTCAACTTAGCCGTTTTAGCTGGAGGAAAATATTTTAACAAAAATTTTTCGGTCATCTGTTCCTATGTAGTGATTGATCCTCATGGTAACGAGTACAACCACAGTTTGGCTTTGTTCCTCAACGAAAAGGGAAATAACCGAAAATGAATGGCATCATTAGAAACACCTTTTATTTTGAAAGTATCATAAAATTCTAGGAAATTTGCCAAGTGATTATTTGGATATTCATCCTGCAAACCATCAAACTGAACAAATTACTGTATCATCTGAATTGTGTTAGGTTTTAGTTCAAAACTATTTGCAGAAATAGCAGGTCTAACAATACTTGACTCAGTTCCTGTTAAATTAGGTTTAGCATAATCATACATAGTTCGAGGAGCATGATTTTCGGCCACCTCTGGAGGTAGCGAATTATTCTTAGCCATCTCTTCGGTAGAATTAATTTCGTTTTCTTGCTCTACTTGTATGTACTGTAGGCTTCTCCTTACTTCTCTTCGATTTCTGTAAATTGTGCTTTCAATTTCACTATCGTAAAGTAGCGGTCTTGACGGGTTTCTTCTAGTCATAAACTAGAATACTTTATAGAAGCAAAGAAGAAAATTTAGAAAAGTACAAATAAAATTTAATTGAAAAAATAAAATATGGCTAGAGTAATAAAAATTGAGCGTTCTTAATATTTCAGCTCTCCTGCAACAGCGCCAAAAACTTGATCGTGTCAGGAAGTCTTAAAATTTATATAATGAATGATCAAGCCTAGAAACTAACTGTGACAACGACTTGAGGCAAGTGCACCTATCAAACAGTAGTATAGTTTAGTGGCAAGACTGGGATGTCGAACCCAAAGGAACCAAAAGTACTAATACTGACTTTCTTTTTATTATTTAGCCTAAGAATTAAGGGATTGTTGTTCAACCTAAAATTAACTAACTACTAAGCTGAAGATGCAAAGACACAGAGAAGGAATTTGGGAAATACTTTTGGGAAAAACCAATTGATTAAGACAATACCCGAGGAAGAATCCACCTAGACTTCACTTGTTATCTAACCCTGAACCAGACGATTTACTCACTTGACTTGATCCGTAGGATTACCTAATTTATATTAATACCTCTCTCGAGGCTACTAACGTCTAACCCTAGGTTGATTAATTGAAATCTCTTTCTAATTAAAACCCCTAGAATTGCATTAACTCGATCTATAGACTCCCATATTAGGTTTGACCCTAATCCGGCAGATTTTTGTCGTCCTATCTCTAGGGTTGCGATCAACTCTGCTTAGCTATGCTAGATCTACTCTTAAACAGGGAATATTCCTCCACTGCCTAAGGGCATCAATACTTGAATCAATATCCTAAAATATTAAAACAAGAATTAAGAACATATAGTTAAGAACAAATCAAGTATTTATCATATAGTTCAGAAAACAATAACAAGATTTATCTTAAGTTTCATCCCCCTCAGGTATTTGAGGGGTTTAGTTCATAATTATAAAAGAATACATCTCAGAAGAAAATTTAAAACAAAACTTAAGAAATACCCTAAAACCTTCTGAAGGAAATTGAAGAGAAGATCTTCCGTCTTGAGTATGATTCCGACTTCTTGAGATGAATCAACTGGCTTTCTTCGAGTAAATCCCAAAGTTCGGCTTCTATGGCTTGGCTCCTCGGCCTACCTCAACCCCCTTGAAGGTTGGCCTCTAGGGTGTTTATATAGGCTTTTGCAATGTCTTTCTTTGCCTAAGTACCCTATTTCGAATAGAATTAAAAACAGGTCACGTCAGGGACACGCTCGTCTTGCACAGCTGTGTGAATCAAATTCAGGCCATGGTCGGGTCTGTTAAAGAGGCATGGCCGTGTGGCATGGGCCCAGGCGGTGTGCTTTTTGTACTTTGCCCCATTCTCTCCATTTTTGGCTCGTTTCTCATTCTTTTCATCCTCCGGTGCTCCCCTAAGTATAAAACATGAAATTAAAAGATTAGGAGCACCAAATTCCACAATTCAGGGGATAAATCATTCAAAAGGATGCTAAATATGGGATTAAAATATGAACATATTACGGTTTATCAGCGCCTGCTCCCGCTCAAGGGACAACGCCATCTGATTTGAGATCGGCTACTAGCGGTCAGGAAGGAGAGGCTAAACAAACCTTCTTCCAAATGATGAGTGAGTGGTTCACTCAATACGTTAGAACAAATTCGTCTGTTTCACAACCTCCAGCCCCGTCTAATCCTCCTCAAACTTCTGTTGTGCCCCTAGTTATGAATCTGAATCTGATGAATAGCCCTCCATTTGATAAAATCCGCAAATATGGGGCTGAAGAGTTCAGGGCCACTAGTGATGATGATGTTGAGAGAGCTGAATTTTGGCTCGAAAACACAATCCGAGTGTTTGATGAAATGTCATTGACTTCTAATGAATGTGTGAAATGTGCTATTTTCTTTGTTATAGGATGCAGCATATTAGTGGTAGAAGACTTTGATTTCTGTTGTTCCAAAAGAACGGGTTACTTGGGATTTCTTTCAATCTGAGTGTCGGAAGAAATATATCAGTCAGAGATTTATAGATCAAAAGCGAAAAGAGTTTTGGAATTGAAATAGGGCCGCATGTCTGTCATCAAGTACGAATGAGAGTTTGTGAGATTAAGTCAATATGCTCGGGAATGGGTTTCAACTGAAGCAATAATGTGTAAGAGATTTGAAGATGGCCTAAATGAAGATATTCGTTTGCTAGTTGGAATTCTGAAAATAAATAAGTTTGTTGTGCTTGTTGATCGAGCGTGTAAAGCTGAAGCACTCGGGAAAGATAAAAGAAAAGCTGAGTCTGAAGTCAGAGATGTGAGAAAGGGATTTATGAGTAACACATTTCAGTCTGCTTCAAAGAAATTCAGAGATGAGCATAGCCGTTCAAAAACTAATGTGGGACATTCGAATAGAGATCGAGCTAGGTCACAGTCGAACTTTAAAGCTCTAGCAACTTTGATGGCTTGTGTGGAAAATGTCCGATCCGAGTGACCTGAATGTAAGCATTGTGGTAAAAGACATCCGGGTAATTGTAGATTGAATGACCGAGCCTGTTTTAGATGTGGATCGTTAGACCATTTCATTCGAGATTGTCCTAAGTCTACTGAACAAGAGATTGTACATAATCCAAGGCCAGATAATGTTTTAGCTAGAGGTAGACCTTCTTGAAACACAAGAATTGTCAGTGGTAGTCAGAGAGCTACGAGAGATACAGTCGCGAGATCTGAAGCTAAGGCACCTGCTAGAGCATACGCCATTTGAGCTCGTGAGGAAGCTTCGTCTCTAGATGTTATTACGGGTGCATTTACTCTTTATGATACCTTTGTGATTGCATTAATAGACCGTAGGTCTACTCATTCGTATGTATGCATGAACCTAGTATCCAGTAAGACTTTACCTGTGGAGTCTACTGAGTTTGTTATTAGTGTGTTGAACCACTTAGGTAAATGTGTCTTGGTTGATAAAGTATGCAAGAACTGTCCATTGATGTTTTGAGATGTTTGTTTTCCGGCTGATATGATGTTATTACCATTTGATGAGTTTGATATAATATTGGGTATGGATTGGTTAACATTGCATGATGCTACTGTGAACTACAAAAGAAAGACCATTGATTTGAGATGTCAGAATGATGAAATAGTTCGGATTGAATCAAATGATTTGAATGGATTACCGGCTGTGATATCAGTGATGAAAGCTCAGAGTTATGTGAAAAGGGGTTACAAAGCTTATTTTGCCCATGTGATTGATTCGAGAGTGACTGAAAAGAAAGTTGAATTAGTGCCAGTTGTCTGTGAATTCCCTGATGTATTTCCTGAAGAACTATCGGGATTACCTCTGATACGCGAAGTTGAATTTGGTATTGAATTATTGTAACTACCCGATTTAGGGGCTAGTCGAAACAGTGATCTCGGGATCTCTAATCTGATGTTAGAGAAAATTATTTCCATGATATTTTATGAGTTAGAGTGTTATGGTATAAGTGTATGAAAATTTTGGTGCTTTAATTTTAGCAATTTCTTGATTAATCGCGAAAAAGGACTAAATTGCATAAAGTATGAAAGTTCTATTTTATAAGCTAAAGGTGCCAAATTGTCATAGATTGTTAATTGGGGGTCTTTAAAAGGCAATTAGCCCCTCTGTAAAGGACATAGCCGGCCATAGGGGGGACAAGATGAGTAAATTAGGCAAGTTTTGGTGGTGTTAGGTGATTAATGAATAAAATAAGAGAATAATAAAGAAAAGAAAAAGTATCATCTTTTCTTCTCTTCATCACCACCGAAAATTGGCAGCAAACAAGGGTTAGAAAGGTAAAAAATTTCAGTAAACTTATCTCCTCACTGGTAAGTGATTTTAATGGTTTTTCTTGATGAAATTTGTACTTTTGGAACCCCTAAAGCTTAAGCTTCCTAAAGAGGGGACTAAATTGTGATATGGTGAAGAGTTTACAGATTTTCCATGAGAGCTTTCATTGTTATTTGCTGCACTTTTTATGGAAGAAAATGAGTCTTGGTTGTTAGATGAACAACTTTTGTGAAAGGTGTTGCCATGAAAACACCTAATTGGACCTTGTTGTAAAAGTTATAAAGTTTGTAGTAAATGTGTGAAATGTTGGATTTTGATGATAGCCATAAGAGAAATAAATACTCATTAAAGGAAGAAATTTGATTAGAATTAATTTCCGAGCCTAGGGAAAATGGTCATTTTGCCAAAGTCTAAGGGCAAAATAAAAATTTTGCCAAAGCATGATTTTTTTTTGGAAATACATTTATTAATGTGATGATTAAAATTAGCTAATTTTCTATTATAGAGTAAGAAGAACCAAGAGTCCACCTCGATTTAAAAAAGAATAAAGTCTCGGACTAGATCGACGATCTAGCTTATTTTGAAATTGAGGTAAGTTTGTATGTGATGATTCAATATTTATGCTAGCATGCTTGAGAATGGTTGATATTATAACAACATTCTATGAAATTGAATATTAGTGTTATATGAGAAAGTTGATAAAAGTAGAGATGTTGAAGTCTCGGTGGGACTATAATAAGTGTGAAAATACTATCATCAAGACATGAGATGAATAAGGTCCCGTGTAAGACCATGTCCGGGACATGGCCTCGACACCAAATTGAGATTCCGTATAAGACCATATCCAGGATATGGCTTCGGTATTGAGTATGAGAGTCGTATAAGACCATATTAAGGATATGGCATCAATACTTAATGAGAGATTTTGTGTGAGACCATATTCAGAATATGGCATCGACACTCAGAAATGACCCCATGTAAGACCACATCCGGGATGTGGCATTGGTTTTGTGTTATGCTAATGTTTATGAACATACATCCTTGAGTATCCCTAGTGAATCATCAGGATGACTTGATTAGCTTAGAAATAGGGAAGAGGGTTTTACTAATAGTTATGTGATTGAGTTAACACAGGTACTCATGAGTAAATCATGAAGAAACAATTACGATATGTGGCATGGTATGTGCTAGATAAGGGCAAGTATGATTATGTATAAATATGGCAGGAAGCCTATGACTTGTGTATGGTTAATTAATGCCATGGATGGATTATATTGTGAGCTTATTATTGCCATTTATTTCCATGCAAACTTACTAAGCTTTATGCTTACCCCTTTTCATTGCCCTTTTTTTTCCTTGTAGTATTGCAAAGTTAGCTCTAGAATTCACGGACGTTGGAATTGGAGATCACACTATCGACCACATATTGGTATAGCCAAATTAGATTTATTTTGAATATGGTATGTATAGGACTTGAGTATTTTGTTATGTCATATTGGTAAGCCAAATGTGTTGACTACTAAGGTTGTTCCAATTCATTTCGTAAATGGTCATTAAAGTTGGGCCAATACTTGGCTAATTCTTATGTTAAATATAGATGAATTTCATGAAATGTATGCTTTTGAGGATGTAGTGACTCTTTTTGAGTTCATAGAGTTACCATTTGGTCATCTTATATATTGAAATGTTTTGGTATGAGTGTGATTACTTGATAGGGTGGCAAATCACTTGGTAGATAGCCATCTAATTATCCACACGGGTAGACACACGGGTGCATGTCTAGGCTGTGTGTGACACAAGGACAGCTCTATGGGTGTGATTATTGGTGGTGTGTCTCCTTGCATGCTAGAATTGCAAGTTAGTATGCTCAGTAGTAAACACACGGGCAGAGACACGGCCGTGTGTCTCAACCGTGTGGGAGGCACGGCCTAGGACATGGGCGTGTGCCCAGGCCGTGTGAAGTTTGCACCTAGAATTGGGAATTTAATTCGACACATAGGCTAAGGACACAGGCGTGTGCCTTGGCCGTGTGACCTCAGTGAGATGATGATGCCATAGACAGAATGCCAAGATTTTCGCACACGGGCTGAGACATGGGTGTGTCGAGGCCGTGCAATGGACACGAGCCAGGGACACAGGCGTGTGTGACCACACTGCCTACCCCCACAGGCGTGCCCCATTTCACACGGGCGTGTGGCCCCTATTGAGGCAAAATTTTTCTAAGTGCATAAAAGTTTCCGATTAATTCCCGAAACCTTCCGGAAGTATGGTTAAGGCCTCGTAGGCCCAAGATGAGTATGTTATGGGATTGAATGGGATGTTCTTAATACGAAACCATACTTGATAGCCTGAAACATCATGTTTAAGCAAGTTGAGTTAGGTAATGCCTCGTATCCAGTTCTGACTTCGAACACTGGTAAGGGATGTTACATTTATTGTCGGGAACGACACCTATCTCTGTAGCTCCGTACAGAATGGCACCAACAGAATTGAAAAAGTTGAAGACACAGTTGCAAGAATTGACCGATAGAGGATTTGCCGACCGAGTTTCTCACCTTGGGGTGCTCTCATTCTATTTGTGAAAAAGAATGATGGCACGATTAGAATGTGCATTGACTACCGTCAGTTGAACAAAGTGACTATAAAGAAAAAATATCCTCTGCCCAGAATTGATGATTTGTTTGATTAGCTGAAAGAAGCTACCGCGTTTTCAGATATAGATCTGAGATCGAGGTATTATCAGTTGCGAGTAAAAGATTCAGATATTCCAAAAATTGCTTTCAGAACGAGGTACGGGCATTATGAATTTTTAGTTATGCCTCTCGGACTAACAAATGCTCCTGCTGTTTTTATGGATCTGATGAACAGAATTTTTAGACCGTATTCAGATTGATTTGTTGTTGTATTCATTGACGACATTTTGATTTATTCACGAGATGAAAATTAGCATGTTGAACATCTGAGAATTGTGCTACAAACTCTATGAAATAAGCAATAGTATGCAAAGTTTAGTAAATGTGAGTTCTGGTTGCGTGAAGTTAGTTTTGTGGGACATATTGTATTAGCATCTGGTATACGAGTTGATCCGAGTAAGATTTAAGCTATTTTGGAATGGAAGCCTTCAAAAAATGTGCCTTAAGTTCGCAGTTTTCTAGGACTTGCTGGTTATTATCGAAGGTTCGTAAAAGGCTTCTCGATGATTGCAACTCCATTGACGAGATTACTTCAAAAAGATGTGAAGTTTGAATGGTCCGATAAATGTCAGAAAGGTTTCAATCAGTTGAAAGCCCTTTTGACTGAAGCTCTAGTTTTTGTACAGCCAAAATCGGGTAAAGAGTTTGTGATTTATAGTGATGCTTCTTTGAATAGTCTGGGATGTGTTTTGATGCAGGAAGGCAAAGTAATAGCTTAGTCCACGAGAAAACTGAAACTGCATGAAAAGAATTATCCAACTCACGACCTTGAACTAGCTGCAATTGTGTTTGCTTTGAAGATTTGACATCATTATTTATTCGGTGAATATTGCCATGTGTTTTCGGATCACAAAAGTATGAAATATTTGATGACTCAGAAAGACCTGAATCTACGATAGAGAAGATAGTTAGAATTGTTGAAAGACTACGAGCTTGAGATAGATTATCATCCAGGTAAAGCAAATGTTGTTGCTGATGCATTAAGTCGTAAATCACTGTTTGCATTACGTACGATAAATGCTCAATTAGACTTGTCTGATGATGGTTCAATTTTGGCTGAATTGAAAATGAAACCGTTGTTTTTACAGCAAATAGGTGATGCTCAGAAAGTTGATAATGAAATGTTAACGAAACGAGCTCAGTGTGATTTGAACTCTGATTCTGAATTTCGAGTTGATGTTGATGATTGTTTGAGGTTTCGAGATCGATTATGTGTTCCAAGGGATTCAGAGTTGATTCAGTTGATATTGAAAGAAGCTCATAGCAGTCGTCTATCTATTCATCCGGGAAGTACAAAGATGTACCATGATTTGAAGCAACATTATTGGTGGCCTGGTATGAAGTGGGATATCTCAAATTTTGTATCAAAATGTTTAATCTATTAGCAAGTTAAAGCTGAACATCAAGTGCCATCTGGTTTGTTACAACCGATAATGATTCCTGAGTGGAAATGGGATAGAGTGACGATGGATTTTGTTTCAGGATTACCTCTGACTCCGAGAAAGAAAGATGCAATTTGGGTCGTAGTTGATAGATTGACGAAATCAGCCCATTTTATCCCAGTACAATCCGGTTACTCACTTGATAAGTTAGCTAAGCTGTATATTTCTGATATTGTGAGATTGTACGGGGTGCACTATCTATTGTGTCTGACAGAGATTCGAGGTCTACTTCACGATTCTGGAAGAAACTACAAGAGGCCTTAGGTACTAAATTGCATTTTAGTACAACTTTTCACCCACAGATGGATGGTCAATCCGAGCGGATTATTCAAATACTCTAGGATATGTTGAGATGTTGCATTCTTGAGTTTGATAGTCCGTGGGAGCAATATTTGCCATTGATTGAGTTTGCGTACAATAATAGTTTTCAATCAAGCATCAAAATATCACCTTATGAGACATTGTATGGACGCAAATGTCGAACAACTTTGTACTGTACCGAGCCTAGAGAAAATAAGATACACGGGGTCGATTTGATCAAAGAAACTGAGCAGAAAGTGGAAGTGATTCATGAAAGTCTAAAAGTTGCGTCAGATCATCAAAAATCTTATGCGGACTTGAAACGAAAAGATATAGAATTTGAGATCGGTGATAAAGTATTATTGAAAGTGTCTCCATAGAAAAAAATACTTCGCTTTGGCAAGAAAGGCAAATTAAGTCCGAGGTTTATCGGGCCGCTTGAAATTATTGAGCGAATTGGACCTGTTGCATACATATTGTTGCTACCACTTGAGATAGAAAAGATCCAAAATGTATTTCATGTGTCAGTGCTTCGTTGGTACAGATCTGATCCATCACATGTAATTTCTCCGTCTGATATTGAAATCCGATCCGATATGACTTACGAGGAAGAACCGATATGGATTTTAGGTCGCAAGGTAAAATAACTGAGAAATAAAAAAAATCTCATTAGTGAAAGTCTTATGGCATCGACATGGAGTGGAAGAGGCTACGTGGGAGCTCAAAGATACAATGAGGCAACAATATCCGAATCTGTTTAACGGTAAGATTTTTGGGGATGAAAATCCCTAAGGGGAAAAATTGTAACAGTCTGGTTTAGACCATAGTCGGAATAGTGGTTTCGGGACCACAAATTTGAGTCAGAAAAATATTCTAATATTATTTTTTGTGCTTGCAATATGTGATTAAGCATGTGCGATAGTTTCGTGAATTAATTTTGTTGTCTGTGTGCTTAATGTGAGAAAAGGGCTAAATCGCATAAAACGTAAAACTGGCAATTCATACGTTAATGTGTTGAATTGACATGGCTTATTAAAGGTGAAATCCTTAAATAGATATTAGACCATTAAACGTTGTAGTGGATGGTTATGGGCTTGTATTATATAGTTGTCTTATTAATTCATTAAGGATAAAATTGGAAATTTATTATTA
Organism: Gossypium australe; assembly: GCA_005393395.2. Lineage (NCBI taxonomy): Eukaryota > Viridiplantae > Streptophyta > Magnoliopsida > Malvales > Malvaceae > Gossypium > Gossypium australe. Next base: position 69,000,105 of record CM016615.1, read on the forward strand.
ATGTTATTATAATTAATAAAAACAAAATGGTGGCCATTATATTGTGTTCATCCATCGAAGTTACAAAGGAAAGAAAAAGAAAAGAGTTGCTAGGTTTCAGCAATGGTTTAGCTTGATTAAGGTATGCATTTAGTTCAATTTTTGATAATTTCTATGTTTTCGTAATCGTTGCTTCGAGTACTACAAAACCCATGCCTCAATTTTGGAATTTGATGATGATTTTGAAATGTGCCATTGATGAATGTTTGAGTTTTGTGATAGTTCATGATGAAATATGAAATATATGTGTTAGATTAACATGTTTTGTCTTTGGATTTTTGGTGAATTTGAGTAATTTGGACTAAATTGTGACAATAATATTTTGAGGGACTAAAATGTGAAATAAATAAAAAATATGGGTTGTGATAAACCGTAAAAGTAACATACTTTAAGCCCACATTTAGCATGCTTTTGGATGATTTAAGGCTTGAATTGTGTAATTTGGTGCTCTTAATCCTTTGTTTTCATGTTTTATACTCAGGAGAGCACCCAATGGCGAAAAGAAGGAAAAACGGGCCTAAAACGGAGTAAATGGGCCATATCACGAAATCCACACGGCCTGGGCCCTAGCCACACTGCCGTGCCCCATTTAACAGGCTCGAACACGGACGACTTACACGGGCGTGTGCCATGGGCGTGTCCCTGCCGTAGGAAAGAAGCGTTTCACTCAGATTTGGATACTTAGGGGCAAAGAAAGACATTCTGAAGCCTATATAAACACCCTAAGTATGACCAGAAAAGGGGAACCCGAGGCTTTAATCAGGGGGCATCCGACTAGGCTAGACGAGGTAGATTTGTGGAGATTTACTCGAAGAGAGCCAGTTGATCCATCTCAAGAAGCCGAAATTCTACTCAAGGCGGAGGATCTTTCCTTCAATTCCTTTGGGGAGTTTTACGGATTTCTTATGTTTTGCTTTATCTTTTCTTCTGAGATGTTTTCTATTATTATTATGAACTAAATCCTCAGATACCTGAGGGAGATGAAACCTAAGATGAATCTTGTTATCATTTGCTGAACTATATGATAAATATTTGACTTGTTCTTAATTATGTGTTCTTAATTCTTGTGTTGATATTTCCGGGATATTAAATCAAGTATGATGTGCTTAGGTCGAGGAGAAAAAGTCCCTACTTAAGAGTAGATCTAGCATAATTAAGCAGAGTTGATCACGCGCCTAGAGATAGGATGACGAGATTTTGCCGGATTAGGGTGAAACCTAATATGGGAGTCCATAGATCGAGTTAATGCAATTTTAGCGGTTTTAATTAGAAAGAGATTTCAATTAATCAACCTAGGGTTAGACGTTAGTCGCCTCGAGAGAGGGATTAATATAACTTAGGGAATCTTACGGATCGAGTCAAATGAATAAATCTTCTGGTTCAGAGTTAGATAACAAGTGAAGTCTAGGTGGATTCTTCCTTGGGTGTCGTCTTAATCAATTGGTTTTTCCTCGAAGTATTTTTTTTTTCCAATTTCATTCTTCTTTGTCTTAGAGTCTTTAGTTTAGTAATTAGTTAATTTTAGATTAAATAAAGATCACTTTAATTCTTAAGCTAAATAATAAAGAGAGAGTTAGTATTAGTACTTTTGTTTCCTTTGGGATTCGACATTCCGGTCTTGCCTTAACTATACTACTGTTCGATAGGTGCGCTTGCCTCAAATCGTTGTCATAGTTAGTTTCCAGGTTCGATCATTCTTTATATAAATTTTTAAGACTCTGACCCGCGATCAAGTTTCTGGCGCCGTTGCCGAGGAACGGAAATATTAAGAACGTTCAATTTTTATTACTTTAGCCATTTTTATTTTTTGCAATTTACTTTTATTTTTTAGTCTATTTTTATTTTTGCTAATTTCTTTCTTTTGTTCCTTTCAGGTACCTCTATGTAACATCCCCAAACCCGGCCCATTCACTACGACCGAATCTGGTTATGTCACTGCGGAAAAGACGGTGGAAAATTCTTTTTGACTTAAAATAAAACAGTAGATTTATTAACCTTTGAAAATCCATGTTTATTAGATATTGTATGAAAAACTTTGATATTATTATATTGTCCAAAATTAAACTTTAGTGAATATATAAAACCAATTTGAATAATCAAGTTGTTAGAATAAATTCGTCTTCACTTAGTAGTTTAATATAATCCAACCATAATTTAAAATAATAATAAAATAGTTCCCAAAATAAATAAAGATCAAAAAGGCCCTTATTACATCAATATTTAAACCCAAATACTTAATATAAGTAAGCTTAAAATATTTAAACTCTTCTTTCTGCATGGGCCACCATGTGCCCTCTCCGATCCCAGTCCAATTCTACGCATCACCTGAAATGGTTAGGAAAAATAGAGTGAGTCCACTGACTCAGTGCATAATCACAGCGCATATTCTCACACGTATGGCCTTGGCCCATAACCGTACCGTTCTCATAACAAGTCATGCAAATATGCATCTCAGCCCAACCCACAATCCAACCGTAACACCAACCTTAGCAGACTCCCCCTGCCTAAGGTCGTGGCTAATCCACCACTGATCACATCGTGATCTATAAACCTTACCTTGGCAAGCTCGCTGCTCAAGGCCGTGGCTGAGCCACCGATCAATCAAAGTGATCCAAAAACATCATAATCTGTCTACGGTGACGCACATAGCCATCAACCGCCGAGATGGGCACCTAGCCAACATCTCCCTTGAGGTAGCACAAAGCTAACCATCAAGCGCTAATGTAGCCCGAGCTAACATTAGACCACGTACATCATATGTACACTCCTTCCTTCATCGATCAAATCCACCTCCCATGCATGTATGCATAAGTATAACATGTCAGATTATAACAAAAGCGTAAGCATCACATGTTGATTACCATATCATGTATATATCATAATAACTCACCATTCAAGCCATTATAATCGGCCATCACACATCACGCATATGTAAACACATTAGCAAACCAAAAATCGAAGAAATAGTGCGATGATTACGCACCTTATTAGCACAAACGATCAAATCCCGAAATGCTGCTTGACTAAAACCCTTCCGTCACACCCTTAAAACCTGAAGACCCCTCAGCTAACTCCCTACCGCTGGCTTCCAAGAAGAGTCACGGATCCAAGGCCACACTATCGAAATCGGCACAAGGAGATTCGACTAGAGAGAGACTATTCGACTTTGAAGAAACAAATGGGATGTTGTTGGGTTTCAAACGGTCACAAGGAAAGGAGAGGGGTTTCGGTTTAGGAACAAAGAAGATGAAGAAGAGAATGGGAGGAAAGGTGGCTTGAAGTTTCGGCCAAGGTGAATTTTTAGAGTGTGAGAAGAAAAAGGGTGTAGGCTTTAGAAGAGGGAGCTAAAATTCGGCAAGAAGGAAGCTCACACCCCTTAAATAGAAGTTGGCTACCCCTCCAAACCCTTCATAGCCGAAACTACCCCCAAGAGAAAACCCCCTAGCCGTCCCACTCCTCTCCCCCAACTCAAACCCTTGATTCTCTCCTAAAAATACTCTACACCAACCCTTCAAATAAATTCAAAAAGAAACCAACCCATCTCTTCTCCTAGCCATCCATTCAAAACATTTTGAACAAGTCAAATATCCTTCTTTTAAGTGCCTTGGCCGAATCGAACTCTCCCTCCTAGCTCATGACGCAAAAACAACCCAAAATGCTGCCTTTGCGGCTTGAACCTGAGACCCCTTCCTCCTTTAAGTGGCGTCACCTTCCAAGCTCTAGAGTGGCGCCTCCTTGCCACTCTGCCAAGCCATTCTTTGTGGCAAAACCCTCCTAATAATTCTCTTAAGACCCTCAAAAGCCAAGCTCCCTTTTTAACCACAGAAAATCAAAAATTTCCGAAGGCTTTCCACCACCACCTAGGGTTCTTAGGACCCCTAAAACTCTCCCAACCACACACTGAAGTGTGCCAACACCTGAGCTAAGCACCAAAAACCTAACCCCTAGAACCAGGGTGTTACAATTCTACCCTCCTTAAAATAATTTCGTCCTCGAAATTACTTGTCTAGACTAACAGTCCACATCCTAATTCCCCACACTACGCTATAGCTGCGCACTCTAATCTCCAAGAGTTAACGTCTTTCTAGGCGTACTTTCTAAGTCTATACCACAAGTTCTTAGATACTCTACTAACAATAAACAAACAGCCACCAAAATGAACAAAACAACAAGGAATATTCCAAACATAAGATACTTACCCGTTGACACATCCGGCACATCATTATCCTCCCTCCGACGGACCGCATAAAGCAGACCTGGCTGTCTTGCCTCAGTGCCACCATTACCGCGGCCTAATGCTTCATGACCTCGGCCGGAACCATCACCTCCATGGTTCGGACCACGACCCCTCGTCGCCTGCTGACCACCTCTGCCTGGTTGCACATAACCTCGACCCATTGACTGAGCCCTGTTCGGATTCTGGGGACAATCCTTAACCAGATGAGTCTTGGACTTGCATCTAAAGCATTCTCGAACCCGATTCCAGCACTCGCCAACATGATACCTTCCGCACTGTGCACACGGACGATCCGGATTTCCGGCGGCTGGCTTAGCAATACGAATAGGAGTCTCGACCCTTGATCTTTTCTGAACCCTCTCAAACAATTCTGATGATCCCGAGCTCCTCTTATCCCGGTTTCTTTCTCTGTTCTGCCTCTCAGCCTTTTTGACCTCCTCAGCTATTCGAGCTTTCTCCACTAATACGGCAAAGTCTCTTTCCCGTTGTGGAGCAATCAAAACTCGCAACTCATCCCGCAGCCCATCTTCAAATCTGACGCATCTCTCATAATCTGTTGCCACGATACCCCGAGCATACCGACTCAAGCGCAGAAACTCAGCTTCGTACTCCGCTATTGACTTGCTACCTTGCACCAGATTGAAGAACGCCTTCCTCTGAGCATCCACATAGCTCGCTCCGATATACTTCCCTTCAAACTTGATCTTAAAGTAACCCCAGTCCACTCGATCCGCAGGGGTACTTTCCTTAACAGTGAGCCACCACTGGTAGGCTTCATCTCGCAGCAACGAAACAACACCCTTAAGCTTCTCCTCGGCAGTTAAGTCTAGGTCGTCCATAATCCTTTCCACTGCCTCAAGCCAGTACTCTTCCACATTTGGAGCTACCCCAGATACTCCTCTGAAGACCTCGGCTCCATTCGCCCTAAGCCTTTCGGGTACTGACTTCCGAGTCCCACTGCCCCCATTGGCTCCTGCCACTCGCTCAAGCACCCGCAGCATAGCCTGTGATACTGCGTCGTCTCCTCCAGTCTGATCCTACTATTCAACCTCAACAGCTGCTGGCGGCACATCACTCTCTGACCCATGGCGTGACCCAACCGGTTCCGATACTGACATCCTGCCTCTACCACGTCCACGAGTATTGCGACCACGCCCCCTAGAACTCATATCTAGTGCCTCGATTTAGTCTGTTTAGAAAGTTTTATGCATTAGAAATTCTTGTTTCACTGTTTTATCCACGAGCAATTTTATGAAAAGAGGTTTCCGAGAGTAGTTCTTTCGAGCAATCAAGTTTCATTCCCTACCCAGGGGTAATTCCGTCATTTTCCTATAGGGGTATATCGGTAATAACTCAGGGTCAATTTTGAAAATAGTTTTTCCCAACTTAAAGATATTAAAAAAAAATTACAAAATCTCAGGGGTCATCTTGCAAATTTTGTTTTTCAAACCAAGTGTGTTGCAAAAATTTCAGAAAGCAGGGTTATTTTTGTACTTTTGGAAATCATGGGCATTTTCGTAAATTCTCCAAATCGGAATATCACAATGTTTCACAAAATAGGATTTTCTAATATTTGGTAAAATAGGAATATTTCAGTAAAAGTCGAGAGAAATCTAAAAATTTAGAAACCAAGGGCATTTTGGTAATTTTTATCAACCAGGGGTATTTTCGTAAATTTCCACAAACCAGAGTATCTTAATATTTGAAATTCCGAGATTTTGGTATTTTACAAAGTATAAATCATTTTATCAAAAATTGAGGGTAGTACGGTAATTTTACAATACAGGGGCATTTTTGTAATTTTGCCACTAGGGGCATTTTGGTAATTTTATAAATCGAAAAAACGTCCTTCAAAATCAGATTTAGGGTTTCACAAACCAAAGGGGTAAAGTTGAAAATTTTAAAACAGGGGATTTTAAAACAATCAGGCCAAATCCCTTTCGGGTTTTAATAATCGGTTCAGCCGATGAACAAGTCCTCTTGGTTAAGGTGAACCGTAGCTACGCACCAGGTAGGATTCCTGCGAAGAGGAGGTGAGTCACGAGGACTGCTTAAGTACCAGGCTCTTCCGGATCCAATCCTAGACATGCGCACCAAGGTTACCACACCTTAACTCGGCGACTTACTTCACAGGTTTGTTTAAGAGCTTTAAGTTTTATGCATATGTTTGAGTAGACTAATCCTAAGGTCCGATAGCCTGAATATTCTAATCTACGAGCCCAAACTAAGCCCATAATAAATCATACAAACAAAACACTTCCAGAGCTAGAAGTACTTACCTGGTGGACTTCGGGCCGGAGGTACAGGTGCCATGCCAAAATAACCTGAAAAGTTCTTAAAAAAAACCATATTTCAAAAAGCCCATTTTGAAAAACATTTTTGGGCCCAAAACCCTCAAAGCCGAGTTTTGAACCGGGCTCTGATACCAAACTGTAACATCCCCAAACCCGGCCCATTCACTACGACCGAATCTGGTTATGTCACTGCGGAAAAGACGGTGGAAAATTCTTTTTGACTTAAAATAAAACAGTAAATTTATTAACCTTTGAAAATCCATGTTTATTAGATATTGTATGAAAAACTTTGATATTATTATATTGTCCAAAATTAAACTTTAGTGAATATATAAAACCAATTTGAATAATCAAGTTGTTAGAATAAATTCGTCTTCACTTAGTAATTTAATATAATCCAACCATAATTTAAAATAATAATAAAATAGTTCCCAAAATAAATAAAGATCAAAAAGGCCCTTATTACATCAATATTTAAACCCAAATACTTAATATAAGTAAGCTTAAAATATTTAAACTCTTCTTTCTGCATGGGCCACCATGTGTCCTCTCCGATCCCGGTCCAATTCTACGCATCATCAGAAATGGTTAGGAAAAATAGAGTGAGTCCACTGACTCAGTGCATAATCACAGCGCATATTCTCACACGTATGGGCTTGGCCCAAAACCGTACCGTTCTCATAACAAGTCATGCAAATATGCATCTCAGCCCAACCCACAATCCAACCGTAACACCAACCATAGCAGACTCCCCCTGCCTAAGGCCGTGGCTAATCCACCACTGATCACATCGTGATCCATAAACCTTACCTTGGCAAGCTAGCTGCTCAAGGCCGTGGCTGAGCCACCGATCAATCAAAGTGATCCAACAACATCATAATCTGTCTACGGTGACGCACATAGCCATCAACCGCCGAGATGGGTACCTAGCCAAAATCTCCCTTGAGGTAGCACAAAGCTAACCATCAAGCGCTAATGTAGCCCGAGCTAACATTAGACCACGTACATCATATGTACACTCCTTCCTTCACCGATCAAATCCACCTCCCATGCATGTATGCATAAGTATAACATGTCAGATTATAACAAAAGCGTAAGCATCACATCTTAATTACCATATCATGTATATATCATAAATAACTCACCATTCAAGCCATTATAATCGGCCATCACACATCACGCATATGTAAACACATTAGCAAACCAAAAACCGAAGAAATAGTGTGATGATTACGCACCTTATTAGCACAAACGATCAAATCCCAAAATGCTGCTTGACTAAAACCCTTCCGTCACACCCTTAAAACCTGAAGACCCCTCAGCTAACTCCCTACCGCTGGCTTCCAAGAAGAGTCACGGATCCAAGGCCACACTATCGAAATTGGCACAAGGAGATTCGGCCAGAGAGAGACTATTCGGCTTTGAAGAAACAAATGGGATGTTTCGGCCAAGGAAAGGAGAGGGGTTTCGGTTTAGGAACAAAGAAGATGAAGAAGAGAATGGGAGGAAAGGTGGCTTGAAGTTTCGGCCAAGGTGAATTTTTAGAGTGTGAGAAGAAAAAGGGTGTAGGCTTTAGAAGAGGGAGCTAAAATTCGGCAAGAAGGAAGCTCACACCCCTTAAATAGAAGTTGGCTACCCCTCCAAACCCTTCATAGCCGAAACTACCCCCAAGAGAAAACCCCCTAGCCGTCCCACTCCTCTCCCCCAACTCAAACCCTTGATTCTCTCCTAAAAATACTCTACACCAACCCTTCAAATAAATTCAAAAAGAAACCAACCCATCTCTTCTCCTAGCCATCCATTCAAAACATTTTGAACAAGTCAAATATCCTTCTTTTAAGTGCCTTGGCCGAATCCAACTCTCCCTCCTAGCTCATGACGCAAAAACAACCCAAAATGCTGCCTTTGCAGCTTGAACCTGAGACCCCTTCCTCCTTCAAGTGGCGTCACCTTCCAAGCTCTAGAGTGGCGCCTCCTTGCCACTCTGCCAAGCCATTCTTTGTGGCAAAACCCTCCTAATAATTCTCTTAAGACCCCCAAAAGCCAAGCTCCCTTTTTAACCACAGAAAATCAAAAAATTCCTAAGGCTTTCCACCACCACCTAGGGTTCTTAGGACCCCTAAAACTCACCCAACCACACACTAAAGTGTGCCAACACCTGAGCTAAGCACCAAAAACCTAACCCCTAGAACCAGGGTGTTACACTCTAGGTTATGACTAGAAGGAACCCGACAGGACCCTTACTTTACGACAATAATATTGAAGGTGCTGTTCGCAAAAATCGCAGAGAGACAAGGCGAAGCTTAAACTACATAGAAGAAGAGCAAGAAGCCAAAATTAATACTACAAAAGAGATGGCAGAGAATAATCCGCCACCTCTAGAGATGGCCGAACATCATGCTCCACGTACTATGTATGATTATGCTAAACCTAGTTTAACAGGAATTGAGTCAAGTGTTGTTAGGCCTACTATTGCTGCAAATAATTTTGAACTAAAACCTAACACTATACAGATGATACAACAGTTTGTTCAGTTTGATGGTTTGCAGGATGAGGATCCTAACACACACTTAGCGAATTTTCTAGAATTCTGTGATACCTTCAAGATAAATGGCATTTCTGATGATGCCATCTGTCTTCGGTTATTTCCCTTTTCTTTGAGAAATAAAGCCAAACATGGTTGCATTCCCTTCCACGAGGGTCAATCACTACATGGGATCAAATGACCGAGAAATTTTTATTAAAATATTTTCCACCAGCCAAAACAGCCAAGTTAAGGAATGATATCTCTTCTTTTGTGCAGATGGATTTAGAGACACTTTACGATGTATGGGAGAGATACAAAGATTTGTTGAGGAGGTACCCACCACGGATTACCTATGTGGCTACAGGTCCAAACTTTTTATAACGGTGTGAACCCTTCAACAAGGCAACTAATTGATTCAGCTGCCGGCAAAATCCTGGACAACAAAAGTCCTGAAACAGCCTACGAGTTTATAGAGGAGATGTCGCTGAATAACTATCAGTGGCAAGTTACTAGGACAAGGCCAGCCAAAACAGCCGGTGTTTTCAACATTGATGCAGTGACCGCGCTATCAAACAGGTAGAATTGCTACATAAAAAATTTGATGGTTTATATGGTTCTTCGCAGGCACATCCAGTTATTCAGTGCGACGCAAGTGAAGGAGTGGCGAATCCTGAGTACCCACCCTACGGAGAGGGCACGGAGAGAGAACAAATGAACTATATGGGTAATAATTTCTGATCTAACAATAACCCTTATAGTAATACTTATAATCCAGGTTGGAAGAACCACCCCAATTTCTCATGGGGCGATCAAAGAAATCAAAGGCAGCAACTATCCCAAAACTTCCAACAACAGCCCTACCCACAGGAAAAGAAGCCGAACCTTGAAGAGATGCTGAGATACTTCATAGCAGCCTTAGAAATACGGTCTCAAAATACAGAAACATGTTTCCAAAAGATAGAAACAAAACTTGAGGCATTGACACAGGAATTCAAGGAACTTACTAAGTTAGTTTCTGAAACACGATCAGAAAGCTTACTAGGGGAAAAAGAGCAGGTACAGGCAGTGACACTGAGAAGTGGAAGGGAGTTAATCGAAACGAAGAAAGATGTACCACATGAAACCGATGAGGCAATGATAACACCGACCCGTGAGAAAATTAAACCAACAATCCCATATTCAGTAAAGTTGAAGAAAGATCGCTTAGACGCACAATATGTTAAATTTCTTGAACTTTTCAAATAGCTACATATTAACTTACCTTTTGTTGAAGCTATTTCGCAAATGCCAACATATGCAAAATTTTAAAGGAGCTTCTAACAAATAAAAGGAAGTTCGATGAAATTTCAACAGTGGAACTTAACGAAGAATGCTCAACTATCATCCAAAACAAGCTACCAACCAAATTAAAAGGTCCAAAATGTTTCTCTATTCCTTGTTTAATTGGTAGTTTGAGCATATAAAAAGCATTAGCTGATTTAGGTGCCAGTATTAATCTAATGCCTTATAAATGTTTAAACAACTTGGTCTCGCGGAACCAACACCCACTAAGATGAGTATTTAGTTAGCTGACAGATCTGTTAAGTATCCTATAGGAATTATTGAAGATGTTCTGGTAAAGAAGATAAATTTATATTCCCTGTTGATTTTGTTGTGCTTGACATGAATGAGGACGTAGAGGTACCTTTAATTTTGGGACGACCCTTTCTAGCTACTGTTAGGGCTGTCATTAGTGTTGATGATGGTAAACTTGCGCTAAGAGTAGGAGATGAGGAAATTTTTTTCCAAATTTCAGATGCCATGCGATATTCTAGAGAACAAGATGATTCTTGTTACTTTGTTGATGCCACTGATAACATTTTTCAATAATCTTTGCAAGATATCATGCACAGTGACATGGTGGAACTATGTCTTTCACAAGGTGAAGGGAAAGATGACAATACCGATGAAGTGAATCCCAATACATCATCCTCTAGAAAGACTGAAATAGAGGACATTAAGGTCAATGATGAACTAAAACAGAAGCCCTATATTGATGAGCCGCCCAAGTTAGAACTAAAACAATTACCAAAGCATTTAGAATACGCATTCCTGGGGGATAATTCTACACTACCAGTAATCATCTATTCAGAACTAGGACTCAAGGAGAAAGAAGATCTGCTAAAGGTACTAAGGAAGCACAAAAAAGGCCATAGCATGGAAAATGTCAGGCGTTAAATGAATAAGCTCATCATTTTGCACCCACAAAATTTTAATGGAAGATGAGTATAAACCGTGTGTGCAACCTCAGAGACGTTTAAACCCAAATATGAAAGAAGTCGTCAAAACTGAGGTAATTAAACTTCTAGATGCAAGAATAATTTATCCTATTTCTGACAGTACTTGGGTAAGTCCTGTGCAGGTAGTTCCAAAGAAAGGAGGCATGACTGTTGTAGCTAACGAAAAGAATGAATTGATTCCTACAAGAAAAGTCACAGGTTGGAGGGTCTATATTGACTACAGGAAGCTGAACGATGCGACCAGAAAAGATCATTTCCCTTTGCCCTTTATTTATCAGATGTTAGAAAGATTATCTGGGCACATATACTACTGCTTTTTAGATGGACTCTCCAGCTATTTCCAAATCCCAATAGCTCCTAAAGATCAAGAAAAGACAACATTTACATGCCCATATGGTACGTTTGCTTATCATAGAATGCCTTTTGGATTATGTAATGCTCCTGCTACTTTTCAGCGCTGCATGTTGGCTATCTTTGATGAACTTGTGGAAGACATTATGGAGGTATTTATGGACGACTTCTCGATATTCGGTAATTCTTTCCACCTTTACCTTAAAAATTTAGAAAGAGTTCTAATAAGATGTGAGGAAACGAATCTTGTCTTGAATTGGGAAAAATGTCACTTTATGGTTAGAGAAGGGATTGTGTTAGGACATAAGATTTCTAGTAAAGGGATTGAGGTGGATAAAGCAAAGATTGAAACCATGGAAAAATTACCTCCACCTAGTTCAAATAAGGCTATTAGAAGCTTTTTAGTACATGCGGGATTTTATAGAAGATTCATCAAAGATTTCTCTACAATAGCTAAGCCTTTAATAAAATTACTAGAAAAAGATGTTCCTTTCAATTTCGACCAGGAATGTTTACATGCATTTAATATCCTCAAAGATAAACTACTAATGCTCCGATTATAATTGCACCTGATTGGAATTTACCCTTTGAACTAATGTGTGATGCGAGTGATTTTGCAGTAGGTGTCGTTCTGGGACAACGAAGAGACAAGCATTTTCAGCCAATTTATTATGCTAGCAGAACATTGACACCCGCACAAGAAAACTACACCACCACAGAGAAAGAATTGCTAGCTGTAGTTTTTGCTTTTGACAAATTTAGACAGTATTTAATATTATCTAAAGTTGTCGTTTACACTAACCATTCAGCTCTTCGTTATCTTTTAACTAAAGCTGATGCAAAACCTCGACTCATACGATGGATCTTACTCTTACAGGAATTTGATTTGGAAATACAAGATAAGAAGGGAGCTGAAAATCTTGCAGCAGATCACCTCTTTAGGCTTGAGAACCCACATATCGAAAAGCTCGATGAAGGTGAGATAAATGGCTCATTTCCCGAGGAACAACTCTTTTTTATAACCAACTCTGAGGTACCATGGTTTGCATATATTGCGAATTATTTAGCTGCTAACATCTTACCAAAAAGATTAACACATCATCAAAAGAAGCGATTCTTTATTGATGCGAAAAACTATTTTTGGGAAGACCCCTTTCTTTTCCCTATATGTGCAGATCAAGTAATTCGGAGATACGTTACAAAGGCGAAAGTGAGTAGAATCCTGGAACATTGCCATTTAGGACCTTCAGGAGGACATTACAGCGGGATTAGGACAGCACACAAAACGCTCGAATCAGGATTTTACTGGCCAACTTTTTTCAAAGATGCCAACAGGTATGCCGCTTCGTGTGATAAATGACAGAGAACAGGTAATATCTCTAAACGTGATGAAATGCCTCAAACATATATGTTATCATGTGAGATATTTGATGTATGGGGTATTGATTTTATGGGTTCGTTCCCTAGTTCATTCAGAAATAAATATATCTTAGTAGCAGTAGATTACATGTCAAAATGGGTGGAAGCCCAAGCTTTACCTACTAACGATGCTAGAGCAGAAGTAAAGTTTCTTAAGAAACTTTTCTCTCGTTTTGGAACACCCAGAGCAATCATCAGTGATAGGGGCACTCACTTTTGCAATACTCAATTTGAAAAAGTCTTAAGAAAATATGGAGTACACCACAGAACAGCTACCCCTTATCATCCTCAAACCAGTGGGCAAGTGGAAGTGGCAAATTGAGAGCTTAAGCGAATCCTAGAGAAAACAGTTGAATCAAATAGGAAAGATTGGGCAGTAAAAGTAGATGATGCTTTATGGGCTTATAGAACAGCATTTAAAACTTGTTTACGGAAAAAGTTGTCATCTACCATTCGAGTTAGAGCACAAAGCCTACTGGGCTATAAAATTCTTGAATTACGATCTTAAAATCACAGGTAAGAAGAGGATGATGCAGTTAAACGAACTAGATGAATGGCGAGCTGAGGCCTATAAGAATTCATGACTATATAAGGAGGCAACAAAATGACTCCATGATGCTCGTTTAAAACAATCAAAGTAATTCGAAGTAGGAGACTTAGTCATGCTGTATAATTCAAGGCTTAAACTATTTCTTGGAAAGCTGAAATCAAGATGGTTAGGCCCGTTCGTGATAAAATCTATTTTTCCTTACGGCACAGTCAAGGTAACCCATCCAACTCAAGGAACATTCAAGGTAAATGGCCATCAACTGAAACTTTATAATGGTGAAGATTTCAAGGACTTGAGAGAGGAGCTTCAGCTCCGTGAACCTTCTTTCAGGAATGAAAACAGGGTGAGTCTAGCTTAAGGCTTTAAGCGAGCGCTTCTCGGGAGGCAACCCGAGCACTAACTTCACTAACCCCATTAATTTTCACATTTTAATTTTATTTTTCCTTTTAGCACCTAAATCAAACTAACTGATTCACTAAAGCGCAGGTTTCCTACCACACGGCCTTACACGCGGGCGTGCCCGTGGCCGCGTGGTCGCCACAGGATGAAAAACGGTTGTGCAGGCAGATGTGTGAGATGAAGAAGAAAAAATTTTTCCCCAACACGGGTTGCGATTAAAAGACCACGGCCGTGCGATGTGACCGTGGTCTATTTTGAGTAAACCAACACGGACACGAGCCACGCCCGTGCTGACCAATCGTGTGCAACACTGACTATATGAACACGGGCGTGGCAAACATAGCACGGGCGTGGGATAAGCGAACATAATCATACACGGCCTATGAGTACGGGCGTGGGCAACATCGCAAACGCACCCAAATTCAAAAATTGCAAAAAACACGGGTCAAATAAAAGAGACACGGGCGTGGCAGTTGCCCATGTCCCCCTCCCTATATAAAGATCCTCACGATCATCTTCCCCAAAATTCCCCTCATTGTAAACCCTAGCTGTTTTCTCTCTAAAAACTACCACTAAAAATCCGGCCACCATCAAGAATCCTCCACCATTTTCTTCCCCCATCCAAAATCCTCCACTTTCCTTCGCAACAAAGAACCAGTACATGCCCGCCCCAAAGGTCTTCCAACACCGTGTTTCACAACTAAATTGCAACATACGTCCGTGGCTCTCCGCCCACACGCCCATGCCTCGTCAAAACACATAGCTACTACCACCGATCACAGTCACATTCCCCTCTATTAAACTGTTTTAGACTTAGAATTTTCTTTCTTTAAATAAGTTTCATATTAGAATAATCTTATTATTTTGATTTTGCCATTGAATCTTAGTTTAAATAACACTTCGGGTTAGATAGAATATTTATTTGTCAAATTCTTCTTCCTGCTAAACACAATTAACTTAATAGGAGTTTAGTCTTTGTATACTTCGGAAACTGATAGAAGTCCTTTATATATGTTTTCGTTGGAAATCTACTTGAATCATTGCTTATCGATTCTTTTTAGGACCATAATGTCATTATCACGAGGAAAGAAAACCGCGGTCCCTAGTTCCAAAAAACGAAAGGGACCCGGTTCCTCATCAGCTAGCGCAACCTCGGAAGTGCGCCGCCCATTTCTACGTTTTCCTCCGGGTATTAAAGAGGATCGTTACAAGTTACTTCGAGCGCGACCACTCGGAACATGAAGATGCATTGATTGGGACGCCTTGAACAAGTCCAACTAGCCGATGATGTACGAGCTTTATTAACTACCGACCCTTGGAACCAGTTCTTCGACATCATCGAGCCTACCTACTTGGAGCTCACTTTGGAGCTCTACTCAACATTTCATCTTCAGACAGTGATGTCACAACATGATGACCCCGGTACGATCCAATTCTGACTCGAAGGCATCATACGAGAACTGAATGTACCATAATTTAGGGTCGTGTTCGGACTTTATATCGATGAATTCATAGCTGAACATGATCTCTTGGAGCTTTCTCGCCATATCCACAAAACCCCTGCGAGATGTTGGTCCAACATAGCTCCCAACAACAATGAGTATGACCCTAGCAGCTCCAAAGCAATGGCCCTTGTCCCATCCCTGAGGTACGTACACGCGCTTTTCCCCTCCTTCTTGTTCCTTTGGTCATAGCCGAATCTCTCTAGCCATTTGCCTCTTGTTCTTTCATAGCCGAATTTGTAAGTACCCTAGCCGAAACTTATTTCCTTTCTTCTATCTACTTTCTTCTCTTCCTTATTTCATATTGTTGCAGAAGCCGGATCCCCTGTTTGCATCAAGTGTAGGCACCCTTTTTAATTATTTTTGCTAGTAGTCGATTGTAGACTCCCCACTCGTTAATCTGTGGGGTGAGAAGGGCAGGGTTCCAACATCTTATTGTCGTGTGGCTTGTTTTCAAGAGGTTTTGGGTAAATAGTTGTTGGTCGAATGGGTGGTAGGGATTCTTATCAATTTGTTTGGCCGAAGGGCCATTCTTTTTAATCTATTTGGGGGAACCAATTCTAATATGGTGATTGTGTAGGGGGTTCAATCGGTTTCTTAAGCCAAGTCTGTTAGCAATCGGCTTCTATTGATCAAGGTAAGGGACTTCATCGATTTGAGTTCTTATTCTCTTTGTTTCCTTTCAATGCCTCAACCCTTTTTCCTGATCAAGTCTCTTCATGGACCCAACTGCTAGTCAATCCAAGGAAGGGAGCGAACCCCTAGTTTCGGCTCTAAGTTTAAGAAATGTGCTGTGTTGGCGGTTCAGGATTTTCTGTGTTGGGCTGTGGTAGAGAGCCGACGTCTGCTTGGGATAGGCAAATAGTCGTCGTCCCTGCTAACGAAAGTGTTGATGTAGATAGTTTGGTATTACGCGTTATCAGGTGTGTACTACTCACACGCCTTCTTTGATATTGTGTCATTAACTGAAATGGCCGAAAGCCGAAATAACTGATATGATGGATTAACTACCCTTAGGGGTAAGGTTGGAGACACCGGGTAAGTTCTTCGTTAATGATATGGCTGTTAATATGCATGTGTGTATATTCTGATGTTACGCATGTATGAAATATAATTTTCTATACACTGTGATTTTGGTTGCATACATATTATACACTGAGTCTCGATGACTCACCCACTTTGTTAATTTTGCAGGTAATCAGTAGATGGCAGGTCTTGGGCCTGATGTGGCCATGCGTTGCAATTTGTTTAAGTAAACTCAGACTTTATTTTAAACTTATTTCTGTTTTGGGATTTCAAGTTGTAATAAGGCCGCTTTAACTTTATTTTTACTTTGGGGTTTGTTATATGCTGATTTTATACATGTTAAGAATCATAAGAAAAACGGGATTTTCTTAAAACAGAAATGAATGTTTTTCCAAAAATTTAATGAACGTATAATAAGTCGTAAATAATTTAACTTGATATTTTTCTCAATGCTGCTAATACCATTTTCAAAAGATCGCGTACCTCAACGTTGTTTTCAAAATGTTATTTTAGGAAATCTTCAAAACTAGGTTTTCGTTAAGAGAAATAAAAATAAATCAACCGGTTTTATCATCTAGTTACCTTTATTAAAAGTTTTTCAAGCTCTAAGTTAACCAACTCATGGATAGCCCTTAACATGGAATCTTTACTACTAAACGTCTTTCCCAAACCACGATGCTTTGCCAATATTTCCAAATCCTTTTTTCCTGTAATATTCCAGATTCGATCGTAATGTTTTGACTGGGTTTGGGGTGTTACAATTGTGGTATCAGAGCCTAGGTTTCAAAAACTCAGTTATGGTTATGGGGATCAAAAATGTTTTAAAAAGGTGGCTAGAAAATGATTTAGAAATATGTATGTCTTTTAGAAGTATGGCACTCGAGTCTCTGGCACCAAATCTTCACGGTAAGTCTTCTGACTTTTGGTTGTTTTGCATGAAGTAAGTGTAATATGCTATGATTGCTTATGCTAAGAAATGCAACTTTAGAGACTGAAACCTTAGGTGTGCATGAAATAGCAAGAACTACTCATAATGCTATTTTTATAAAACTGTTCTGTAATAAACAGCGAAAGAAAACACTAACTCATAAAACTCTTAATCAGATTAAATCGCGTTAGTAGTAATGAGTATTAGAGGACGTGGACGCGAGATGCGAGGCCGTGGAAGAGGCCGAGATGTTGAGGCTGAGCCTTCAGAATCTGGGCATGGGTCGGAAGGTGAAGTGCCAGCATCGCCAGTCGCGGAAGTGAAATTTCAAAATCAAATTGGTGGAGACGATGCTGTGTCGCAGGCTATGTTGTGAGTTTTGGAGCGAGTTGCTAGAGCAAGCACGGGATCAGTGGCTCGGAAATCTGTGCCTGAGCGACTCAAGGCTAATGGGGCTGAAATGTTTAGGGGCGTTTTTGGTGTGGCTCCTAATGTAGCCGAGTACTGGTTAGAAGCAGTGGAACGGATTATGGATGATCTTGACTGTACCGCAGAAGAGAAATTGAAAGGAGTTGTGTCTCTTCTTCGAGATGAGGCTTACCAGTGGTGGCTCACGGTTAGAGATGGTACAGCTGCGGACCGCATTATCTGGGACTTCTTTAAGTCTGCATTCCAAGGGAAATATATTGGGTCAAGCTATGTGGATGCGCAGCGGAAGGCATTCTTTAACTTGGTTTAGGGAAGTAAGTCGGTGGCTGAATATGAGGCAAAATTTTTGCGTCTAAGCCGGTATACTCGTGGTATTGTGTCTACAGATCATGAGCGTTGTGTTCGATTCGAGGATAGTCTGAGGGATGAGTTGCGAGTACTGATAGCTCCGTAATGAGAAAGGGAATTCGCTATTCTAGTTGAGAAGGCTAAGATAGTCGAGGAGGCAAAGCGTTCTGAAAGATAGAATCATGAAAGGGACAAGGGTAGGAATAAGAGAAGTTTTGGACCGTCAAGGTCTACTGGGAACTTTCACAAGAGGCCTAGGTTGGATGGGCCGAGTCGAGCTGTGAGGCCCGCTGTTACTGGTCGGCCTAAGCAATGTGCTACGTGTGGGAAGTTCCATTTTGGGGAATGCTGGGCAAGAAGTAATGGATGCTTCAAGTGTGGATCAGCGGATCATCAGGTAAGAGATTGCCCGCAGGAGCCAAACAGAGCGCGACCCGCAGGTCAGAATTATGTCCAGCCTGGTAGAGGTGGTCAACAGCCACAGAGAGGTCGTGGACCGGCCAGGGGAGGAAATGGTTTTGGTCGTGGACAAGGAGCACCGGGCAGGGGTGCTGGGAGCACAGATGCAAGACAGCTAGGGTTAGTCTGTGCAGCTAGACGTCGTGAGGAGGGCTATGCACCGGACGTCATAACCGATACGTTCCTTATTTCTGGTTTACCTTTTACTGCACTGATTGATATTGGATCAACACACTTCTATGTTACAAGTACTGTGTCGGGAACTCTGAACATAGACTCCGAAATTGCTTCTAGGGAGATGACTGTACTTAGCCCTTTAGGACAATCTGTAGTGGTAAACAAACTCTTTAGGGGTGTGCCTCTAGAAGTACAAGGGATGGTTTTCCCAGCTGATCTGATGGAACTGCCGTTCAGGGAGTTCGATTTAATTTTAGGTATGGACTGGTTAGTGAGATATCGAGCAAACGTAGATTGTGCTGCTAAACACATGGTGTTAAGGACTCCTGAGGATAATGAGGTGGTGGTGATAGGTGAAAGGAGGGACTACTTGTCTAATGTAGTGTCCACATTAAAGGCTGAAAGAATGGTGAGAAAAGGATGCGAGGCTTTCTTAACCTTCGTTCGAGCTCTAGAGGCTAAGGAGTTGACTGTAGGTGATGTCAAAACAGTGAAAAAGTTCTCTGATGTTTTTCCAGAAGAGCTTCCAGGGTTACCTCCAGATCGTGAGGTGGAATTTGGTATTGATCTTTTTCCGGGAACAACGCCAGTGTCTATTGCTCCATATAGAATTGTGCCAAAGGAGTTGGTGGAACTGAAAGCCCAAATTCAGGAACTGTTGGACCGGGGTTTCATTCGACCCAGTGTGTCACCTTGGGGAGCGTCGGTGTTATTTGTTAAGAAGAATGATGGGTTCATGCGGATGTGCATTGACTATAGGCAGTTGAACAAGTTGACGATTAAGAACAAGTACCTGCTGCCTAGGATAGACGATCGATTTGATTAGTTGCGAAGCGCTTCGGTCTTTTCGAAGATAGACTTGAGGTCAGGTTATCACCAGCTTAAGGTCAAGGAGGCAGATATCCATAAGACAGCTTTCCGGACTCGTTATGGTCACTACGAGTTCCTGATTATGCCATTTGGATTGACCAATGCACCAGCTACGTTTATGGACATGATGAACCGGGTATTCCAACCCTATCTGGACCGATTTGTCGTGGTATTTATAGACGATATCCTGGTTTATTCAAGTTCATAAGAGGAGCATGATTCGCATCTTCGGATGGTTCTACAAATTCTGAGGGAGAAACAGATGTACGCCAAATTCAGTAAGTGTGAATTTTGGCTGGGGGAAGTTACCTTTCTGGGTCATGTTGTGTCTGTTGAGGGGATTAGAGTTAATCCTTGGAAAATTGAAGCCGTGTTGGACTAGAAACCGCCTAAGTCTGTGGCAGAAATTCGAAGTTTTCTTGGTTTGGCTAGGTATTAGAGGAGGCTTGTTGAGGGATTCTCGTTAATAGCTGCACCATTAACCAAGTTGTTGCGGAAAGGGGTAT
Organism: Gossypium australe; assembly: GCA_005393395.2. Lineage (NCBI taxonomy): Eukaryota > Viridiplantae > Streptophyta > Magnoliopsida > Malvales > Malvaceae > Gossypium > Gossypium australe. The sequence continues at coordinate 69,020,445 of CM016615.1, forward strand.
TATTTGTCTGGTCAGATAAGCAACAGGAAAGTTTTGAGAAGCTAAAGAGGATCTTGACTGAGGCTCCAGTGTTGATTCAGCCTGAGGCTGGGAATGAGTTTGTTATCTACTGTGATGCGTCGCACACAGGGTTGGGATGTGTGTTGATGCAAGAAGAGAAGGTGGTGGCATATCTGTCTTGGCAGTTGAGACCGCATGAAGTGAATTATCCTACGCATGATCTGGAATTGGCTGCAGTAGTGTTTGCTCTAAATATTTGGTGACATTACTTGTATGGGGAGAAGTTCGTCATCTATACAGACCACAAGAGCCTGAAGTATCTCCTTACCCAGAAAGTGTTGACTTTAAGGCAGCGGAGATGGATCGAATTGTTAAAGGACTATGACTGTTCGATTGAGTACCATCCGGGTAAAGCTAACATGGTGGCATATACGTTGAGTCGTAGGGTGATCTCGGATCTAAGGGCAATGTTTGCTCATCTCAGCTTATATGATGATGGAAGTTTATTAGCAATTGTCTAATGAATTGCTAAGCTCAAAACTTCAGTTAGTGGCAAGTGGTGAGACAGAAGATTTTAGTGTGAACAGTGATGGGATATTGTGTTTTCGGGGAAGGGCTTGTATGCCGAAGGATTTTGAATTGAGATGGAAGATTCTACAAGAAGCGCATAGTAGCCCATATGCTACGCATCCTAGTGGAAGTAAGATGTATAGGGATCTGTGAGAACAGTTTTGGTGGCCGGGTTTGAAGCAGGAATTGGCTGAGTATGTAAGTAAGTGCTTAACGTGTCAGCAGGTGAAGGCGGAACACCAATTGCCTTCAGGGTTGCTACAGCCAGTAAAGATTCCACTCTGGAAGTGGGAGAGGATAACGATGGACTTTGTGAGTGGGCTACCCCTTACGCCTACGAAGAAAGATTCAGTGTGTGTAATTGTGGATCGGTTGACGAAATCCGCTCACTTCATTCCAGTCCGGGTTGATTATTCTCTATAGAAGTTAGCCAAGCTGTATGTAGCTGAGATCGTGAGGTTACATGGGGTGCCTGTGTCTATCATATCAGACAGAGACCCCAGGTTTACGTCAAGGTTCTGGAAGGCGTTGCATCAAGCGTTGGGTACGAGATTGGATTTTAGCACAACGTTTCATCCACAGACTGATGGTCAGTCGGAGAGGGTAATCCAGATCTTGGAAGACATGTTGAGAGGTTGTGTTATTGACTTCAGGGGGTAGTTGGGAGGAGTTTCTACAGTTGGCGAAATTCGCATACAACAACAGCTACCAATCTAGTATTCAGATGGTGCCCTATGAAGCGTTGTATGGTTGAAAATATCGCACTCCTACTTGCTGGACATAGTTGGGTGAGCGACAGTTGTTGGGTCCAGAGTTGGTTTTTAAAACAGAGGAAAAGGTTAAGTTAATTCGGACTCGGTTGAAGGAAGCTTCTGACAGGCAGAAATCTTATGCGAATCTAAAGCGTAAAGACATAGAATTTGCAGTAGGTGATCAGGTTTTCTTAAAAGTTTCACCATGGAAGAAAGTCTTAAGGTTTGGTCGAAAGGGCAAGCTGAGCCCGAGGTTTATCGGGCCTTATCGTGTGTTGAAGCGTGTGGGACCAGTAGCTTATCAGCTCGAGCTACCTTCGAAATTGAGACAGATCCATGATGTATTTTATGGCTTGATGTTAAGGCGCTACCGTTCGGATCCATCTCATATAGTGCCGGTGGAAGAAATTGAGGTTAGACCTGATTTATCTTTCTAGGATGAACCAGTTCAAATTCTAGATCGAGATGTTAAAATATTGCGGAGAAAGACGGTTCTGCTGGTTAAAGTGCTGTGGTGGAATCATGGTTCAGAGAAGGCCACGTGGGAGCCAGAGGATGTGATGCGACAGCAATACCCTTACCTCTTTTGACCAGGTAAATTTCGAGGCTGAAATTTCTTTAAGGGGGTAGAACTGTAACATCCTGGAACTAGGGGCTTGGCATTATTCTATGTTGTTGTGTGTTGGCCTGTTTTGGTTGTTATTTTGATGTATTTAGGGGTCCCGGGAAGGCTCGGGGTTAAGCTTGAGCTTTGGTAAAAATTTAATTTTTGGGCATTATAGGGGAGAGCTAGCAGAGGCAGGACTTAAGGGTAATTGATTATGTTTTGTTGATACAAGAAAATAGGTGGTAAAGTGGCAAGAGACGCCACTTGGAGTGCATGGAGGTGGCATCATATGAGAGCTGCAGGGAGAAGGGGTTCGAGTCGCATCGATAGCATATAGGAGCTTTATTTTTGCGCTTAGGAGGCTAAGGTAGTGGTTTCGGCAAGGGCTCTCCAAGGTGGTTGGTGGACTGAGTCAAATATTTTTAATTTAGGCCATGAGGAAGTAGTGTGGTTTGAATGAGTCAAACCGATTCGAATGGGAGGAGGAGAGTGAAAGTAGGAGATGATCAAGGGATTTGGTCGCTTGTTGGGGGTTGTTGACCGAATGTGGTATGGTTGAGGGGGGTTTTTGTTTGGTGCTAAGGGAGGTGTGTGAGCCGAAAGTCCTTAGAGTCTTAGGCCTTTCTTTCATTTCTTTTGTGCATTTTTGGTCATAAGGGTGTGCCGTCCCTTAAGTGATCATTTTTGGAGAATTTAGTTAGCCAAATCAACCTTAGAAACTCTTTCTTTCTCTCTTGCATTGGTCAACATTTTGGCTTCGTTTCTCATTTACCCAAAGCCGAAACTTCAACTCTCTCTCTCTGGTTATTCTCTCTTTGTTTTCTTCCTCCTCTCATCTTTCTTTCTCTTTAATTGAACCTAGTACCCTCATTTTCTTTTCACCATTTGTCACTTATTTCTTCTTCTTTATAACCGAAACACCTTTTTCTTTTCCCCTCCTTCTTGTTCCTTTGGTCATAGCCGAATCTCCCTACCCATTTGCCTCTTGTTCTTTCATAGTTGAATTTGTAAGTACCTTAGCTGAAACTTATTTCCTTTCTTCTATCTCCTTTCTTCTCTTCCTTATTTCATATTGTTGCAGAAGCCGAATTCCCTGTTTGCATCAAGTGTAGGCACCCTTTTTAATCGGTTTTGCTAGTAGCCGATTGTAGACTCCCCACTCGTTAATCTGTGGGTGCGAAGGGCGGGGTTCCAACATCTTGTTGTCGTGTGGCCTGTTTTCAAGTGGTTTTGGGTAAGTAGTTGTTGGCAGAATGCGTGGTAAGGGATTCTTATCAATTTGTTTGGCCGAAGGGCCATTCTTTTTAATCTATTTGGGGAACCGATTCTAATATGGTGATTGTGTAGGGGGTTGAATCGCTTTCTTAAGCCAAGTCTATTAGCAATCGGCTTCTATTGATCAAGGTAAGGGACTTCATCAATTTGAGTTCGTATTCTCTTTGTTTTCTTTCAATGCCTTAACCCTTTTTCTTGAACAAGTCTCTTCATGGATCCAACTGCTAGTAAATCCAAGGAAGGGAGCGAACCCCTAGTTTCGGCTCCTATGTTTAAGAAGCGTGTTGTGTCGGCAGTTCGGGATTTTCCGCCAGGCTGTGGTAGAGAGCTGACGTCTGCTTGGGATAGGCAAACAGCTGTCGTCCCTGCTAACGAGACTGTTGACGTAGATAGTTTGGTATTACGCGTTATCAGGTGTGTACTACTCACACGCCTTCTTTGATATTGTGTTATTAACTGAAACTGATATGATGGATTAACTACCCTTAGGGGTAAGGTTGTAGACACCGGGTAAGTTCTTCGTTAATGATATGGTTGTTAATATGCATGTTTGTATATTCTGATGTTACGCATGTATGAAATATGATCAGCTATACACTGTGATTTTGGTTGCATACATATTGTGCATGATGAAAAGAGCATAGGCTCGGGATTGAATGAAGAAGGAGGGAGAATTAGTGACTACAGTCACGAGTGACTTTTGTCACGAGTGGTCTAAGTACTACGGTGGTTGAAACCACGAATAATCTAGTTAGTGACTTATCTCGGTGGTCAAGTACCACAGTGGGTTGGCCCCACGTATGCATTATTTATCAGAGATCATCACTGTGGTCTACGACCACAGTGGGTTGGCCCCACGAGTACATTATAGTGACTTTGTCACGAGTGGTCTAGGACCACGGTGGTCATGAACCACAGTGGCATAATGCCACGGGTGTTTTGGATGGAGAGCTATTCTGGGATGGGTTGCATTGCATGCACATAACATGAGTTGTACTGAGTGGGTTAAGGCCCAATTTGCATTACATGGGGATGTACACACTGAGTCTCGATGACTCACCCCCTTTGTTAATTTTGCAGGTAATCAGTAGATGGCGGGTCTTGGGCCGAGACAGACTCGAGGTGGCCATGTGTTGCAATTTCTTTAAGTAAACTCAGACTTTATTTTAAACTTATTTCTGTTTTGGGATTTCAAGTTGTAATAAGGTCGCTTTAACTTTATTTTTACTTTGGGGTTTGTTATATGCTGATTTTATACATGTTAAGAATCATAAGAAAAACGGGATTTTCTTAAAACGTAAATGAAGGTTTTTCCAAAAATTCAACGAACATATAATAATTCGTAAATAATTTAACTTGTTATTTTTCTTAATGCTGCTAATACTATTTTCAAAATATCGCGTACCTCAACGTTGTTTTCAAAATGCTATTTTACGAAATCTTCAAAACTAGGTTTTTGTTAAGAGAGATAAAAATAAATCAACCGGTTTTATCATCTAGTTACCTTTATTAAAAGTTTTTCAAGCTCTAAGTTAACCAACTCATGGATAGCCCTTAACATAGAATCTTTACTACTAAATGTTTTTCCCAAATCACGATGCTTTGCCAATATTTCCAAATCTTCTTTCCCGTAATCTTCCAGATTCGGTCGTAACGTTTTGACTGGGTTTGGGGTGTTACAGGAAAGATACAAAGAGGGAAGGTAAGAAGCTAGCTATATATAGAGCTATCTATGATTGGAGAGAAAACATACCTTGGTGGGCATTGGGCATAGGAGTGCTCGGAGCGTGGATTAGCAGCTTTCAATTCCTATCAGGTGTGTATTCTCTCTACTCTAGATGTAGAGCAACAAATGCCGAAATGCCGGTCACCCGGCGATGGTAGCCACACGAGTGTGTGAGCGCACGTGTGGGGGCTTCGACGCGATAGTTGAGGCCATCAGTAGTATTCTTGTGGGTTGAGGCTGCTTGGGCCATGATGGGCCGAAGTGAGCCCAATGGGCCTGTGGCCCCATATGAGTAGACTGTATGATTGTGTAGTATATATTAGACTAGACTAGGTGAATTTCATATCTGTGGCTAGATTTGGGCTAAATGGGCCGCACGAGTGTGCAGGCTCATTTGGGCCGAGAATGAGCCTTAGGCCCATTCGCATCGTTATCTCTGTTTAGCAAAAGACCCTCGATTTACAAAATTACTGAAAGACCCTCGATTTACAAAATTACTGAAATACCCCTCGTTTGTAAAATTACCGAAACACCCCTGGTTTGTAAAATTACTGAAATACCCTTGGTTTGTAAAATTACCGAAATACCCTTGGTTCGTAAAATTACCAAAATACCCCAATTTGCGAAATTACCGAAATACCCTTCGGTTGCGAAATTACCAAAATACCCTTAAAGGGTAATTACTGAAGTATCCAGGGTTGCGAAATTACTGAAATACCCTCGATGGGTAAAATGACAGATATGCCCCTGAAGGGCAAAATTGACGAAAATGCCCCTATATGTTATATGGTTATTTTTGTATGCGATTTATAATTGTTATCATATGTTTAATTTTGAAGCGTTGCATTCATGTGATATTATGTTGCATGGGGATGGGATTATTTGAAAGGGGAAGTGCAAATAGAATTGCATGGTCGTTTGACGACTCTGGATCCACCGAAGGCTTTTTAGCCATCGAGCAGCTATGCTGCACCGTTAAGGTAATGCCACAACTGGTGTTACATAAGGAGTGTTCAGATGGGTGGGTAGATTAAATCCCCACAAGAGTGCACGGTTGGACAGGAGACGGAGTGTTCGGCAGGTGTGGGCATTAATGCATTACATATATGGACTATATTACTGAGATGGGCTTAGGCCCAGATTTATATACATGATATGTGACATTTGATATGGGTTAAGGCCCAACCAAGGCTATTTTGGGCTAAGGCCTAATTACCACCGTTACTTTAATGGGCTTGGCCCCAGATTGTTTTGATGCATGTTCTTACTGATGAGGGTGTACACACTGAGTTTTCGTAAACTCACCCCCTCTATTTAAATGTTTCAGGTAACCCTTAGTTGGCGGTTCGACGTACTGGAGGACTCGGAGGTGGCCACACTAAGAGTAGTTTTGGATTTTAGTATTTTACTTTTCTCTAATTTGGGTTAATGTTATTATAATAAGACCTCTCTTAAATTCTGGTTTTTAGTTTTGGATTTTTAGTTTATTATGTTTTAGATCTGCTCAACATTGAATCGCGGTTTTCCAAAACAATATATGTTTTCAAAAACTACGCTTTCGTAGCTAAGTTGTAAATATCACGTTTTCATAAGTCACTTGTTTTAAATTAAGCTTCCGCAAATAAACAAGGTTTTAAAAATGATAATGTTTTTCCAAGAATGATTTCTAATAAACCACATTTTGAGGACAAGCACACGAAATATGAGGTTTTGAACAGTGGAAAGTTTTTGAAAATTAATAATTTTTTTAATAAACGTCGACTAATAATAACAAATGCAAACTGGGATTTTTAGTTTTTTAAATATCAAGAGAAGTTTCAACGGAACCACAATTTTCGAAAAACACCTCAACGTGACACGCCAGATTTGGGCCTAACTTCTAGGCCGGGCTTGGGGTGTTACATGCTATTAGGGTGTAACATCCGGGATTTAGGGGCTTTGCATTTACTTTGTATCTGTGTGTTTGGTATACTTTGTATGTTGTTTGAGTGTGTTTGGGGTATCCGGGAAGGCCCGGGGTTAAGTCGGAACCTTGGCCAAATTTTTAATTTTGGGCATTTAGGAGGGAAGCCTAAAGTGACGCCTCAAAAAGAGCAGTGAGGGAGCAGGTTCGATTTGCATCGTCAGCAATGCGGATTTTTATATTTTTTCTTATGCGCCTAAGAGCTTGGATGATGGATTCGGTTGGGAGCCTTGAAGAGTGGAGGTGGGCTTAGTCAAATATTTTTGAATGGTAGGCCAAGAGAGAAAGGTGGGTTTTGAATGGTTCAAAATTTTCAAATGGATGGATGGGAGTGAATGTAGGAGGTAATCTAGGAGTGGTGGCTTGTTGGGAGCTTGTTGGCCGAATTTTGAAGGTTGGTAGGGGGGAAAGTTTCGCTATTGGAGCTAGGAGGGCGGTAAGCCAAAATCTTAAGGTTAGTAGGTCTAGGTCCCTCTCTTAGCAACGGTTCAATCGGTTTTGAGGTGCCTAGAGGTGCTGATTTCTCCTTAGTGTCACTTTGAGCATAATGTTGGAAACCGAATGGGGAAACACTCTCTTCTCTCTTTTGTTTGAACCTTTCTCTTCATTCCATTGATAGCCAAAACCGAAACCTGTTGCCCTCTACTCTATTCTTCTTTTCTCATTTTTCTCTCATTATTCATTTATCATATCTTCTTCTCTCTTTTTCTTGTGCTCCCGAAACCTCTTGAGCTTTACCGAATCTCTCTTTTTCTTACTCTTGGTGCTTTCATTTCGTTTCCATTCACCCTTGATCATTGCCGGATCGCCTGCCTAACTCTTTTTCTTTTCACATCGTTTCACTTATGCCTAGTAAGGTTATCTTCTTTTCATCTCATTTGAGCACTTGACCGAATTATCTCCTTCAACCATTCACTTCTGTCGACACCCTAATACATTAGCCCTCCCTCCTATTTCTCTTTTCTTTCTTCACTTTACTGTAATTGTTCATGTACCAGTTATCCCTTGTGAGCTGAATCTAAGCCCTTGCTACCCATTATTTTCCTTCGTTTTTGATTTCAAGGATCCGTTGGTAGGTAGTTAATCGTTCCCTTTTACTTTCTTCCTTCTCTCTTGCCAAGGCCGAATCTTTTCTCAAGGCTGAACCTCTGAATGTTGTTTTCTTTTTCTTCTCTAGAGATATTATCTGTGTTAGCCTAACACGGTGGAACAGAGTGATAGGGATCTGCTTCGGATCTTAAATCGCTTTGGTTAATTAAGGTAAGAGGGACTCTGTCACCATGTTTTGTTCTTCTTTCGATTTTTGCAGCCAAAGCCGAATGGCTAATTGGCTTGGTGATGCTATTGTGTCGACTCATACTCTTTTACTTTCTTGTCTCTGGGAGGTCACCTATTCCGGGGAAATATTGCTAGCCGAATCGCTTGAACCCCAAGTCTGGGAATCAGTCAATCTTTGAACCCTATCTCTCTTTTTGGTATCTCAAGGTAAGGGTTTTCTCTTTAGATATTTGATCGGGTTCTTCTTTCGTTATTCGCTACCTTAACTCTATGTTGTTGTTAAGCAACCGCTGTTTCATTATAGTATCTTCTGACCAAGATCGTTTTTATGGAATCGAGTACCAGCCAAACAAAGGAGGGGGTTGGACACTCAGTCCCTACCCCTAAATTCAAGAGACATGCGGTGTCAGCAGTTCGGGACTGGCCACCGGGTTGTGGGTCGGCTTCTAAAAGGGATAACCAGATCGCTATGATCCCTGCGAGTGAGAACGTTAGCGAGATCGATAGTGTAGACTTACGTATTTACATGTGTGTAATTACCACACTATCTTCTTTTGTATATAAATTGTGTATGTGTTATGTTTGAAAGCTGAAAATTTCGGCAATGGTGATTTAGCTACCCAGGGTGGGTAAAACCGAAACTTCAGGTCAGTATAGCATGATTTTACTTCTTAATTATTGTTGATAGCATGACTATGTGTATACACCAAATATTGCATGGATGACATAATATAACCTGCTATTATATTATGTTACATGTGCATGGGATTTGGGATATTAACCTTATGAAGGGGAAGTGTATATCGGTGACACTGTCACACTAAATGATGGCTTGGTGCCTCATTTTCGTATTGGTGATTTGATCACATGGTGATCGGTGGCTAGACCATATTGCATTCACTTTGAGCAGTGTGTCTGTCAGCATGACTGCCAAAGAGGAGTGTAGAGGATGGAGGGTAGATCGTAGAAATCCCCAGGTGTGTTGAGGATGGACATATGGAGTGGAGTGTAGAGGATGGAAAATTAGGCTGGGTTGGGTTTTCATATGGATTATTTGGTTATGCTGTGTGGATTGGGCTTCGGCCAATGGTGCTTTGGGGCTAGGCCCATTTGTGGAATATGTGGACTAATTGCACACTGAGTCTTGTGGCTCACTCTTTTGTTTAAACAATTACAGGTGATTCTTAGCTTTATGGACTGGGCTGGAAGGAACTTGAGGTGGCCACACATGGGTTTTGCTATTAAACTTTATTTCATTTATCATTTACCACTTTTGGGGATTTTTCTTTGGTGTAATAAGGCCATCTCAAATTTAGTAATTTTCTTTCGGGTTTTAAGCTATGGACATATTAATTACAAACTGCTCAATGGGACGTTTTAAAATTAAAATAGAAACTGAAGTTTTCTTTACAACCTGCCAAACAACGTTTCTTATAAAAATGGATTCTAATAGAAACCTACTAATCGAATAATCGGTAAGTGATTTCAAATGTCACCTAATCACGAGGCTCGGCTAATTAAAATTCTAAGTTAAATGAAAAACGAGTTTTCAACTGAGCCACGAAACTTGAGATTTCATAATAACATAGAATTCTTCTGAAACTCGTGAAACTTTCTAAAATTTTTCCTAGTAACATGCCAGATCCAGTCGTAGTGTTTGGGCCGGGTTTGGGGTGTTACAATTTGGTATCGGAGCCTGGTTTAAAAAGCCCGGCCTTGGGTTTTGGGTTCAAAACGTTCTCCAGATTTCACTTTTAAGAAAAAATATGAGTCTGTTTTCTTGAAGTGTGGCATCCGAGTCTCTAGCCCGAGTCTGCCAGGTAAGTTTTCTTATGGTTAAATGATTTGCATAAAGTGGATGTATTATGTGATTATGTTGCTATGGATGATGGAATTAAGGAACTTTACTGTAGAAATGAAAAACTTTAGGTAATCTTGTGTTTGCGGAAAAACTACTTATAATTCTATCTTCATAAAACTACTAGATTAATAAACAGTGAAAAGAAATACTGACGCGTAATATTTGTAATCAGAGTAGGTCGAAATATTAGACATTAGTGGTAGAGGACGTGGACGTGTTACATGCAGCCGTGGGAGAGGCCAAGGTAATGAGGTTGAACTCTCGGGAGCGAGAAATGAGCCTGAGGGCGAAGTACCAGCATCACCTATGGCGGAAGCAGGATCGCAAGGCAAAACTGGTAGAGATGATGCCCTATCTCAAGCTATGTTGCGGGTGTTGGAACGAGTGGCCGGGGCAAGCACCGGAAAAGCAGCTCAGAAGTCCATCCCTGAGCGACTTCGGGAGAATGGAGCGGAAATGTTTAGAGGTATATCTGGAGCAGCTCCAAACGTGGCTGAGTATTGGCTAGAGCCAGTCGAGAGAATTATGGATAACCTGGACTGCATGGCAGATGAGAAGCTGAAGGGCGTGGTGTCTCTACTTTGGGACGAGGCATATCAGCGGTGGCTCACCGTGAAAGAGGGTTCTCCGGTAGATCGAGTTGATTGGGATTTTTTTAAGATGACGTTCCAAGCGAAGCACGTTAGGGCTAATTACGTGGATACTCAGAGGAAAGCATTCTTGAATTTGGTCCAAGGGGGTAAGTCGGTAGCTGAGTATGAAGCAAAATTTCTACGGTTGAGCCGTTACGCCCGAGGGATAATTGCGACCAACCATGATCGTTGCGTGCGGTTTGAAGATGGGCTGCGTGACGATATGCGAGTGTTGATAGCTCCTCAGCGGGAGAGAGATTTTGCTATCCTGGTGGAAAAGGCTAAAATAGCTGAGGAGGTGACATGGACTGAGAAGCAAAATAAGGACAAGGATAAAGGCAGAAATAAGAGGAGTTATGGACCATCAGGGTCATCTGGGTGTTTTCAGAAGAGGCCTAGGGTTGATGGGCCGGGTCGCGTTGCAACGCCAGTTGTTGTTTTTCGACAGTGTGCTCAGTGTGGAAGGTCACATGTAGGAGAGTGCTGGGGAAGAGATAGGGTCTGTTTTAGGTGTGGGTCAAAGGATCATCTGATCAGGAACTGTCCACTAGAAATGACCAGGGGTTGGATGGTAGGTGAGGGGTATGTGCAGCCAGGAAGGGGTGGACAGTAGATGTCGAGGGGTCGTGGTTCAAACAGAGGAGGGAATGGTTCTGGTCGGGGTCGTGGAGCACCGGGCAGAGGTGCTGGGAATACAGAGGCAAGACAGCCCGGGTTAGTTTATGCAGCCAGACGCCGAGAAGAGGGTGATGCACCAAATGTTATGATGGGTACGTTCCTCATTTTCGGTTTACCTTTTATTGCATTAATTGACATTGGCTCGACGCATTCCTATGTTGCTAGTGTGGTGTCTGGAACCTTGAGCATGAACTCTGAAACTACTTCTAGGGAGATGACTGTACTTAGTCCCTTAAGACAGATTGTAGTGGTAAACAAATTTTTTTAAAATGTGCCTCTAGAAGTACAAGGGTTGGTTTTCCCGACTGATTTGATGGAACTATCGTTCGGGGAGTTCGATTTGATCTTAGGCATGGACTGTTTGTAAGATATCGAGCAAACTTGGGTTGTACTGCTAAGCGCATGGTGTTAAGGACTCCTGAGGATGATGAAGTTCTGGTGATAGTCAAAAGGAGAGACTACTTGTCCAATATAGTGTCTGCTCTTAAGGTGGAAAGAATGGTGAGAAAAGGGTGCAGGGCTTTCTTAACTTTTGTCAGTGCATTGGATGCAAAGGAAGTGACAGCGAATGAGGTTAGAACAGTAAAGGAATTTATGGATGTCTTTCCTGAAAAGCTCCCAGGGTTTCCTCCAGACCGTGAGGTGGAGTTCGAAATTGAGCTACTTCCAGGTACGGCTCTGGTGTCCATCGCCCCTTATAGGATGGCGCCGAAGGAGATGGTTGAACTTAAAGCTCAGATCCAGGAGTTGTTAGATCGTGGTTTTATCCGACCTAGTGTATCTCCGTTGGGAGCACCAGTGCTGTTTGTGAGGAAGAAAGACGGGTCTATGCATATGTGCATTGATTACCACCAATTGAATAAATTGACGATCAAGAACAAGTACCCGCTGCCGAGGATAGATAACCTGCTTGATCAGCTCAAAAGGGCTTCGGTCTTTTCAAAGATAGATTTGAGGTCGGGATATCATCGCTTAAGGTCAAGGAAGCGGATGTTTGCAAGAAGGCTTTTCGGACTTGCTATGGTCACTACGAGTTCCTGGTGATGCTGTTTGGTTTGACAAATGCACCAGCTGCGTTCATGGATATGATGAATCGGGTTTTTCGACCCTATCTGGACCGGTTCGTTGTTGTGTTCATAGACGACATTTTGGTATATTCCAAGACGGATGAGGAACACGATTCGCATCTTCGAGTGGTTCTGCAGTGTGAGTTTTGGTTGAAGGAAGTTACTTTTCTGAGTCATGTGGTATCTGTAGAAGGGATTAGGGTTGATCCCCGGAAGATTGATGTGGTGTTGGATTGGAAACCATCTAAGTCTGTGGCAGAGATTCAGAGTTTCCTCGGTCTGGCTGGGTATTACCGAAGATTCGTTTGGGGGTTCTCCTTGATTGCGGCACCATTAACCAAGTTACTGCAGAAGGGGGTACCATTCATTTGGTCTAATAAGTAATAGGAAAGCTTTGAGAAGCTGAAGAGGATTTTGACAGAGGCTTCGATGTTGATTCAGCCTGAGGCCGGTAAGGAGTTCGCAGTTTATTATGATACTTCACACACGGGATTAGGATGTGTGTTGATGTAGGATGGGAAGGTTGTTGCGTATGCGTCTCGGCAGTTAAGACCGCATGAGATGAATTATCCCACGCATGATTTGGAGTTGGCTGCGGTAGTTTTGCTCTGAAGATCTGGAGACATTATTTGTATGGAGAGGAGTCTGTTATGTATACCGACCACAAGAGTTTGAAGTATCTCTTAACTCAGAAGTAGTTGAATTTAAGGCAGCGAAGGTGGGTTAAGCTGTTGAAAGATTATGACTGCTCGATCGAATATCATCCGGGTAAGGCTAATGTGGTGGCAGATGCACTGAGCCGGAAAGTAATATCGAATTTGAGAGCGTTGTTTGCCCTTCTTAGTTTGTATGATGACGAAAGTCTATTAGTTGAACTTCAAGTGAAGCCGACGTGGGTAAATCAGATTAAAGAGAAACAGTTATCAGATGATGTCTTGAGTGCTCGACTTCTGCAAGTACAGAATGCTGGGGTAGAAGATTACAGTTTGAACGGTGATAGGGTTTTGTGTTTTTGTGAGAAGGTTTGCATGCCGAAGAATGTGGAGTTGAGGCAGATGATTTTTCAAGAAGTGCATAGTAGCCCTTATGCTATGCATCTTGGAGGGAGTAAGATGTATCGGGATCTGCATGAACAGTTTTGGTGGCCTGGATTAAAGCGGGAGGTTACGAAATTTGTGGGGAAGTGTTTAACTGTCAGCAGGTTAAAGCGGAGCATCAGTTGCCTTCAGGGTTATTGTAGCCGGTGAAGATTCCACATGGAAATGGGAGAGGATCACTATGGACTTTGTTAGTGGGCTACCTCTTACGCCTACTAAGAAAGACTCAGTATGGGTGATTGTGGATCGGTTGACGAAGTCCACTCATTTCATACCTGTTCGTTTTGACTACTCTCTTCAAAGCTTGGCTAAGCTGTATGTGGCAGAAATTGTGAGGTTGCATGGGGTACCAGTATTGATCATATCAGATAGAGACCTTAGGTTTACGTCTCGATTCTGGAGGGCACTGCATCAGGCATTGGGTACAAGACTAGACGTCAGCACAGCTTTTCATCCACAGACGGATGGTCAGTCTGAGAGAGTAATTCAGATCTTGGAGGATATGTTGAGGGGCTATGTTATCTATTTCAAGGGTAGTTGGGAAGAGTTCTTACCGTTGGTGGAATTCGCATACAACAACAGCTACCAATCTAGTATTCGGATAGCGCCCTATGAAGCGTTATATGGGCGGAGGTGTCGTACTCCTACCTGTTGGATAGAATCGGGTGAACGCCAGATTTTGGGTCCAGAATTGGTTGTAGAGACAGAGGAGAAGGTTAAGTTAATTAGGGCTCGATTGAAGGAAGCGTCCGACAGGCAGAAACCTTATGCAGATCTGAAGCGAAAGGAAATGGAGTTTGCAGTGGGTGACCAGGTCTTCTTGAAAGTTTCACCTTGGAAGAAGGTGATGAGGTTTGGACGAAAGGGCAAGCTAAGTCCTAGGTTCATCGGGTCTTATCGGGTTTTGAAGCGTGTGGGACAAGTGGCATATCAACTGGAGTTACCTTCAGAATTGAAACTGATGCATGATGTGTTCCATGTTTCAATGTTAAGACGCTACCGTTCGGATCCGTCACACGTCGTGCCAGTGGAGGAAATTGAGGTAAGGCCAGACTTGTCCTATGAGAAGGAACCAATCCAGATCTTGGAACGAGACGTCAAGGTGCTGAGAAGGAAATCGGTCCCGTTGGTTAAAGTCTTGTGGCGAAACCATGGAATGGAAGAGACGACGTGGGAGCCAGAGGATGCGATGCGTTAGTAGTACCCGCATCTCTTTTGACCAGGTAATTTCGAGGCCGAAATTTCTTTAAGGGGGTAAAACTGTAACATCCAGTATTTAGGGGCTTTGCATTTACTTTGTTTCTATGTGTTTGGTATACTTTGTATGTTGTTTGAGTGTGTTTGGGGTATCCGGGAAGGCCCGGGGTTAAGTCGGAACCTTGGCCAATTTTTTAATTTTGGGCACTTTAGGAGGGAAGCTGATTGGGGCAAGACTTAAAGTTTATTGCTTGCGGTTGTTGACACAAGAATTAAAATGGTAAAGTGGCAAGGAGGCGCCACTTAAGGAGCAGGTAAGTGACGCCTCAGGGAGAGTAGTGAGGGAGCAGGTTCGATTCGCGTCGTCAGCAATGTGGATTTTTATTCTTTTGCTTATGCGCCTAAGAGCTTGGATGATGGATTCGATTGGGAGCCTTGAAGAGTGGAGGTGGACTTAGTCAAATATTTTTGAATGGTAGGCCAACAGAGAAAAGTGGGTTTTGAATGGTTCAAAATTTTCAAATGGATGAAAGGGAGTGGAGGTAGGAGGTAATCAAGGAGTGGTGGCTTGTTAGGAGCTTGTTGGCCGAATTTTGAAGGTTGATAGGGGGAGAGGTTCAGTGTTGGAGCTAGGAGGGCGGTGAGCCGAAATCTTAAGGTTAGTAGGTCTAGGTCCCTTTCTTAGTAACGGTTCAATGAATTTTGAAGTGCCTAGAGGTGCCGATTTCTCCTTAGTGTCACTTTGAGCATAAGGTTGGAAACCGAATGGGGAAACACTCTCTTCTCTCTTTTGTTTGAACCTTTCTCTTCATTCCATTGATAGCCAAAACCGAAACATGTTGCCCTCTACTCTATTATTCTTTTCTCATTTTTCTCTCATTATTCATTTATCATATCTTCTTCTTTCTTTTTCTTGTGCTGCCGAAACCTCTTGAGCTTTACAGAATCTCTCTTTTTCTCATTTTTGGTGCTTTGATTCCGTTTCCATTCACCCTTGATTATTGCTGAATCCCCTGCCTAACTCTTTTTCTTTTCACATCGTTTCACTTGTGCCTAGTAAGGCTATCTTCTTTTCATCTCATTTGAGCACTTGACCGAATTATCTCCTTCAACCATTCACTTCTGACGACACCCTAATACCTTAGCCTTCCCTCCTGTTTCTCTTTTCTTTCTTCACTTTACTGTAATTGTTCCTGTACCAGTTATCCCTTGTGAGCCGAATCTAAGCCCTTGCTACCCATTATTTTCCTTCGTTTTTGATTTCAAAGATCCGTTGGTAGGTAGTTAATCGTTCCCTTTTATTTTCTTCCTTCTCTCTTGCCAAGGCCGAATCTTTTCTCAAGGCCGAACCTCTGAATGTTGTTTTCTTTTTCTTCTCTAGAGATATTATCTGTGTTAGCCTAACACAGTGGAACAGAGTGATAGGAATCTGCTTCGGATCTTAAATCGATTTGGTTTATTAAGGTAAGAGGGACTCTGTCACCATGTTTTGTTCTTCTTTCGGTTTTTATAGCCAAAGCCGAATGGCTAATTGGCTTGGTGATGCTATTGTGTCGACTCATACTCTTTTACTTTCTTATCTCTGGGAGGGCGCCTATTCCGGGGAAATATTGCTAGCCGAATTGCTTGAACCCCAAGTCTAGGAATCAGTCAATCTTTGAACCCTATCTCTCTTTTCGGGATCTCAAGGTAAGGGTTTTCTCTTTAGATATTTGATCGGGTTCTTTTGTCTTTATTCGCTACCTTAACTCTATGTTGTTGTTAAACAACCGCTGTTTCATTATAGTATCTTCTGACCAAGATCGTTTTTATGGAATCGAGTACCAGTCAAACAAAGGAGGGGGTTGGACACTCAGTCTCTACCCTTAAATTCAAGAGACGTGCGGTGTCAGCGTTTCAGGACTGGCTACCGGGTTGTGGGCCAGCTTCTGAAAGGGATATGTAGATCACTGTGATCCCTACGAGTGAGGACGTTAGCGAGATCGATAGTGTAGTCTTGCGTGTTTACAGGTGTGTAATTACCACACTATCTCCTTTTGTATATAAATCATGTATGTGTTATGTTTGAAAGCCGAAAATTTCAGCAATGGTGATTTAGCTACCCAGGGTGGGTAAAACCGAAACTTCAGGTCAGTATAGCATGATTTTACTTCATAATTATTGTTGATAGCATGACTATGAGTATACACTAAATATTGCATGGATGGCATCATATAACCTGCTATTATATTATGTTGCATGTGCATGGGATTTGGGATATTAACGATATGAAGGGGAAGTGTATATCGGTGACACTGTCACACTAAATGATGGCTTGGTGCCTGATTTTCGTATTGGTGATTTGATCACATAGTGATCGGTGGCTAGACCATGTTCCATTGACTTTGAGCAGTGTGTCTGTCAGCATGACTGCCAAAGAGGAGTGTAGAGGATGGAGTGTTGATTGTAGAAACCCCCAAGTGTGTTGAGGATGGACATTTGGAGTGGAGTGTAGAGGATGGAAAATTAGGCTGGGTTGGGTTTTCATATGGATTATTTGGTTATGTTGTATGGATTGGGCTTCGGCCAATGGTGCTTTGGGGCTAAGGCCCATTTGTGTAATATGTGGACTAATTGCACCTTGAGTCTTGTGACTCACTCTTTTGTTTAAACAATTACAGGTGATTCTTAGCTTTATGGACTGGGCTGAAAGGAACTCGAGGTGGCCACGCATGGGTTTTGCTATTAAACTTTATTTCATTTCTCATTTACCAATTTTGGGGATTTTTCTTTGGTGTAATAAGGCCATCTCAAATTTAGTAGTTTTCTTTCGGGTTTTAAACTATGGACATATTAATTACAAACTGCTCAATGGGACGTTTGAAAATTAAAATACAAACTGAAGTTTTCTTTACAACCTGCCAAACAACGTTTTTTATAAAAAGGAATTCTATTAAAAATTTAATAATCGGTAAGTGATTTCAAATGTCACCTAATCACGAGGCTCGGTTAATTAAAATTCTAAGTTAAATGAACAACGGGTTTTCAACTGAGCCACGAAACTTGAGGTTTCAGAATGACATAGAATTCTTCTGAAACTCGTGAAACTTTCTAAACCTTTTCCTAGTAACATGCCAGGTCCGATCGTAGTGTTTGGGTCAAGTTTGGAGTGTTACAATTTGGTATCAGAGCCTGGTTTAAAAAGCTCGGCCTTGGGTTTTGGGTTCAAAATGTTTTCCAGATTTCGCTTTTAAGAAAAAAATATGAATCTGTTTTCTTGAAGTGTGGCACCCGAGTCTTCGGCCCGAGTCTGCCAGGTAAGTTTTCTTATGGTTAAATGATTTGCATAAAGTGGATGTATTATATGAGTATGTTGCTATGGATGATGGAATTAAGGAACTTTACTGTAGAAATGAAAAACTTTAGGCATACTTGTGTTTGCGGAAAAACTACTTATAATTCTATCTTCATAAAACTACTCGATTAATAAACAGTGGAAAGAAATACTGACGCATAAAATTTGTAATCAGAGTAGGACGGAATATTAGACATGAGTGGTAGAGGACGTGGACGTGTTACACGCGGCCGTGGGAGAGGCCAAGGTAATGAGGTTGAACTCTCGGGAGCGAGAAATGAGCCTGAGGGGGAAGCGCCAGCATCACCTGTGGCGGAAGCGGGATCACAAGACAGAACTGGTGGAGATGATGCCCTATCTCAAGCTATGTTGCGGGTGTTGGAATGAGTGGCTGGGGCAAGCACCGGAAAAACAACTCGGAAGTCCATCCCTGAGTGACTTCGGGAGAATGGAGCCGAAATGTTTAGAGGTATATCTGGAGTAGCTCCAAACGTGGCTGAGTATTGGCTAGAGGCAGTCGAGAGAATTATGGATGACCTGGACTGCACGGCAGAGGAGAAGCTAAAGGGCGTGGTGTCTCTACTTTGGGATGAGGCATATCAGCGGTGGCTCACCGTGAGAGAGGGTACTCCGGCGGATTGAGTTGATTGGGATTTCTTTAAGATGACGTTCCAAAGGAAGTACGTTGGGGCCAGTTACATGGATGCTCAGAGGAAAGCGTTCTTGAATTTGGTCCAAGGGGAAGTCGGTAGCTGAGTATGAAGCGAAATTTCTATGGTTGAGCCGGTACGCCCGAGGGCTAGTTGCGACCAACCATGAGCGTTGTGTGCGGTTTGAAGATGGGCTGCATGACGAGATACGAGTGTTGATAGCTCCTTAGCGGGAGAGAGATTTTGCTATCCTGGTAGAAAAGGCTAAAATAGCTGAAGAGGTGACGCGGACTGAGAAGCAAAATAAGGACAAGGATAGAGGCAGAAATAAGAGGAGTTATGGACCATCAGGGTCATCTGGGGGTTTTCAGAAGAGGCCTAGGGTTGATGGGTCGGGTCGCGTTGCAACGCCTACTGCTGTTTTTCGACAGTGTGCTCAGTGTGGAAGGTCACATGCAGAAGAGTACTGGCGAAGAGATAAGGTATGTTTTAGGTGTGGGTCAAAGGATCATCTGACCAGGAACTGTCCGCTAGAAATGGCCAGGGCTGGATGCTAGGTCAGGGGTATGTGCAGCCAGGAAGGGGTGGACAGCAGATGCCGAGGGGTCGTGGTCCGAACAGAGGAGGGAATGGTTCTGGTCGGGGTCGTGGAGCACCGGGCAGAGGTACTGGGAATACAGAGGCAAGACAGCCCGGGTTAGTTTATGCAGCCAGACGCTGAGAAGAGGGTGGTGCACCAGATGTTATAACGGGTACGTTCCTCATTTTCAGTTTACCCTTTATTGCATTAATTGACATTGGGTCGACGCATTCCTATGTTGCTAGTGTGGTGTCTGGAACCTTGAGCACGAACTCTGAAACTACTTCTAGGGAGATGACTGTATTTAGTCCCTTAGGACAGGCTGTAGTGGTAAACAAACTTTTTAGAAATGTGCCTCTAGAAGTACAAGGGTTGGTTTTCCCGGCTGATTTGATGGAACTGCCGTTCGGGGAGTTCGATTTGATATTAGGCATGGACTGGTTGGTAAGATATCGAGCAAACTTGGATTGTGCAGCTAATCACATGGTGTTAAGGACTCCTGAGGATGATGAAGTTCTGGTGATATGCAAAAGGAGAGACTACTTGTCCAATGTAGTGTCTGCTCTTAAGGTGGAAAGAATGGTGAGAAAAGGGTGCAGGGCTTTCTTAACTTTTTTCAGTGCATTGGATGCAAAGGAAGTGACCGCGAATGAGGTTAGAACAGTAAAGGAATTTGTGGATGTCTTTCCTGAAAAGCTCCCAGGGTTGCCTCCAGACCATGAGGTGGAGTTCAGAATTGAGCTACTTCCAGGTACAGCTCCGGTGTCTATCGCCCCTTATAGGATGGCGCCAAAGGAGCTGGTTGAACTTAAAGCTCAGATCCAGGAGTTGTTAGATCGTGGTTTTATCTGACCTAGTGTATCTCCGTGGGGAGCGCCGGTGCTGTTTGTGAGGAAGAAAGATGGGTCTCTGCATATGTGCATTGATTACCGCCAGTTGAATAAACTGACGATCAAGAACAAGTACCTGCTACCGAGGATAGATGACATGTTTGATCAGTTCAAAGGGGCTTCGGTCTTTTCAAAGATAGATTTGAGGTCAGGATATCATCAGCTTAAGGTCAAGGAAGCGGATGTTTGCAAGACGGCTTTTCGGACTCGCTATGGTCACTACGAGTTCCTGGTGATGCCGTTTGGTTTGACAAATGCACCAGCTGTGTTCATGGATATGATGAATCGGGTTTTTCAACCCTATCTGAACCGGTTCGTTGTTTTGTTCATAGAACGGTATTTTGGTATATTCCAATACGAAAGAGGAACACGAAAGAGGAAGTTACTTTTCTGGGTCATGTGGTATCTGTAGAAGGGATTAGGGTTGATCCCCAGAAGATTGAAGTGGTGTTGGATTGGAAACCACCTAAGTCTGTGGTAGAGATTCAGAGTTTCCTCGGTCTGGCTGGGTATTACCGAAGATTTGTTGAGGGGTTCCCCTTGATTGCGGCACCATTAACCAAGTTGTTGCGGAAGGGGGTACCATTCGTTTGGTCTAGTAAGCAACAGGAAAGCTTTGAGAAGCTAAAGAGGATTTTGACAGAGGCTCCGGTGTTGATTTAGCCTGAGGCCGATAAGGAGTTCGCAGTTTATTGTGATGCTTCACACACGGGATTAGGATGTATGTTGATGCAGGATGGGAAGGTTGTTGCATATGCGTCTCGGCAGTTAAGACCGCATGAGATGAATTATCCCACGCATGATTTGGAGTTGGCAGCGGTAGTTTTGCTCTAAAGATCTGGAGACATTATTTGTATGGAGAGAAGTCTGTTATGGATACCGACCATAAGAGTTTGAAGTATCTCTTAACTCAGAAAGAGTTGAATTTAAGACAGCGAATGTGGGTTGAGCTGTTGAAAGATTATGACTGCTCGATCGAATATCATCCGGGTAAGGCTAATGTGGTGGCAGATGTGCTGAGCTGGAAACTAATATCGGATTTGAGAGTGTTGTTCGCCCATCTTAGTTTGTATGATGACGGAAGTCTGTTAGCTCAACTTCAAGATCGCTGTGATCCTTGCGAGTGAGGACGTTAGCGAGATCGATAGTGTAGTCTTGCGTGTTTCCAGGTGTGTAATTACCACACTATCTCCTTTTGTATATAAATCGTGTATGTGTTATGTTTGAAAGTCAAAAATTTCGGCAATGGTAATTTAGCTACCCAGTGTGGGTAAAACCGAAACTTCAGGTCAGTATAGCATGATTTTACTTCATAATTATTGTTGATAGCATGACTATGTGTATACACTAAATATTGCATGGATGACATCATATAACCTGCTATTATATTATGTTGCATGTGCATGGGATTTGGGATATTAACATTGTGAAGGGGAAGTGTATATCGGTGACACTGTCACACTAAATGATGGCTTGGTGCCTCATTTTCGTATTGGTGATTTGATCACATGGTGATCGGTGGCGAGACCACGTTGCATTGACTTTGAGCAGTGTGTCTGTCAGCATGACTGCCAAAGAGGAGTGTAGAGGATAGAGGGTTGATTGTAGAAATCCCCAGGTGTGTTGATGATGGACATATGGAGTGGACTATAGAGGGTGGAAAATTAGGCTGGGTTGGGTTTTCATATGGATTATTTGGTTATGCTGTGTGGATTGGGCTTCGGCAAATGGTGCTTTGGGGCTAAGGCCCATTTGTGGAGTATGTGGACTAATTGCACACTGAGTCTTGTGACTTACTCTTTTGTTTAAACAATTGCAGGTGATTCTTAGCTTTATGGACAAGGCTGGAGGGAACTCGAGGTGGCCACGCATGGGTTTTGCTATTAAACTTTATTTCATTTGTCATTTACCACTTTTGGAGATTTTTCTTTGGTGTAATAAGGCCATCTCAAATTTAGTAATTTTCTTTCGGGTTTTCAACTATGGACATATTAATTACAAACTGCTCAATGGGACGTTTTAAAATTAAAATACAAACTGAAGTTTTCTTTACAACCTGCCAAACAACATTTCTTGTAAAAAGGGATTCTATGAAAAACCTAATAATCGAATAATCGGTAAGTGATTTCAAATGTCACCTAATCATGAGGCTCAGCTAATTAAAATTCTAAGTTAAATGAACAACGGGTTTTCAATTGAGCCACGAAACTTGAGATTTCATAATAACATAGAATTCTTCTGAAACTCGTGAAACTTTCTAAACTTTTTCCTAGTAACATTCCAGATCCGGTCGTAGTGTTTGGGCCGGGTTTGGGGTGTTACATAGGGAATCACCACACCACGACCTTAGAAATCACACCCACCTCACGAACCATCTAACGATAAGGACTTTTCAGTCCATTAATCTTTTTTTTAATTTTATTTTACTTTTTACACTCTTTCTCTTTATCTTTCTTGTCTTTAAATACATAATTAGTATATTTTGAATTATTCTTATTATTTCATGGCTATTTCTTCACGAGTTACCCAATTTCTTCATCTAGCGCAGTGATTGTTGGCGGCCACCATACCACCACCAGAGACGCCTCCTCCAACTTATCTTTCACCTCCGAATCAAATTTCTACACTTCCAACTAAAGGAATCCATCTAAAATTCAGGAAGTTTCACCTCTCCCTTTCTTTTTTATAATAATGTTATTAATCTGTGGAATATCTTCGTTTGTACATTGAGGGCAATGTACATCTTAAGTGTGGGGGGGTTGATAAACCATAAAAGTAACATATTTTAAGCCTACATTTAGCATGCTTTTGGATGATTTAAGCCTTGAATTATGTACTTCGGTGCTCTTATTCCTTTGTTTTCACGTTTTATACTCAAGAGAGCACCAGATGACGAAAAAAAATGGAAAATGGGCCCAAAACAGAGTAAATGGGCCATATCACAAAATCCACACGGCCTGGGCCCTAGCCACATGGCCGTGCCTCATTCAACAGGCTCGAACACAACCTGGCCACGATTTACACGGTCGTGTTCCATGGGCATGTCCCTACCGTAGGAAAGACGAGTTTCACTCAGATTTGGATACTTAGGGGCAAAGAAACACATTCCAAAGCCTATTCAAACACCCTAGTAGGAATTCTACTTGAATTAGGATACTTAGGGGCCAAGTAAGGCATCTCAAAGTCTATATAAACACCCAAGGGGGCAACTTGAAGAGGATTTCGGCAGAAGCGGGAACCTAAGGCTTTAGTCAGGGGGCGTCCAGCTAGGCCAAGGAGGTCAGATTTGTGGAGATTTACTCAAAGATAGCCAGTTGATCCATCTCAAGAAGCCGGAGTTATACTCAAGACGGAGGATCTCTCCTTCAATTCCTTCAGGGGGTTTTAGGGATTTCTTATGTTTTGTTTTATCTTTTCTTTTGAGATGTTTTCTTTCATTATTATGAACTAAACCCTCAGATACCTGAGGGGATGAAACCTAAGATGAATCTTGTTATCGTTTGTTGAACTATATGATAAATATTTGACTTGTTTTTAATTATGTGTTCTTAATTCTTGTGTTGATATTTCCGAGATATTAATTCAAGTATGATGTGCTTAGGTGGAGGAGCAAAAGTCCCTACCTAAGAGTAGATATAGCATAATTAAGTTGAGTTGATCGCGCGCCTAGAGATAGGGTGACGAGATTTTGCCAGATTAGGGTGAAACCTAATATGGGAGTCTGTATAGCGAGTTAATGCAATTCTAGGGGTTTTAATTAGAAAGAGATTTCAATTAATCATCCTAGGGTTAGACGCTAGTCGCCTCGAGAGAGGGATTAATATAACTTAGGGAATCTTACGGATCAAGTCAAGTGAATAAATCGTCTGGTTCAGAGTTAGATAACAAGTGAAGTCTAGGTGGATTCTTCCTTGGGTGTCGTCTTAATCAATCAGTTTTCCTTCAAGTATTTTTCCCAATTTCATTCCTCTTTGTCTTAGAGTATTTAGTTTAGTAGTTAATTAATTTAGATTTGATAAATAAATCCCTTTATTCTTAGCCTAAATAATAAAAAGAGAGTTAGTATTAGTACTTTTGGTTCCTTTGGGTTCGACATTCCGGTCTTGCCTAAACTATACTACTGTTCGATAGGTGCGCTTGCCTCAAAAATCATTGTCATAGTTAGTTTCCCTCTTCAATCATTCTTTTTATAAATTTTAAGACTCTGACATGCGATCAAGTTTTTGGCACCGTTGCCGGGGAACTAAAATATTAAGAATGCATAATTTTTATTACTTTAGCCATTTTTTTCTTCCAATTTATTTTCATTATTATTTTTTTTATTTTTTTACTTTGCTAAATTTTCTTTTATTTGATTTTGGCAGATAGAGGAGATGGCACTAAATAACTATCAGTGGCAAGTTATGAGGACAACGCCAACAAAAGTAGCCGATATCTACAACCTCAACCCAATAACCATACTATCAAACCAGGTAGAGATGTTACATAAAAAATTTTATGGTTTATATGGTTCTTCGCAGGTACACCCAGTAATGCAATATGACTCGAATCTAGGAGGCGTGGCGAATCCTGAGTACCCATCCTACGGATATGGCATGGAGAACGAACAAGTCCACTATATGGGTAACTATTCTAGACCTCAAATTAATTTTTATAGTGACACTTATAATGCAGGTGGAGGTACCATCCCAATTTCTCCTGGGATGATCAAAGTAGCCAAAGACAGTAACTTCCTCCAAATTTTCAACAACCACCTCACCAACAGGAAGAGGAGTCGAGTCTTGAAGAGATGCTGGCAAAATTCATAGCAGCCACAGAAAATCCAGATTTTCAACAACCACCTCACCAACAGGAAGATAAGTCGAACCTTGAAGAGATGCTGGCAAAATTCATAGCAAACACAGAAACAGGCTGCCACAATATAGAAACGAAACAAAAAGCATCGATTCAAGGGATTGAGGATCAGTTAGGTCAGCCTGCTAAGCTGATCTTAGAACAACCACAAGAAAGCTTGCCAAGCAACACTGAAACTAACCCAAAAGAGCAAATTCAAGCTGTAACAGCTCATGGCAGTGAAAGGTTAGTAGAATCTAACCCAAGGCAAGAGCTTGTGGTAAGTGAAGGTAAGGTTGAGGTAAACCAGGATTTACCAAACCCTGTAATTACAGAGTACCAAGCTCGTGTGCCATACCCTAATACGATAAAGAAAGACCACACAGAGGAACAATTTGGTAAGTCTCTTAAACTTCCAAAGAAATTTCATATTAACTTGCCGTTTCTTGAAGCTCTTTCGCAGATGCCAGATCCTAGACCTCATGGTGATAAAGAAGAAATTTATGAGGAACGAAGGCTGTGGATCAATGAACTAGACGAATGGAAGACACACCTCAAAGAGAAACTAAAACCACACGAAGCAAAAATGAGGCAACTCCACGACGCACTTAATGATGGGACAAGCCAGCTTAAAATAGGAGATCAGGTACTCAAAATCTTCCCAGATGGAACAGTCAAGGTAACTAGTCCTAAAATCAGCACCCTTAAGGTAAACACTACTCGAATTAAACTTTATATCCATAACCGAATTGATCGCATGAGAAGGGATTTTCACCTACTCAAACCACCATAATTGTGCAAATAACAGGTAAGTCTAGCTCAAGACTTTAAACGAGAGCTTCTCGGGAGGCAACTCGAGCACTAACTCTACTAACTAGTTTCGTTTTATTTCTTTTCGTATTTAGGCGTAGGTTTCCATACCCACACGGCCTTGCACACGGCCGTGGCCGTGGCTGTGTGGGCACCATAAGTAGGTAAAAGGGCGTGGCCATAGACGTGTGGCAACAGGACAAAATTTTTCCCAAAACACGGGCTGCATCTCTATTTAAACCCCTATTCTTCCTTTCTCTTTTCCAGTTGTCTTTCTTCTTTCATTTTCCATTATTTACTTTTGTTTTTATTTTTTTATTTTTTTATTTTTTATTTTATTTATTATTTTCTTCTTATTCTTCATGCCATTTAGATTTAGCTTAGGATACAATAAAATCAGGACGGATGCTTCAAGGATTCAATTTCAAATGGTTCAAGGCGCTTCCCCACGTTCACCTCCAATCCTATCTGGTTTCTTTTCAATGATTTCATCCAAAATCCAGGAAGTTTTACTTCTCTCCCCATCTTATGATTTTATGATTATATTGTTATTATCCACCTTTGTACATTGAGGGCAATGTACATCTTAAGTGTGGGGGGTTAACTATAGTATTATTTGAAAATCCCTGGATTATACCTTGTTCTAATGTACGTTTCTCATATTATGATTAGAATGAAATTTCCATG
Source organism: Gossypium australe (assembly GCA_005393395.2). Classification (NCBI taxonomy): domain Eukaryota; kingdom Viridiplantae; phylum Streptophyta; class Magnoliopsida; order Malvales; family Malvaceae; genus Gossypium; species Gossypium australe. The sequence continues at coordinate 69,046,932 of CM016615.1, forward strand.
ATATATGATTTTTATTGATATTTTTTGGATTAAGTCATTGATAATTGTGCATTGATGATTAAATTTGAAGGATACTAGAGAATCAAGCATGATAAGTCTATTTTTCAAATTTTAAAATTTTTTAGGTTGTCTACCTGAATCTGAATGTTACCTTGAAGTTTGAAATTTACGAGGTTGGTATCAAACACCCATAATTTTTTGTGAGACTTTGAGCCATTTAGAGTATACATCCTTTCTTGCTCACTTTATTGATTATGAGTGTGTCAACATTGATGTGTTATTCTAGAACTTGCTTCGATTATACATGTGAAGACCACACCTTTGATTTGATATATAGAGATGATAAAGGCACCTAGGTTTTAACCCACTTACTCCATTAAAAAGCCTACCTTCATAATTAACCCCTAGTTAACAACGTTTAATCCTAACAACCCTTTTTATTGACTCACCCACTAATATTCCCCCAAAACCCTTTGTATTTGTTATCACCATTCTTTTTTACTACCCTTATATCGATATTTGATTTGATTGGTTCCTTAATTATTTTATTTCAATAGTAAAATCATCCTTTATATTTGACTTGTTCTAAAAAAAATCAAAGTATATTAATTATTAGTTATGCAATTAAATGAGCTTATACGTTTAATTTCCAATTGTTGAAGAAGAAGCTTGTGCCATTAGTATTAGTAGTACAAATTTTCATTTGATGTAATTATTATCAGTTCCATATCTCTAGTTAGGTGATTTGTCAAGTCAATCTCGATTCTAACCCTCTAATTCAACCTTTATCCACACCTTTAACCTAAGCCCCGTTACAACCCTGTTAAAGACCTTTTGATTTGTGTATCATCTCATTTTATAGTGGTGGAGATTTGATTTTCATGCAAGCTTATGGGATTAACTTCTCATGTTTGACTTTTGAGTGCTTAATTCTGAACCTTAGACACTTCAAGTGATTTGAGTCAATCTTTAGTGAGGATGTCAACCCTTATCAATTTTGAATCAAAGGTAATTAATTAGGTAAGGGGAAACACCTAACGTTTTCAGGCTATAAATGTATGACTTTAATTGTTTGAATCTTTAGGACGCTTTGGCTTGAATTATCAATGTATGAATTATCTTTGAATTATAACGAAACATTATGAATGGATATTATGAATCGAGGAAGTTTGTTTTACTTATGAGTTGAGAATTTTGCTTGAGGACAAGCAAAAGCTTAAGTGTGGGGGTATTTGATAAACCGTAAAAGTAACATATTTTAAGCCCACATTTAGCATGCTTTTGGATGATTTAAGCCTTGGATTATGTAATTTGGTGCTTTTAATCCTTAGTTTTGATGTTTTATACTTAGGAGAGCACTGGATGACGAAAAGAACGAAAAATGGGCCCAAAATAGAGTAAATGGGCCATATCACAAAATCCACACGGCCTGGGCCCTACCCACACAGCCGTGCCTCATTCAACAGGCTCGAACATGGCTTGGCCACGACTTACATGGGCTTGTCCCGTGGGTGTCTCCCTACCGTAGGAAAGACGAGTTTCACTCGGATTTGGATACTTAAGGGCAAAGAAACACATTCCAAAGCCTATTTAAACACCCTAGTAGGAATTCTACTTGAATTAGGATACTTAGGGGCCAAGTAAGGCATCTCAAAGTCTATATAAACACCCAATGGGGCAACTTGAAAAGGGGTTCGGCAGAAGCGGGAACCCAAGGCTTTATTCAGGGGGCGTCCAGCTAGGCCAAGGAGGTCAGATTTGTGGAGATTTACTCAAAGATAGCCAGTTGATCCATCTCAAGAAGCCGGAGTTATACTCAAGACGGAGGATCTCTCCTTCAATTCCTTCAGGGGGTTTTAGGGATTTCTTATGTTTTGTTTTATCTTTTCTTGTGAGATGTTTTCTTTCATTATTATGAACTAAACCCTCAGATACCTGAGGGGATGAAACCTAAGATGAATCTTGTTATCGTTTGCTGTACTATATGATAAATATTTGACTTGTTCTTAATTATGTGTTCTTAATTCTTGTGTTGAAATTTCCGGGATATTAATTCAAGTATGATGTGCTTAGGTGGAGGAGCAAAAGTCCCTACCTAAGAGTAGATCTAGCATAATTAAGCCGAGTTGACCGCGTGCCTAGAGATAGGGTGACGAGATTTTGCCGGATTAGGGTGAAACCTAATATGGGAGTCCATAGATCGAGTTAATGTAATTCTAGGGGTTTTAATTAGAAAGAGATTTCAATTAATCAACCTAGGGTTAGATGTTAGTTGCCTTGAGAGAGGGATTAATATAACTTAGGGAATCTTACGGATCAAGTTAAGTGAATAAATCGTCTGGTTCAGAGTTAGATAACAAGTGAAGTCTAGATGGATTCTTCCTTGGGTGTCATCTTAATCAATCGATTTCTCCTCAAGTATTTTTCCCAATTCCATTCTTCTTTGTCTTAGAGTCTTTAGTTTAGTAGTAAATTAATTTAAATTAGATAAATAAATCCCTTTATTCTTAGGCTAAATAATAAAAAGAGAGTTAGTATTAGTACTTTTGGTTCCTTTGGGTTCGACATTCCGGTCTTGCCTAAACTATACTACTATTCGATAGGTGAGCTTGCCTCAAAAATCGTTGTCATAGTTAGTTTCCAGGTTCGATCATTCTTTTTTTAAAATTTTTAAGACTTTGACACGCGATCAGGGGTGAATTTTAAGCCCTAACCTTTTGCATTATTCTCAAATCCCTGAATTTTATTGAACAAATTCTGATTAATTTATGATTTTTATTAATATGTCTTGAATTAAAACAGAGGCAGTTGTGCATTAACTGTTTAAACTTGAAGGCTTTAGAGAATAAAGCATGATAAGTTGATTTTTGAAAATTAAAAATTTTTGCTAGGATGTTTCCCCAAGTTTAGGTATTATCTTGAAGTTTGAAGTTCACATGATTGATATCAAAAACCAATAATTTTTGTGAGATTTTGAGCCTTTAGAGAATACATTCTTTCGTGCTCACTTTTATTATTGCTTTGAGTGAGTCAATATTAATCTGTTATTCTAGAACTTGCTTCGATTATACAAGTCGAGACCACATTTTTATTTGATATACTGAGATGATAAAGGCACCTAGGATTTAACCCACTTACTTCCCAAAAGGCCTACCTCCATAATTAACCCCTAGTGAGCCCCTTTCATCCTAATTAACCGTTTCTTGGTTTACCCTTAATATTAACCCAAGACTTACTCTTTTTGATTCAGTAAATAATTTTTCCTATTAACCTTTTTGTCGAGATTTGATTTGAGAAGTTACCTAACTATGTTCTCTATTTCAGTTGAAACTTCTTTCCTATGATCGTATGATTTGTTCTTAAAAAAAAGTTGAAAGTATATCCATTATTATTTCTATTTTTTATGAGCTTAGGTAGTAAATCTCACATCTTTAGAAGAAGCTCGTATTATTAATGTAATTATTCATTATTAGTCTATTTTTCTAGTTAGGAAATTTGTCAATTCAATCTCGATTCTAACCTCCTCTTTGAGCCTGTAACCACACCCCTTAACCAAGCCACGTTACAACCCTTTTTAAAGACCTTTTGATCGATGTATCATCTCAATTTATAGTGGTAGATATTTGATTTTCATTCAAGCCTATGGTAATAACTTTTTCATGTTGACTATTGAGTGCTTAATTTATTGTCCCTTAAACACTTCGAGTGATTTGAGTGAATCCCTAGTGAGGATGTTAACTCTGTGATATTTTGAATCAAAGTCATTACATAGATAAGGGGGGATACCTATGTTTTTCATGAATAAAATGCTCAACTTGGATTGTTTGAAACTTTGATGTTCTTTTAGTTGAATTCTCAATGTATGATAATCTATGGATTATTTCAAAACATTATTGATAGGAGTTATATATTGAGAAGAATGAATTGTTATTGTGAGCTGAGAATTTTGCTTGAGGACAAGCAAATGCTTCAGTGTGGGGGTATATAATAAACCGTAATATATACATATTTCAATCCCACATTTTGCATACTTTTGGATGATTTATCCCTTGATTTGATGAATTCGATGCTCCTAATCCTTTAATTTCAAGTTTTATATGTAGGAGAGCATAGGAGGATGAAAAGAACGAGAAACGGGCCAAAAACAGAGAAAATGGGCCAAAGTAAGAACTCCACACGGCCTAGAGTTCGCCACACGCCCGTGCCACTTTAACAGACTCTAACACAGCCCAGGGCTCGATTCACACGGGAGTGTCCCTACCGTGACCCGTTTTAATTTCACTCGGATTAGGATACTTGTAGGCCAAGTAAGGCATCTCGAAAGCCTATATAAACACCTTAGAGGGCAACCTAAAGGAGGAGTTCGACAGAAGGCCTCTATCAGGGCTTTTGACAGGAGCAAAGCCATAGAGAGTTGAAATTAGGGAATTACTCGAAGAAAGCTAGTTGATCCATCTCAAAATCCGAAATCACGCTCAAGACTGAGGATTTTCCCTTCAATTTCCTTCAGGGGTTTTAGGGTTTTTCTTTTTATTTTGTTATTTAATTTATTCCGAGATGTATTCTTTTATAAAAATGAACTAAACTCCTTAAATACCTGAGGGGGATGAAACCTAAGACGATTCTTGTTATTGTTTTCTGAACTGTATGATAAATACTTGACTTTTCTTAATTATGTGTTCTTAATTCTTGTGTTAATATTTCAGGATATTGATTCAAGTATTGGTGTGCTTATTTAGTGGAGCAAAATTCCTTATTTAAGAGTAGATCTAGCATAGTTAAGCGGAGTTGATCGCACTTCAAGAGATAGGACGACGAAAATTTTCAGCAACTCCTTATCTCTACAAGTAAGTGATCTTAGTGGTTTTTATTGAAAATTTTTGTACTTTTGGAGTCCCCAAAGCTTAAGCTAGCTAATGAGTAAGAGATGAATGAGTAAGCATGATCTTGGGTTGTGAAATGCTATTTATTGATTAGCACATGTTATGATGTTTATTGTTTACATGTAAACTTACTAAGCTTAAAGCTTACCCCATTTCTTTTCCCTTGTTTTATAGTGACAAAGAGTCGAGTTGGGATACGGAGATAATTGAAAGATCACCCACACTATCAGCTCACCTCGGTATATTTAGAACTAGCATTTTCAGTATGGCAATGGCATGTATAGGGGCTAGACTAGGTATATTGTTTTGTTATTTTGGCCAAATGTGTTGGCTCCTTATAGATGAAATCTGTATATTGCCATAGTAAATGGCTCTTTACTGTCAATCAATGGAATGAAAGGTTATTCATAAGTGTGTAGAGTATATGGTTGGGTTGTTTGGGTATAAATATGCATGAATAAATTGATGGTAGAGGGTGAATTATGCTTCAGTGAGTTAGGGTGATGAAAGAGCTTGGCAAATAGCTTTGTTCTTGTCTACACGGGTACGTACACGAGCATGTGTCTAGGCTGTGTGTGACACACGGTCAATTGCATGGGTGTGTGACCAGGCCGTTTGTCCCCTTGCATGTTAGAATTGCAACTCAGTAAGCTCAGTAGTAAACACACGGGCAGAGACACAGCTGTGTGTCTCAGCCGTGTGGGAAGCACGGTCAAAGACATGGGCGTGTGCCCAGGCCATGTGAAGTCTACACCTGAATTTAGGAATTTAATTCGACACACGGTCTAAGGACACGGGCGTGTTCCTTAGCCGTGTGACCATAGTGAGGTGATGCCGTCATGAACAGAATGCCAAGGTTTTGGTACATGGGCGTGTCGATGCTGTGTAAGGGACACGGCCCAGGGACACATGCGTGTGTCCCACCGTGTGAAATAAGTAAGTGTCGACCACGTGTGAGGGACATGGGCGTGTGTGACCACACGGCATGCCCACATGGGCGTGTCCCATTTCACACGGGCGTGTGACCCTTGTTCATGTAAAATTTTTCTAAGTGCGTAAAAGTTTTTGATTATTTCTGAAACCTTCCGGAAGTATGTTTAGGGCCTCGTAGGCCCAGTATAAGAATGTTAGATGTGTGAATGAAAAAATTATAATTTGGAATGACATATGATAGCTCAAAGTTGTATGACCATGTGAGTTAAGTACGGTAACGCCTCGTACCCAGTTTTGGCGTAGAATACGGGTAAGGGGTGTTACATTTAGTGGTATCAGAGCTATGGTTTAGTCAGTTCTCAGACTACCGTAGCGTGTGTAAGAGTCTAGCTATACATGCCATAAGAGTATATTGATAGTGTGGTGGCTTCTGACAATTCTAAACTTTGTTTTTATGTAGTAAATGGATCCCAATCGAGCCTCTACTGATGACACAGCTAGTAACGCATCGGCTCCCACGCAAGGGACCGCGCCTGTAGAGAGTGGACCCGAGACTAGGGGTCAAGGAGAAGAGGCCCGGGAAGCCTTTCTCCAAATGATGAGTAATTGGTACACGGAGTATGTACGAGCAAACCCTAATGCTCAACCTTCTCCACCCCCTCCTATACCTCAGCCAGTTCATGTGGTTCCCCAAGGTATAGATTTAGTGAGAATAACCAAGCCCCCGGTAGATAAGATTCGGAAGCAAGGGGCCGAGGAATTCAAAGCCAATATAGATGATGACCCAGAGAGGGTGGATTTCTGGCTTGAGAACTCAATGAGGGTATTTGATGAACTCTCCTACACACTTGAGTAGAGCTTAAAATGCACCATGTATTTGCTCAGGGACTCGGCCTATCATTGGTGGAAGACGTTAACGTCGGTGGTTCCAACAGAGAGAGTGACGTGGGACTTCTTTTTGGAGGAGTTCCGAAAGAAGTATATAAGCCAACAATTTGTGGACCAGAAAAGGAAACAATTCCTTGAATTGAAGAAGGAAAAATGACTGTGGCAGAATATGAGCGTGAGTTTGTCAAGCTGAACAAGTATGCACAAGAGTGTGTGTCTACAGAAGCTATCTTGTGCAAGAGGTTTGTAGATGGGCTGAATGAGAATATTAGAATGCTAGTTGGGATTTTAGAGTTAAAAAAGTTTGTGGTGTTGGTTAACCGGGAATGTAAGGCTAGAGAACTGAATAAGGAAAAGAGGAAAGCCATGAGTGAGGCCCGAGATGCTAGAAAAAGGCCAATGAGTAAATCATACCAAACTCAATCGAAGAGGTCCAAGGAAATGAACCCCCAGACAGCAGCGTCAGTTGGACATTCTCATCGAGATTGAGGTAACACATACTCGGGCTCGAGAGTTCAAGCCAGTTCGATGGCAAGTGTTGTAACACCCCTTACCCGTATTCTATGCCAGAATAGAGTACGAGGCCTTACCATACTTAACTCACACGATTAAACAACTTCAGACTATCAAACTTATTCCAGATTAAAACTTTTCCATCCGTAAGCCTATCGACCTTACAACGGACCTACGAAGCCCTAAACACGTTTCCAAAAGATTTCTGAGATAATTTGGAATCTTTTACACACTTAAGAAAAAAAATTTAACAGGGGCCACACGCCCGTGGGGGAGATGACACGCTCGTGTATCATCCCACACGCCCGTGTTCGACGCCCGTGGTCGACACTGAATTGAATCAGACGACCTGGGCACACGTCCATATGGCTGGCCCGTGGTCACCCCTGATTAATCTACACGTCCTAGGCACGTCCATGTGCTTCAACCATGTGGCGATTCAAATTCCAATTTCAAGGTGCAGGCTTCTCATGGCCTGGGCACATGCCCATGGACTAGCCGTATGTCACACACGGCCTAGACACACGCCAGTGTGCCTACTCATGTGAACAAGAACAAGGCTATTTTCCAAGCTCTTTGCATCCCTCTAGATCACACCATATGTATCCATTCAACATATCAAATAGCAACTCATAATTTGCAATATGAACTTCCACGAATAACTTCATTTTCTCATATATGTAGCAAGGAGCCAACATGTAACACCCCTATCCCGTGTCCGTTGCCAGATTAGGGTTAGGAGCGTCACCAGATAGATCGAAAACATTCACAGGCAAAATCATACACTCAATCATCATTCTCAGACATAATGTCCCTTAAACGGGTCCTCGAGACCTTAATCATACTTAGAAGTCGAGTCGGGACTAAACTGAAACACATATAAAATTTTTGAAAAATTTAAAACTTCACTAAACTATAAGGGAGGCACGCCCGTGGGAGGAGGCCGTGTGCTCTCCACGGCTTCTAGACACCCCGGTGTATCCATCCGTGTCTATATACTGACTATATCAACACGGTCATTAGGCACGCCCGTGTGCCATGGCCGTGTACTTTTAGGCTAGCTACTGACTTGCACACCACGGCCAGATGACATGCCCGTGTCGAGGCCGTGTGATACTAAACTGCATCCTACAATTCACCCACGGTCGTTAGGCACGCCCGTGTGCCACAACCGTGTGACATTATAGGACATTTACAAGGCCAAATTGCCACCCACTTAGAGTCAAACCTACAACCATCACATACCAAAACATATCATGCACATAAGGTAGCCTAAAACTTTCCAAAATGACCATTCAATCAAAGCATTTAATACCAATTCCAACCATGGCAAAACTTATCTCATCACAAGTATAATACATTCAATACCAAACATCATTCCTTCTCAATTTCACTAATTTATGCTAGCATTTGATCAACACAAAGTTACCATTCAATAATCAGTTTCTCAACCCACAAACCATACCAAAAGATGCATCACATAAACCAAGTTCATTTATGTTAAAACTAGCACATATCTAGCCACACCTCATGGCTACTTACAAACATTAAACATGAATCAAATGACCAACCTATACATGCCATATTTTAACTAGGTACATCATTCCAAAATATCCCAAAATAGATTGCCGATAGTGTGACTGAGAAGCTGACGATCCCCTGATCCGAGCTAGCTTTACTGACACTGCAAAGTAGAGAAACAAATCACACAGTAAGCTTTATAAAGCTTAGTAAGTTCATAACATAATACATAATACCAACATGGCATCACATAGATTAATGCTTACTACCACAAATATAATACCATTCACAACCAATATGTTCAATAAACTCATCCACACCCACATTCATAGTTTCACCAATCACATAGATTCCGAGCGTACCTTAGCCAACACTTAGTTGTCAAATACTTTTGCTAATCAATAATCACGATTCATTTCGATCCACACTCGTTTCTTCCTCGATTCATTCGCACACTTAGTGCATAATCAATTAGCCGAAGCTTAATTAGCATCGTACACTTAGTACATCCATCCCAAACCGATTTTAAATCGACATCGCACACACAGTGCCAACCACCAAGCCGAAGCTTATATTACTCCGCACACACAGTGCTATAATTTTCGATCACATTTTCTAATACGCACACATAGTGCCATTTAACTCAATCTATCACATAGAATTCACAATTCAATAATATCTCACTATTCATTTCATAACATTGAACACAGTTAAATACTCGTATTATGTCCGAACTTACCTCGGACGTCGAACCATCGGTATGGTCGATTAATCGAGCACTTTATCTTTGCCTCGATCTCGATCCGAACCTCTTTTCTCTTGGTCTATACACATTTAAAATTCAATCCATTCAATCATCATTTCATTCAATTTAGTCCACATACACACATTTAAGGCATTTTGCATAATAGTCCTCACATTTTCACATTTTGACACTTTAGTCCTTAATTCACGAAATCATCAAATTCACCAAATTCCATCTAGTACAAGCTTAGCTGAATTTTACTAATGTCCATACAAACCCACAGATTTCACCTATTTCACATTTTAACCCTTCAATTTACTATTTTCACGATTTAGCCCTAATTAGCTAAATTCATCAAAATTTCAAGAACAACACATGTTCATCTAACTCATATCTTTCATTTAACACCATAAAACATCACAAAGCTCAACATAGAATCAATGGCATCTCACACAACATCATCAATTCATGAAATTACAACATGGGTTAGCTAAAGCACAAAGCAACGATTACAAAAACGTAAAAATTCTCGAAAATAGACTCAAAATCATACCTTAATCAAGCCAAATTCTAGCTGAAATTTTCAAAGCTTTTTTCCCTTCTTTTCTTTTGTATTTTCGGCACTAACCAAAGATGATAACATTCATCTTTTCTTTCATTTGTTTCATTAATATTATCATATTAAACATTTTACCATTTTATCCATCCATTAAACATATAAGACAAATTTTATACTAAGGTTATTTAGTCATTCAATCAACCACTATTTCATAAATGGCTTATTTTCCATATAAGGCCTCCACAACATAAAGACATCAACAGTTTGATATTTATAAATCAGCACACAGCTTTTACTCTTTACGCAATTTAATCCTTTCTCTTAATTCGACACATAAACGATTAAATTATCACACATAATTTTCGCACAGACGATATCATATAATATTCACACAGAAAATAATATTAAAAATATTTTTATGACCTCGGGTTTGTGGTCTCGAACCACTGTTTCGACAGGGTCTAAATCGGGATGTTACAACTCTCCCCCCTTAGGGATTTTCGTCCCCGAAAATCTTACCATTAAATAGGTGTGGATATTGCTCTCTCATAACATTCTCAGATTCCCACGTAGCCTCTTCAATCACGTGTTTGTGCCATAACACTTTCACTAAGGAAATTCTTTTGTTTCTCAACTCTTTCATCTCTTGCGCCAAAATCTGGATCGGTTCTTCACTATACGACAAGTCTGACTGAATTTCAACCTCAGTAGGAGCAATCACATGAGACGGGTCTGATCTGTACCATCGAAGCATTGACACATGAAACACGTTATGAATATTTTCTAACTCAGATGGCAATCTCAATCTATAAGCAACCGGTCCAACTCGTTCAATAATCTCGTACGGCCCGATGAACCTCAGACTGAGCTTTCCCTTTCGGCCAAATCGAAGTATTTTCTTCCACGGAGACACTTTCAAAAACACTTTATCACCAACCTCAATCTTGATATCTTTTCTTTTCAAATCTGCATAAGATTTCTGACGATCTGAAGCCGCTCTCAAACTGTCACGAATCACTTTCACTTTCTGTTCAGTCTCTTTTATCATATCAACCCCGTGAATCTTATTCTCACTCAGCTCAGTCCAATATAATGGAGTTCGACACTTTCGACCGTAGAGAGCCTCATATGATGCCATTTTAATGCTAGATTGGAAACTGTTGTTGAATTCGAGTATGCAACATCTCAGCATATCTTCAAGAATCTGAATGATTCACTCTGATTGACCATCCGTTTGCGGATGAAAAGCAGTACTAAAATGAAATTTGTGCCTAAAGCATCTTGCAATTTCTTCCAAGATCGCGAGGTAAATCTCAGATCTCTGTCAGACACTATCGATAACGGTATTTCGTGCAATCTCACAATTTCAGCAATATACAATTCAACTAACTTATCTAAAGAGTAGTCGATTCTCACCGGAACAAAATGAGCTGATTTCGTCAGTCTGTCTACTATCACCCAAATTGCATCTTTCTTACTCGGAGATAAGGGCAAACCTGACACAAAGTCTATTGTAATTCGCTCCCATTTCAACTCAGGAATCATAATTGGTTGTAACAAACCAGACGGAACTTGATGTTCAGCCTTAACTTGCTGACAAACTAAACACTTTGACACAAAGTCAGAAATATCTCTTTTCATGCCATGCCACCAATAGAGCTGTTTCAGATCATTATACATTTTTGTACTCCCCGGATGTACTGTCAAATGACTATGGTGAGCTTCATTCAAAATCATTTGAATCAACTCTGAATTTCTTGGAACACAAATCCAATCTCTGAATCTCAAACAATCATCATTATCGATCCGAAATTCTGATACGGCATCCGACTCAGACTGAACTCTTTTTGCTAACAACTCATTATCACTCTTCTGAACTTCACAAATCTGTTGTAAGAACAATGGTTTTACTTTCAATTCAGCTACCACCGCATTATCATCACACAGATCTATCTGATTACTCAAAGCTCGCAAAGCATATAACAATTTCCAGCTCAAGGCATCAGCTACAACATTAGCTTTACCCGGGTGGTAATCTATCACAAGTTCATAATCTTTCAACAACTCTAACCATCTTCTCTGTCGCAAATTCAAATCTTTCTGAGTCATCAAATACTTTAAACTCTTATGGTCAGTATAAATGTGACATTTTTCCCCAAACAGATAGTGACGCCAAATCTTCAATGCGAATACAATCGCAGCCAGTTCAAGATCATGCATTGGGTAGTTCTTTTCGTGCGGCGCTAACTGTCTCGAAGCATATGCAATGACTTTCCCTTCTTGCATCAGCACACAGTCCAAGCCATTCAACGAATCATCACTGTAAACTATGACCTCTTTGCCTGACTCTGGTTGAATCAACACTGGTGCTTCTGTTAACAACACTTTCAATTGCTCAAAACTCTGCTGGCACTTTTCTGACCACTCAAATCTAACATCTTTCTGTAACAACTTTGTCAACGAAGTCGCAATCATCGAAAAACCTTTCACAAATCGTCTATAATATCTTGCTAGTCCCAAAAAACTACGGACTTCTGACACACTTCTTGGAGGCTTCCATTCCAAAATAGCAGAGATTTTACCCGGATCAACTCGTATTCCAGCAGCTGATACAACATGTCCCAGAAAACTAACCTCACGCAACCAATATTCACATTTGCTAAACTTTGCATACAACTGATTCTCACGTAGAGTTTGTAGCACCGTTCTCAAATGCTCAGCATGTTGCGTCTCATCACACGAATAAATCAAAATATCATCAATGAATACCACCACAAAGCGATCCAAATACAGTCTAAATATCTGATTCATCAAATCCATAAACACTGCAGGTGCATTTGTTAGTCCGAAAGGCATCACTAAGAATTCATAATGTCCGTACCTTGTCCTAAAAGCAGTTTTCGGCACGTCGGATTCTTTAACTCTCAACTGATAGTAGCCTGATCTCAAATCTATCTTTGAAAACACTGCAGCTCTTCTCAGTTGGTCAAACAAATCATGGATACGAGGCAACGGATATTTGTTCTTTATTGTCACTTTGTTCAACTGTCGGTAATCAATACACATTCTCATAGTTCAGTCTTTCTTTTTCACAAATAACACAGGAGCTCCCCAGGGTGAGAAACTCGGTCGTGCAAATCTCCTGTCAGTCAACTCTTGCAACTGCGACTTTAACTCTTTCAATTCTGTTGGTGCCATTCTATATGAAGATATAGAAATGGGAGTGGTCTCTGGCACCAATTCAATACCAAATTCCACTTCCCGGATTGGAGGTAATCCCGGTAGCTCTTCAGGAAACACATCTAGAAATTCACATACCACAGGCACTGATTCAACTTTCTTTTCCGACACTTTTGTATCAACCACGTATGCCAAATAAGCTTCACACCCTTTTCTCACAAAATTCATAGCTTTCATCGCAGATACCACGGCTAGTAGTCCTTTCATATCACTGGACTCAGTTCGAACTAACTCACCATTCTGACTTTTCAACTCAATACTCTTTCCTTTACAATCCATGATGGCATTATGCAGAGTAAGCCAATCCATACCCAGAGTTATGTCAAACTCATCAAAGGGAAGCAACATCAAATTGACCGGAAAACATATATCATGAAACATTAATGGGCAATTCTTGCACACCTTATCCACCAAAACACACTTGCCTAAGGGGTTTGATACTCTAATCATGAATTTAGTAGACTCAACAGGTAAAGTCTTATTCAATACTAAATTCATACACACATAGGAATGAGTTGATCCTGGATCTATCGATGCAATGACATCAGTATCAAATAAAGTGAAAGTACCAGTGATGATGTCTGGAGATGATGCTTCCTCTCGTGCACGTATAGCATAGGCTCGAGCAGGAGCTCTCGCCTCCGATCTCACGGCTGTATCAGTTGTCCCTCTCTGGCTATCATTCACATTTCTGATATTTCTGGGTGTTCTACTTCTAGCCGTCACATTACTCGGTCTTTCATTCAGAACATTTTCCTCTTTGACCATTTTCGGTCAATCTCGAATAAAATGATCTCGAGATCCATACTTATAACAAACTCTATTGTTGTACTTGCCCCAGCACTCTCCCACATGTCGTCTTCCACACTGTCTGCACTCAAGCTTGTTACTCTTAACACTACCAACACTTGATTCATTCGGAGCTTGAATTCGTGAACCAGTACTCTGTCTCAAACGACCTCTACTTGGATGTCCAAACGAAGCATTTGAACGATTACTTGCATCTCTATATCTCTTAGTAGAAGGTTGAGAAAATTTACTCATTGATCTCTTTCTTTCATCACGAGCTTCTGAATCAGCTTTCTTCTTTTCCTTACTGAGCTCTTCAGCTTTGTACGCTCTTTCAATTAACACAACAAATTCATTTATATCGAGTATCCAAACCAATAACTTGATGTCTTCATTTAATCCTTCTATAAAATGGTTACACATAGTAGCTTCGGTCGAGACACATTCTCTCGCGTATTGACTCAATCTTACAAATTCTCGCTCGTACTCAGTAACAGATAATCGGCCATGTTTCAATTCTAGAAACTCTGTACGTTTCTGATCAATGAAGCACTGATTGATATACTTCTTTCTGAACTCAGTTTGAAAGAAATCCCAAGAGATTCTCTCTCTCGGAACCATTTATATAAATGTTTTCCACCAGTTGTAAGCCGAGTCTCTCAACAAGGAAACTGCACACATAATGCACTCATCAGGATTCAACGACATCTCATCAAATACTCTGATTGTATTCTCAAGCCAAAACTCGGCTCGCTCAGCATCGTCATCAGAAGTGGCTCTAAATTTTTCGGCCCCATACTTGCAAATCTTTTCCACAGGAGGTTTATTCAATCTATTCGGATCTAGAACTTGAGGCACAACAGGTACTTGCAAGGGTGGAGCTTGTGGAGCAGCCGGATTTGTTCGAACGAATTCCGTAAACCACTCACTTATCATTTGGAAGAAGGCTTGCTTAGCCTCTCCTCCCTCACTTATATCATTCGGCCTAGAGGTAGTCGGCGCTGTCCCTTGAGCGGGAGCAGGCGCATTACTTTCTACATCATCAGCAATTACTCGATCGGGATCCATTACTATATAAAAACACATTTTCAATTGTCAGATTTCATCACACTATCGCAATTTCAAATATGGCATGTATAGCTAGACTCATACATGCTACATTAGTCCGAGAATCGACTAAACCATAGCTCTGATACCAACCAAATGTAACACCCCTATCCCGTGTCCGTTGCCAGATTAGGGTTAGGAGCGTTACCAGACAGATCGAAAACATTCACAGGTAAAATCATACATTCAATCATCATTTTCAGACATAATGTCCCTTAAACGGGTCCTCGAGACCTTAATCATACTTAGAAGTCGAGTCGGGACTAAACTGAAACACATATAAAATTTTTGAAAAATTTAAAACTTTACTAAACTACAGAGGAGGCATGCCCGTGGAAGGAGACCATGTGCTCTCCACGGCTTCTAGACACCCCCGTGTATCCATCCGTGTCTATATACTGACTATATCAACACGGTCATTAGGCAAGCCCGTGTGCCATGGCCGTGTACTTTTAGGCTAGCTACTGACTTGCACACCATGGCCAGATGACACGCCCGTGTCGAGGCCGTGTGATACTAAACTGCATCCTACAATTCACCCACGGTCGTTAGGCACACCCGTGTGCCACAACCGTGTGACATTATAGGCCATTTACAAGGCCAAATTGCCACCCACTTAAGGTCAAACCTACAACCAACACATACTAAAACATATCATGCACACAAGGCAGCCAAAAACTTTCCAAAATGACCATTCAATCAAAGCATTTAATACCAATTCCAACCATGGCAAAACTTATCCCATCACAAGTATAATACATTCAATACCAAACATCATTCCTTCTCAACTTCACTAATTTATGCTAGGATTTGATCAACACAAAGTTACCATTCAATAATCAATTTCTCAACCCACAAACCATACCAAAAGATGCATCACATAAACCAAGTTCATTCATGTTAAAACTAGCACATATCTAGCCACACCTCATGGCTACTTACAAACATTAAACATGAACCAAATGACCAACCTATACATGCCATATTTTAACTAGGTACATCATTCCAAAATATCCAAAAATAGATTACCGATAGTGTGACTGAGAAGCTGACAATCCCCTGATCCGAGCTAGCTTTACTGACACTGCAAAGTAGAGAAACAAATAACACAGTAAGCTTTACAAAGCTTAGTAAGTTCATAACATAATACATAATACCAACATGGCATTACATAGATTAATGCTTACTACCACAAATATAATACCATTCACAACCAATATGTTCAATAAACTCATCCACACCCACATTCATAGTTTCACCAATCACATAGATTCCGAGCGTACCTTAGCCAACACTTAGTTGTCAAATACTTTTGCTAATCAATAATCACGATTCATTTCGATCCACACTCTTTTCTTCTTCGATTCATTCGCACACTTAGTGCATAATCAATTAGCCGAAGCTTAATTAGCATCGTACACTTAGTACATCCATCCCAAACTGATTTTAAATCGACATCGCACACATAGTGCCAACCACCAAGCCGAAGCTTATATTACTCCGCACACACAGTGCTATAATTTCCGATCACATTTTCTAATACGCACACATAGTGCCATTTAACTCAATCTATCACGTAGAATTCACAATTCAATAATATCTCACTATTCATTTCATAACATTAAACATAGTTAAATACTCGTATTATGTCCGAACTTACCTCGGACGTCGGACCATCGATACGGTCGATTAATCGAGACTTTATCTTTGCCTCGATCTCGATCCGAACCTCTTTTCTCTTGGTCTATACACATTTAAAACTCAATCCATTCAATCATCATTTCATTCAATTTAGTCCACATACACACATTTAAGGCATTTTGCATAATAGTCCTCACATTTTCACATTTCGACACTTTAGTTCTTAATTCACAAAATCATCAAATTCACCAAATTCCATCTAGTACAAGCTTAGCCGAATTTTACTATTGTCCATACAAACCCACACATTTCACCTATTTCACATTTTAACCCTTCAATCTACTATTTTCACGATTTAGCCCTAATTAGCTAAACTCATCAAAATTTCAAGAACAACACATGTTCATCTAACTCATATCTTTCATTTAACACCATAAAACATCACAAAGCTCAACATAGCATCAATGGCATCTCACACAACATCATTAATTCATGAAATTACAACATGGGTTAGCTAAAGCACAAAGCAACGATTACAAAAACGTAAAAATTCTCGAAAACAGACTCAAAATCATACCTTAATCAAGCCAAAATCTAGCCGAAATTTTCAAAGCTTTTCTTCCTTCTTTTCTTTTGTATTTTCGGCACTAACCAAAGATGATAACATTCATCTTTTCTTTCATTTGTTTCATTAATATTACCATATTAAACATTTTACCATTTTATCCATCCATTAAACATATAAGACAAATTTTATACTAAGGTTATTTAGTCATTCAATCAACCACTATCTCATAAATGGCTTATTTGCCATATAAGGCCTCTACAATATAAAGACATCAACACATTTATATTTATAAATCAGCACACAACTTTTACTCTTTACGCGATTTAATCCTTTCTCTTAATTCGACACATAAATGATTAAATTATCACACAGAATTTTCACATAGACGATATCATATAATATTCACACAGAAAATAATATTAAAAATATTTTTACGACCTCGAGTTTTTGGTCTCGAACCACTATTCCGACTAGGGTCTAAACCAGGATGTTACACAACAACTATGGCTATATATGTACACAAGAATTTTCTCATAAAAGGGGCCAACACACTTTTGGCCAAAACAACAAAATAATACACCTAGTCTAGCCCCTATACATGCCATATTCAAAATCTATAAACCTAAATATATCGAGATGATCAGATAGTGTGGGAGGTCTTCTGGTTATTCATGTATCTCAGCTCGGCTCTTAAACTCTATAAAATAAGGGAAAAGAGAATGGAGTAAGCTTTAAGCTTAGTAAGTTTACATGTAAACAATATAACATTTTAGTATATGCTAAACAATTATATAACAATACATACTAAAAAAGAAACAATCCACATTCATAATCATGCTTACTCATTCCTCCCATTTCCACATTCCAACCATGTCACAAGATCAATGTATACATTCATGAGCATAACTCCCTGCACTTAGCACCACAATATCACAGAATAGAACACATCACAATCTATTGATCAACTACTCAAGATCAATTTCTCGGTGGTTTCGCACTTAGCCCACCATTAGATTTATTTGGGGTGGTATCGCACATAGCCCACCAAATGATAAATAGACGATGGTATCGCATATAGCCCATCGTAATTAAGTATTAAGGTGGTATTTCACTTAGCCCACCATCAAGTATTGATATAACACACTTACATATCCATTCCATCATTCATACTAGAGTTATTCAATAACTACCACGTTAAATCCACTTGAATTATACATGTTCTCAATTGTGCTATACCCTAGTTAGCAACAATAATGTATATATTTATAAAATGCATTATTTACACATAAACTTACCTCGGTGCAAAACGTGTCAACTAACGGTTTAATCCGTGACCTTGCCTTTTCCCCGGTTAAGGTTAATTCCACGCTCTTCTTGATCTATAACAATAAGATTCACTCATTTAGATCATTCTATGATTATAATGCATCAATTTCTACACTCAGGCAAAAATGACCATTTTGCCCTTGCACTATGGCAAAATTACAATTTTGCCCCTAGGCTCGTAAATCATTTTTCAACACATTTTAACAATAAATAAGCCTAGCTGAATATTTATTTCTCTTACAACTACTCACTATTCCAACTATTTCATGTATTTATGACACAAATTCATTCTTTGCATTTAAGTCCTATTTAGGTGTTTTCATGCTAACACCTTTCACAAAAGTTATTTCTTACCTCCCTAACATTCAGTTTCTTCCATAACAACTCAGCTAACAACATAGCTACTCTCATGGCAAGTCCCTAGACTTTCAACCATATCTCAAATTAGCCCCCTCATTAGCTAGCTTAAGCTTTGGGGACTCCAAAAGTACAAAAACCATTAAGAAAAACCTCAAAATCACTTACTTGCTAGGGAATATGTTGGCTGAAAGTTTTGAACTTTAAAACTCCTATTTCTCTTCAATTTTCAGTGGATGAAGGTGAAGAAATAGTGAAAAGATGATAACATCTTTATTCATCTTATTTTATTCATTTTTATCACCTAATATCCACCAAATTTGACCAACATTAAAATCTTGTCTCCCTAGATCCTATATGGCTGGCCATCACTAGATAAATGGCCTAATTGCACTTTAAAAACCTCCAAATTACATTCTATAGCTATTAGGTACCTCTACCTTATAAAATAGAACTTTCACACTTTGTGCGATTTAGTCATTTTTCACAATTAAGCATGCTATCACTCAGATTAATGCATCAAAATTTTCACATAGCCTTATAATAATACCATAACACATAAAATAACATCAAAATAATTTTCCTTAACTTCGATTTAGAGGTCCCAAAATCACTGTTTCGACTAGCCCCTAAATCAAGTTGTTATAACTCTCCCCTCATTTAGAGATTTTCGCCCTCGAAAATTTTACCGGTAAAAAGGTTTGGATATTGCTCTCTCATGGCTTCTTCCGGTTCCCACGTAGCTTCTTCTACACCGTGTTTCTATGATAAAACTTTTACCAAGGTTATGTCCTTGTTTCTTAACTATTTCACCTCTCGAGCCAAGATTTTAATCGGCTCTTCCTCATTTGTTATATCTGGTCGTATCTCAATTTATGTTGAAGGAATCACATGCGAAGGATCGAAGCGATAATGTCTCAACATCGATACATGAAACACATTGTGAATTTTTTCTAACTCTACCAGTAAAGCCAACCGATATGCCACTAGCCCAATCTTTTCGGTAATCTCATACGGCCCTATGAACCACGGACTCAATTTCCCTTTTTGACCAAATATCAATATTTTCTTCCAAGGGGACAGTTTCAGAAATACCCTGTCACCCACCTTAAACTCGTTTTCCTTCTTTTTCAAATCCGTGTATGACTTTTATCGGTCTGAAGCAGCTTTCAAACTATCCCGAATCACTTTCACTTTTTCCTTGGTCTCTTTAACCAGATCAACCCCATGAATTTGCTTCTCACTCAGCTCGGTCCAATACAAAGGAGTTTGACACTTACGACCATACAATGCTTCATACGGTGCCATCTGTATACTCGACTGATAATTGTTGTTGTAAGCAAATTCGACCAAGGGTAGGTATCTTTCCCAACTACCTTCGAATTCTAACATGCAGCATCAGAGCATATCTTCAAGAACTTGAATTACTCTTTCAGATTGGCCGTCAATTTGAGGATGGAATGAAGTACTAAAATTTAACCTTGTACCCAAGGCTTCCTGTAATTTCTTCCAAAACCTCGATGTGAATCTCAGATCTCTATTTGAGATAATAGATATGGGTACTCCATGCAACCTCACCACCTCCGCAATATACAACTCGGCTAACTTATCTAGTCAATAATCAATAGGCACCAGTATAAAATAAGCCAACTTCGTTAGTCTATCTGCGACAACCCACACGACATCTTTCTTTTTCGGAGTCATAGGCAACCCTGCTACAAAATCCATGGTAATCCGATCCCACTTCCACTCGGGAACCATCAATGGCTGAAGCAATCCCGAAGGTACTTGATGCTGACCCTTCACTTGTTGACAAATTAAACATCTTGTTACAAACTCAGAGATGTCCCTTTTCATTCTCGGCCACCAATAAAATTTCTCCAGATCATTGTACATTTTTGTACTGCCCGGATGTACTGACAAGTAACCACTATGTGCTTCATTCAATATCTTTTGAATCAACTCATCATCCTTAGGAACACAAATCCTGTCATGGAACATTAAACAACCATCCGAACTCACCCGAAATTCAGAATCATTTTCCAATTCGCACTTAACTTTCTTAGCTTACTGCTCGTTATCATTCCTTTGAGCCTCACATATCTGTTGAACAAATAATGGCCTACCCCTCAACTCGACTAATACAACACCATCGTTAGACCATGCTAAGCTCGTGCTCATAGCTTTCAAAGCATACAAGGATTTCCTACTCAGGGCATCTGTAACCACATTCACTTTCCCCGGATGGTAATCGATTGCTAGCTCATAGTCCTTCAATAACTCAAGCCACCGCCGTTGTCGCAAATTCAAATCCTTTTGATCCATCAAGTACTTCCACCTTTTATGGTCTGTGAAGATTCGACACTTCTCACCATACAAATAATGTCACCAAAATTTTAATGCGAAAACAATCGCGGCCAACTCCAAGTCATGAGTTGGATAATTCTTCTCATGCGGTTTTAATTGTCTCGAGGCGTAAGCGACTACCTTACCCTCTTGCATCAGCACATAGCCAAGACCATTTAACGAAGCGTCACTGTAGACCACAAACTCTTTACGCAACTCAGGTTGAACCAAATTTTGTGCCTTAATCAATAATATTTTCAATCTCTCAAAACTCTATTGACATTTCTCAGTCCATTCAAACTTAACATATTTGTGCAACTGTTTCGTCATCGGGGTAGTAATCATGGAGAATCCCTTCACAAACCGTCTATAGTACCCCACTAAACCCAAAAAGATTCTGACTTTCGACACGTTCCTCGGTGGTTTCCACTCCATAATAGCCGAAATTTTTCCAGGATCAACTCTACTACCATCACCCGACACAATGTGACCTAGAAATCCGACCTCTCAAAGCCAAAACTCACTCTTACTAAATTTAGCATATAACTGCTTGTCTCTTAAAGTCCGTAAGATAATTTTCAGATGCTCCGCATGTTTATTCTCATCTCGAGAAAAAATTGATATGTCATCAATAATGACAACCACAAACTTGTCCAAATACAGTCGGAAAACACGATTCATTAGGTTCATAAAAACTGCAGGAGCATTTGTTCAACCGAACGACATGACCAGAAACTCATAATGGCCATACCTCGTCTAGAATGCTATTTTCGGCACATCTTGCTCCTTAACCCTCAACTGGTAATAACTGGACCTTAGGTCAATCTTGGAGAACACAGTAGCTCCTTTTAGTTGATCAAATAGATCATCTATCCTTGGTAAGGGATACTTGTTCTTCATAGTCACTTTGTTGAGCTATCTGAAGTCTATACACAATCTCATTGACCCATTATTTTTCTTTACAAAAAGCACTGGAGCACCCCACGGTGAATAGCTCGGTCTCGCAAAACCCTTATCCGTCAACTCTTGCAATTGAACCTTCAGGTCTTTCAACTCTAAGGGTGCCATCCAATATGGAGCAATCGAAATAGGTGCCATTCTTGGAACTAACTCAATTCCAAACTCGACCTCTCTAACTGGATGTAATCCAGGTAACTCTTCCGGGAATACATCTGAATACTCACATACAACCGACACCGTTTCAATATTTACTTTAGACTCTTGAGTATTTAACACGAATACGAGATAAGACTCATATCCTTTTCTCAAATACTTCCCAGACACCATGGAAGAAATCATCACCGGTAATCTATCTGACTCACCTGATTCAACCCGAATAACATCTCCATTTTCACATTTCAATTCAATAAATTTACTACTGCAGTTCACTAATACACTATGGGTGATCAACCAATCCATACCAAGAATCAAATCAAATTCATCAAATGGCAACAACATAAGGTTTGCCTGAAAACAATGACCTCTGACTATCAAAGGACAATTCCTACACACCTAGTCAACTAACACATATCTACCTAACGGTTTTGACACCTTTACCACAAGTTTTGTAGACGCAACAGCCATACTCAAACTAGATGCCAATCTCATACAAATACAAGAATGGGTAGACCCCGGATCAATCAAAGTAATAACAAAAGTGTCATGAAGAGAAAAAGTACTCGTTATGACATCTGGAGATGAGGCCTCTTCGCGAGGGTGAATGGCATAAGTCCTTGCAGGTGCCCGACCCTCTGGTCTCATAGCGGAGTCTCGCGATACACCTCTACCGCTAGTTCCACCTCCCGGGTTCTTTTGTGAACTACCCTAGAGGATACACTGCTTGATCTTATCTCTTGCTTCCTCTCCTTGTCATCCCTCTCAGGGCAATTTCAGATGAAATGGTCGGGGGAACCACACTTATAACAATTCCGATGGTTTCCCCAACACTCCCCAGTATGGTGTCTACCACAACTCGGGCATTCCGGTTTGGACTTGGGATTGCCCACACTTGCCATCAAGGTGGCTTGAACTCTGGTACCCAAGTACGCCTTGCTTCACTCTCTTTACGAATACCCGACTGATGTAGTCGTCCGAGGATTCACTTTCTTGGGCGTCTTCGACTGAGCTTGGTAGGATTTACTTATCGGCATTTTTCTTGTATCTTGGGCCTCACTCACGGCTTTCCTCTTTTCCTTACTTAATTCTTCGTCCTTACTAGCCCTATCCACCAATACCGTAAATTCTTTTAGTTCTAAAATCCCGACTAGAAGTCTGACATCCTCATTCAGCCCATCTTCAAATCTCTTGCATAAAATGGCTTCTGTGGACACGCACTCTTGCGCGTATTTACTGAGCATAATAAATTCGCGCTCGTATTCTGCCACAGTCATTTTTCCTTGCTTTGACTCAAGGAACTCCTTTTGCTTCCGGTCCACAAACCTTTGACTTATATACTTCAGAACCACTGATGTCAACGTTTTCCACCAATGGTATGCCGAGTCCCTTAGCAAGGACACGGCACATTTTAAACTTTCCTCAGGTGTACATGAGAGTTCATCAAATACTCTCATTGAGTTCTAAAGCCAGAACTTCGCCCTCTTAGGGTCATCATCTATATTAGCTCGAAATTCCTCAGCCCCTTGCTTTCGAATTTTGTCTACCAGGGGCTTAGTTGTCCTCACTAATTCTATACCTTGGGGAGCCACAAGAATTGGCTGGGGTATAAGAGGGGGTGGAGGAGGTTGAGCATTAGGGGTCGCTCGCACATACTCCGTGTACCAGTTACTCATCATTTAGAGAAAGTCTTCTCGAGCTTCTTCTCCTTGACCCTAGTCTCGGGTCCGCTTTGCACAAGCGCGGTCCCTTGCGCGGGAACCGGCTCGTTACTAGCTACGTCATCAGCAGCTGATTGATCAGAATCCATATACTACATAAAAACAAAATTTAGAATCATCAGAAGCCACCACACTATCATTATATACTTATGGCATGTATGGCTACACTCTCACACACGCTACGGTAGTTCAAGAACCGACTAAACCATAGCTCTGATACTACTAAATGTAACACCCCTTACCCGTATTCTATGCCGAAACCGGGTACAAGGCCATACCATACTTAACTCGTACGATTAAACAACTTTAGACTATCAAACTTATTCCAGATTAAAACTTTTCCATTCGTATGCCTATCGACCTTACAGTGGACCTACAAAGCCCTACACACGTTTCCAAAAGATTTCTGAGATAATTTGGAATCTCTTACACACTTTAGAAAAAAAATTTAACAGGGGCCACACGCCCGTGGAGGAGATGACACGCCTGTGTATCATCTCACACGCCTGTGTTCGATGCCCGTGGTCGACACTGACTTGAATCACACGACCTGGGCTCACGCCCATATGGCTAGCCCGTGGTCGCATCTGATTAATCCACATTGCCTGGGCACGCCCGTGTGCTCAAACTGTGTGGCAATTCAAATTCTATTTTCAAGGTGCAGATTTCACACGGCCTGGGCACACGCCCGTGTGCCTACTCGTGTGAACAAGAACAAGGCTATTTGCCAAGCTCTTTGCATCCCTCTAGATCACATCATATGAATCCATTCAACATATCAAATAACAACTCATAATTTGTAATATGAACTTCCACGAATAACTTTATTTTCTCATATATGTAGCAAGGAGCCAACAACTATGGCTATATATGTACACAAGAATTTTCTCATAAAAGGGGCCAACACACTTTTGGCCAAAGTAACAAAACAATACACCTAGTCTAGCCCCTATACATGCCATATTCAAAATCTATAAATCTAAATATACCGAGATGAGCAGATAGTGTGGGAGGTCTTCTGGTTATTCACGTATCCCGGCTCGGCTCTTAAACTCTATAAAATAAGGGAAAAGAGAAGGGAGCAAGCTTTAAGCTTAGTAAGTTTACATGTAAACAATGTAACATTTTAGTATATGCTAAACAATTATATAACAATACATACTAAATAAGGAACAATCCATATTCACAAACATGCTTACTCATTTCTCCCATTTCTACATTCCAACCATGTCACAAGATCAATGCATACATTCATTAGCATAACTCCCTGCACTTAGCACCACAATATCACAGAATAGAACACAACACAATCTATTGATCAACTACTCAAGATCAATTTCTTAGTGGTTTCGCACTTAGCCCACCATCAGATTTATTTGGGGTGGTATCATACATAGCCCACCAAGAGGTCAGTTACGGTGGTATCGCACATAGCCCACCAAATGATAAATAGACGATCGTATCAGCCATAGCCCATCGCAATTAAGTATTAAGGTGGTATTGCATTTAGCCCACCATCAAGTATTGATATAACACACTTACATATCCATTCCATCATTCATACTAGAGTTATTCAATAACTACCACGTTAAATCCACTTGAATTATACATGTTCTCAATTTTGCTATACACTAGTTAGCAACAAAAATGTGTATATATATAATTCATGGTTTACACATAAACTTAACTCGATGCAAAACGCATCAACTAACGGCTTAATCCGTGACCTTGCCTTTTCTACAGTCAAGGTTAATTTCGTGCTCTTCTTGATCTATAACAACAAGATTCATTCATTTAGATTATTTTGGGATCATAATGCTTCAAATTCTACACTTAGGTAAAAATGACCATTTTGCCCTTGAACTATGGCAAAATTACAATTTTGCCCCTAGGCTCGTAAATCATTTTTCAACATATTTTATCAATAAATAAGCCTAGCTGAATATTTATTTCTCTTACAACTACTCACCATTCCAACTATTTCATGTATTTATGACACAAATTCATTCTTTGCATTTAAGTCCTATTTAGGTGTTTTCATGCTAACACCTTTCACAAAAGTTATTTCTTACCTCTCTAACATTCAGTTTCTTCCATAACAACTCAGCTAACAACATAGCTACTCTCATGGCAAGTCCCTAGACTTTCAACCATATCTCAAATTAGTCCCCTCATTAGCTAGTTTAAGCTTTGGGGACTCCAAAAGTACAAAAACCATTAAGAAAAACCTCAAAATGACTTTCTTGCTAGGCAATATGTTGGCTGAAATTTTTGAGCTTCAAAACCCCTATTTCTCTTCAATTTTTGGTGGATGAAGGTCAAGGAATAGTGAAAAGATGATAACATCTTTATTCATCTTATTTTATTCATTTTTATCACCTAATATCCACCAAATTTGACCAACATTAAAATCTTATCTCCATAGCTCCTATATGGCCGGCCATCACTAGATAAATGGCCTAATTGCACTTTAAAAACCTCCAAATTACATTCTATAGCTATTAGGTACCACTACCTTATAAAGTAGAACTTTCGCACTTTATGCGATTTAGTCTTTTTTTCATAATTAAGCATGCTATCACTCAAATTAATGCAGCAAAATTTTCACATAGCCTTATAATAATACAATAACACATAAAATAATATTAAACTAATTTTCCTTAACTTCAGTTTAGAGGTCCTGAAACCACTGTTCCGACTTGCCCCTAAATCAGGCTGTTACAAGTGTGGGCAATCGGAAGACCAAATTGGAGTGTCCAAATTGTGGTAGGCAGCACACTGGGGAGTGTTGGGGAAACAATCGAAATTGTTACAAGTACGGTTCACCCGTTCATTTTATCAAAAATTGTCCAGAAAGGGAAGAGAAAGAAAGAAAGCAAGAAGTGAGATCAAGCAATGTATCTCCGAGGGGTAGATCACAAAAGAACCCGAGAGGTGCGACTAGTAGTAGAGGTGCACCTTGAGATTCTACTGTGAGACCGGTGGGTCGGGCACCTGCAAGGACTTATGCCATTCGAGCTCGCGAAGAGGCATTATCTCCAGATGTGATAACGGGTACTTTCTCTCTTCATGACACCTCTGTTATTGCTTTGATTGAACCAGGGTCTACCCATTCTTACATTTGTATGAGATTGGCATCTAGTATGAGTATGATTGTTGAGTCTACAAAATTTATAATAAAGGTGCAAACCCGTTAGGCAAACATGTTCTAGTTGACAAGGTGTGTAGGAATTGTCATTTGACAATTAAAGGTCATTGTTTTTCAGCAAATCTTATGTTGTTGCTGTTTGATGAGTTTGACTTGATTCTTACTATGGATTGGTTGACTACTCATAGCGTTTTAGTGAACTGTGGTAGTAAATTTATTGAATTGAAATGTGAAAATGGAGATGTTATTCGGGTTGAATTAGGTAAGTCAGATAGTTTATCGATGATAATTTCTTCTATGGTAGCCAAGAAATACTTGAGGAAGGGATACGAGTCCTATCTCGCTTTTGTGTTGAATGCTCAAGAATCAGAAATAAAGATTAAATCGGTACCGGTGGTTTGTGAGTATCGGAATGTATTCCCGGAAGAGTTAACCAGATTACCTCCAGTTAGAGAGGTCGAGTTTGGAATTGAGTTAATTTTGGGAACATCACCTGTTTCAGTTACTCCATATAGGATGGCCCCATTAGAGTTGAAAGAACTGAAGGTTCAGTTGCAAGAGTTAACGGATAAGGGATTTGCAAGATCGAGCTATTCACCGTGGGGTGCTCCTGTACTTTTTGTAAAGAAGAAAGATGGGTCGATGAGGTTGTGCATAGACTACAGACAACTCAACAAAGTGACAGTGAAGAATAAGTACCCTTTACCAATAATAGATGATTTATTTGACCAAGTGAAGGGAGCTACAGTGTTCTCCAAGATAGATTTAAGGTCTGTTATTATCAGTTGAGGGTTAAGGAGCAAGATGTACCAAAAACTGCATTTCAGACGAGGTATAGCCATTATGAGTTTCTTGTTATGCCATTTGGTTTGACGAATGCCCCTGAAATTTTCATTGATTTGATGAATCGCATCTTCCGACCGTACTTGGACAAGTTTGTAGTTGTTTTTATTGACGACATATTAGTCTATTCTCGGGATGAGAGTGAACATGTGGAGCATCTGAGAATTGTTTTGTAGACTTTAAGAGACAAGCAGCTGTATGCTAAATTTAGCAAGAGTGAGTTTTGGCTCCAAGAGGTCAGATTCCTACGACACGTTGTATCGGGTGATGGTATTAGAGTTGGTCCGAGTAAGATCTTGGCTGCTGTAGAGTGGAAACCGCTAACAAATGTGTCAGAAGTCAGAAGCCTTTTGGGTTTAGTAGGGTATTACAGACGGTTTGTAAATGGGAATTCCATGATTGCTACCCCGGTGATGAAACTGTTGCATAAAGATGTCAAGTTTGAATGGACTGAGATATGCCAATAGAACTTCAAGAGATTGAAAACCCTGTTGACTGAGGCACCGATTTTGGTACAACTGGATTCGGGGAAAGAATTTATGGTCTACAGTGATGCTTTATTTAACGGTCTTGGATGTGTGTTGATGCAAGAGGGTAAGGTAGTCGCTTACACCTCGAGACATCTAAAATCCCATGAGAAGAATTATCCGACTCACGACTTGGAGTTGGCTGTGATCATTTTCGCTTTGAAGATCTGGCGCCATTATTTATATGGTGAGAAGTGTTGAATCTTCACTGATCATAAGAGTTTGAAGTATTTGATGGATCAAAAGGATTTGAATTTGCGACAATGATGGTGGCTCGAATTATTGAAGGACTATGAGCAAGCAATTGATTATCATTCGGGGAAAGCAAATGTAGTGGTGGATGCCTTGAGTAGAAAATCCCAGTATGCTTTGAGGGCCTTGAGTACAAGCTTAGCGTTGTCTGAGGATGGTGCTATATTGGCCGAGTTGAAGGTTAGACCGCTATTTATTCAGCGAATCTGTGAAGCTCAAAAGAATGATAATGAGATGCGAGCTAAGAGGGCTAAGTGTGAATCGGGAAATGATTTTGACTTTCGGGTGAGTTCAGATGATTGTTTGATGTTTCACGACAGGATTTGTGTACCTAAAGATGATAAGTTGATCTGGGAAATTTTACATGAAGCACATAGTGGTCACTTGTCAGTACATCCTGGTAGCACGAAAATGTACAATGATCTGAAGAAGTTTTATTGGTGGCCAGGTATGAAAAAAGACATATCTGAGTTCGTGACAAGATGTTTGATCTCTCAACAAGTGAAAGCCAAGCATCAGGTACCATTGAGATTGCTTCAACCGGTGGTTCTCGAGTGGAAGTGGGATCGGATCACCATGGATTTTGTAACAGGGTTGCCTATGACTCCGAGAAAGAAAGATGCTGTATGGGTTAGACTAACGAAGCCGACTCACTTTATACCGATGCGTGTTGATTATACCCTCGATAAGTTGGCCGAGTTGTATATTGCTGAAGGGTGAGATTACATGGAGTGCCTGTATCTATTATCTCAGATAGGGATCCTAGATTTACTTTGAGATTTTGGAAGAAGCTACAAGAAGCCTTATGTACAAGGTTGAATTTTAGTACTGCGTTCTATCCGCAAACTGACAGCCAATCTGAAAGAGTGATTCGAGTCCTTGAGGATATGCTCTGATGCTGTGTGTTAGAGTTTGGAGGTAATTGGGAGAGATATCTACCTTTGGTTGAGTTTGCTTACAACAATAGTTATCAGTCGAGTATACGGATGGCACCGTACAAGGCTTTATATGGTCGCAAGTGTCGAACTCCCTTGTTTTGGACCGAGCTTAGTAAGAAACAAATTCATGGGGTCGATCTAGTGAAAGAGACCAATGAGAAAGTGAAAGTGATCCAAGATAGTCTTAAAGCTACTTCGGATAGACAAAAGTCGTACGCAGATTTAAAAAGGAAAGAAATTGAGTTTCAAATGGACGACAAGGTATTTCTAAAGGTATCCCTATGGAAGAAAATATTGAGATCTGGTCATAAAGGAAAATTGAGTCCGCGATTCATAGGACCGTATGAGGTTACCGAAAGGATTGGGCCAGTGGCATACCGGTTGGCTTTGCTGGTAGAGTTAGAGAAAATACAAAACGTGTTTCATGTGTCAATGTTGCGAAGATATTGTTCTGATCCTTCGCATGTGATCCCTCCAACGGAAGTTGAGATACGATTGAACATGAATTATGAAGACGAGCCGAGTAATATATTGGCTCGGGAGGTTAAACAGTTGAGAAACAAGAACATAGCCCTAGTAAAAGTGTTATGGAAAAAACACGGTGTGGAAGAAGCTACGTGGGAACCGAAAGAAGCCATGAGAGAACAATTTCCAAACCTTTTTACCGATAAGATTTTCGGGAACAAAAATCTCTAAAGGAGGGAAGAGTTGTAACAGCCCGATTTTGGGGCTAGTCGGAATAGTGGTCTTTGGACCACTAATCCGAGGTTAAAGAAAATTTTTTCATAATATTTTATGAATTAAAGCATGTTTATAAGGATGCATGAAAATTTTGGTGCTTTAATTTTAGCGATTGTATGCTTAATTACGAAAAAGGATTAAATCGCATTAAATGCGAAAGTATCATTTTACAAGCAAAAGGTGTCTAATAGCTGTAGATTTTAATTGGAGGTCCCTAATATGCAAATAGACCTTTCTAAAGTTAATAGCTGGTCATAGGGGACAAATAATTAAATTTTCAAATCATTAGGTGAGATTTTGGTGGTAAATTGTCTAGTAATATAATAAAATAAGGAGAAGAAAATATATCATCTTTTCCCCTTCTTCTCACCACTGAAATTTCCAAAAAAAAAAACACCATGGGAGCTTGAAAATTTTTAGCAACTCCTTATCTCTACAAGTAAGTGATCTTAGTGTTTTTTATTGAGAATTTTTGTACTTTTGGAGTCCCCAAAGCTTAAGCTAGCTAATGGGGGGACTAATTTGCAATATGGTTGAAAGTCTAGGGACTTGCCATGAGAGGGTTTATGTTGTTTGCTGAGTTTTTATGGAAGAAAATGAATGATAGTGAGTTAAGGAGCAACTTTTGTGAAAGGTGTTAACATGAAAACACCTATATAGGACTTGAATGCAAAGATTGAAAATGTGTAATAAATGCATGAAATAATTTGAATCATGAATAGTTGTAAGAGTAATAAATGTTCAGCTAGGCATGTTTAATGAGAAAATGTGATGAAGGATGATTTACGAGCCTAGGACAAAGTCATAATTTTGCCATAGTACAAGGGCAAAACGATCATTTTTTGCCTAAGTAGAGATTATGACGTATTGTGATTAGAAAATGATTGAATGAGTGAATCTTGTTGTTATAGACCAAGAAGAGCGTGGAATCAACCTTGACCGAGGAAAATGCAAGGTTACAGAATAGACCGTTGATTAATGCGTTTTGCACCGAGGTAAGTTTATGTGTAAACGATGCATCTTAAATACAAATGTTGTTGTTTATTGGCGCATTGTATGTTTGAGAGCACTTATGATTTAAATGGATTGGATTGGGTAGAAAATGAATAAATTCCGTATGAATGTTTATATAAATATATAGATGTGGAATATTATCCATAGTAAATAATGGTGGGCTATATGCAATACCACTTTAATTATTTTTTTTTGGTGGGCTATGTGCGATACCACCTTATCACTTATTCATTATGCGCTGTGTGCGATACCATCGTTAGTGTTATTATTTGGTGGGCTAAGTGCGATACCACAGTAAATATTCTTGTTGGTGGGCTATGTGTGATACCAGCGAGTGTTTGATATTACTAAGAAGGGTTTATTGTGTAATTGTGATATGTTGTTCCATGTGATCATGTGGTGATCAAGTGCAGGGATGTATGTTAAATAATAAGAGCATTTGGTTGTGATATGGTTGGATTGTGGTAAGAGATGAATTAAGCATGATCTTGGGTTGTGAAATGCTATTTATTGATTAGCACATGTTATGATGTTTATTATTTACATGTAAACTTACTAAGCTTAAAGCTTACCCCCTTTCTTTTCCCTTATTTTATAGTGACAAAGAGTCAAGTTGGGATACGGAGATAATTGGAAGATCACCCACACTATCAGCTCATCTCGGTATATTTAGAACTAGCATTTTGAGTATGGCAATGGCATATATAGGAGCTAGACTAGGTATATTGTTTTGTTATTTTGGCCAAATGTGTTGGCTCCTTATAGATGAAATCTTTTGTATATTGCCATAGTAAATGGCTCTTTATTGTCAATCAATGGAATGAAAGGATATTCATAAGTGTGTAGAGTATATGGTTGGGTTGTTTGGGTATAACTATGCATGAATGAATTGATGGTAGAGGGTGAATTATGCTTGACTGAGTTAGGGTGATGAAAGAGCTTGGCAAATAGCTTTGTTCTTGTCCACACGGGTACGCACATGAGCGTGTGTCTAGGCTGTGTGTGACATACGGTCGATTGCATAGGTGTGTGCCCAGGCCGTGTGTCCCCTTGCATGTTAAAGTTGCAAGTTAGTAAGCTCAGTAGTAAACACACGGGCAAAGCCATGGCCGTGTATCTTAGCCATGTAGGAAGCACGGGCAAAGACATGGGCATGTGCCCAGGCCATGTGAAGTCTGCACCTGAATTTAGGAATTTAATTCGACACATAGTCCAAGGACACGGGCATGTGCATTGGCCGTGTGACCATAGTGAGGTGATGATGTCATGAACAGAATGCCAAGGTTTTGGCACACGGGCTGAGACACAGGCGTGTCAAGGCCGTGTAAGGGACACGGGCTAGGGACACAGTTTGTGTTGGGGTGTGTGAAATAAGTCAGTGTTGACCACGGGTGAGGGACATGGGCGTGTGTGACCCCTGTTTAGGTAAAATTTTTCTGACTGCGTAAAAGTTTTCGATTATTTCTGAAACCTTCCGGAAGTATGTTTAGGGCCTCGTAGGCCCAGTATAAGGATGTTAGTTATGTGAATGGAAAAGTTATAATTTGGAATGACATATGATAGCTCAAAGTTGTATGACCATGTGAGTTAAGTATAGTAATGCCTCGTACCCAGTTCCGGCGTAGAATACGGGTAAGGGGTGTTACACTGATTCGATTGAGTAAGCCTCCTGTGGATAAATTTCAAAAGTACGGGGCCGAAGAGTTCAGAGCCACAGTTGATGATGATGATGAGCGAGCTGAATTCTGGCTTGAGAATACCGTAAGAGGGTTTGATGAGTTACCATGTACTCCTGATGAATGCTTAAAATGTGTTGTTTCATTGTTGAGAGATACGACATATCATTGGTGGAAAACATTAATATCTGTGGTTCTGAGAGAAAGAATCACCTGGGATTTATTTCAAGGTAAATTCGGGAGAAATATATTAGTCAACAGTTTGTAGATCAGAAATGTAAACAGTTCCTAGAGCTGAAACATGGCCTTATGTCTGTTACAGAATACAAGCAGGAATTTTTGAGATTAGGCCAGTATGCACGAGAATGTGTTTCAACAAAAACTACTATGTGTAAACGGTTCATCGGAGGATTGAATGAAGACATTAAACTTTTGGTTGGAATTCTTGATTTGAATGAATTTATATTATTGGTTGAAAGAGCCTGTAATGCCGAGAAGCTTAGTAAAGGAAAGAATAAAGCAGATTCAGAGGCTAGAGACGAAAGAAAAAGGCCGATGAGTAAGTCGTATCATTCTTCGTCAAAGAGATTCAGAGATGCAAACAATCGCTCAAATATTTCGTTTGCACATTCGAGTAAAGATCGTGTGAAACAAAATACTAGTCCTAAAACTCAAACTCCAATTGAATCAAGTGTTAGCAGTGTCAGAAGTAATAAGCCTGAGTGTAGACAATGTGGAAGACGTCATATTGGTGAATGCTAGGGCAAGTATAATAATAGAGTTTGTTATAAATGTGGATCACGAGATCACTTTATTCGGGATTGCACAAAGTTAACTGAAAAAGATAATGTCCAAAGTGTGAGGCCCAGTAATACGACAGCTAGGGGTAGACCACCCAGAAACACCGAAAATGTGAGTGGTAGTCAGAGAGGAATAATGGATACAATTGTGAGATCTGAGGTGAGAGCACCTGTCGAGCTTAAGCTATTTGCGCTAGCGAAGAAGCGTCATCTCTAGACGTCATTACTGGTACTTTCTCTTTTTTATACTAATGTGATTGCTTGATAGATCCAGGATCTACTCATTCATATGTATGTGTGAATCTAGTATCTAGTAAGACTCTACCTGTTGAGTCTACTGAGTTTGTAATTAGAGTATCGAACCCCTTAGGCAAGTGTGTTCTAGTTCACAAAGTGTGCAAGAATTGTCCATTGATGTAACAACTCGGTTTAGACCCTAGTCGGAATAGTAGTTTTGAGACCACAAGTTCGAGGTCGAAAAATATTTTAATATTATTTTCTTTGTTTACAGTATATGATATTGTATGTATGAAATTTCTGTGTGAAAATTTTACCGTTTGTGTGTCGAATTGCGAAAAAGGACTTAATCGCATAAAATGCAAAAGCTGTGTGCTAATTGTTAAAGTGCTTAATTGTCATGGCTTATTAAATGAGCAGTCCTTATGTTGTAATTAGACCTTTGATAGTGGAGATGGACATAAATGGTCATTAAATGAATGAATATATAATGTTTTAATTAAGGGTAAAATGGTAAATGGCATATTAATGTTAATATTAATAAAAAAAATAAAAAAGGCTCTATTATCATCATCCATTACCGAAAATTGAAAGAAAAAGAAAGAGTTAGGGCTTTGAAACATTCAGCATTTGCATAGCTCAATCAAGGTATGTTTTGAGCTCGGTTTTTAGTGATTTTTATGTCTTTGTGATCGTTGCTTAGAATTCTATCAAGCCCATGTCTTAATTTTAGAATTTGATGATGATTTTGAGATGTGCCATTGATGAATATGTGTAACACCCCTTACTCGTGTTCAACGTTAGAACCGGGTACGAGGCATTACTGAACTTACCTTGCTTGAATATACATTATCGGGCTATAGAATTTCATTTCAAACTTAAAACCTTTCATTCATATTCACAACATCCTTATTATGGGCCTACGATGCCCTAAACATACTTATAGAAGGTTCGAAATTAAACCGTAAACTTTGCGCACTTAGAAGTTTTTTACCTAAACAGGGGCCACACGCCCTTGTGGAATGGAACACGCCCATGTGCGCAGGTCGTGTGGTCACACACGCCCATGTGCCTAGCCCGTGTGGAATTTAATTTTCATTTCGAACCTATAGGGGTTTTCACACAGCTGGACACACGTCCATGTCTATAGCCCGTGTCCCTCACACAGCCTAGACACGCCCGTGTTCTCACCCATGTGTGAAATCCTTAGCATTCTGTTTATGACGTCAGTAAACTCCTAAGGGGCACATGGCCTAGTCACACGCCTGTGCGCTGGCCCGTGTGACAAATCGAATTTTCGCAAATTTGATGCAGGGGACACACGACCTATTAACGTACCCATAGGGGTTGACCATGTGTCACACACGGCCTAGACACACGCCTGTGTGTCTATCGGTGTGGACAATTAGAAAGCTATTTTCCAAGCCAATTGCCACCCTGAAGCATAAACACACATATACCAACATAAGCAACACATAACATGGCAATAATAAACCATGAAGAATTACTAATCATCATTCGTACACTTCATATTTCACTCCATCAATTGCATGAACTTTCACTTCAGAAACTCATCATCGTTAAATATATGAAACTTGACAAATATTGGCCAATTCCCAATGGCCATTTACAAAATGAGTGTGTAACATTAGTAGCCAACACATTAGTTTCCAAATATGACATAACACAAGATGACCAAGTTCGTATACATGCCATACACAAAATAAATCAACTTTACTATACCAAAAGAATTATTGATAGCGTGATCCAAGCTCCGACATTCTACGATCCTAAAGCTAGCTTGGCGATACTAAAAGGAAAAGGGAAAAGAGATGGGTAAGCATATATTTTAGTAAGTTGCATGAATTAAAATAGCAACATAAGGGCTCATAATAAAAATCCATTCATATCATTAAGCAATAACAATTCAATTTCCCAAGTGTTTTGACATACTTACTCATACTTACACTTACCCATTACATATCACAATATGGTTTCATAACTCATATTTTACTCATGGGTACCTGTATCACTTCATCATATGGTTTAGCACTTATGCTATCTTGAACATAAACTTAACTCATTATCATCCTTAACTTAAATATAACCCTTGGCCCGTTGAACTATTCGGAATACCAGAGGATACTCAATCTCATCATACATGTATCAAGATGCCAA
The DNA here is from genome assembly GCA_005393395.2 of Gossypium australe. Taxonomy (NCBI): domain Eukaryota; kingdom Viridiplantae; phylum Streptophyta; class Magnoliopsida; order Malvales; family Malvaceae; genus Gossypium; species Gossypium australe. Next base: position 69,083,536 of record CM016615.1, read on the forward strand.
TGCCATATCCCATATATGGTCTTACATGGGATCACCTCATGATGTCGATGTCATATCCTAGATATGGTCTTATACGGGATCTCTTAGCTCGATGTTGATGCCATGTCCCAGACATGGTCTTACCGAGATCGTATATAGATGTCGATGCCATGTCCCAGACATGGTCTTATACTGGACCTTCCTTATTCAGTGTCGATGCCATGTCCCAAACATGGTCTTATAAGGGACCTTCCTTATTCGATAACAATGCCATGTCCCAGACATGGTCTTATACGATCACTTCCTTATTTCATGTTGTGACATAGTTATCCTCGTTTTTCGGAACCTTCAACCAGGACTTCAACTTAACATATTCTTATCGAGGCATCATTAATCAACTTCATTGAAATAATATGCATTTCTCATGATAATAAGTAATGTAAACATAATAACATGTGTAGCCTTAATTTCACACAAACTTACCTCAGTACTCAAAACGTGTGTAGATATTCGATTTAGTCCACAATCTTGTTATTGCCTCAGTTTCGATCTGGGCTTCGTGTTTCTTGATATATAATAACAATTTCACTTGTTTAATATACACATTGACTAAATTGACTCATGAATCATACTTTGGCAAAATTATAATTTTTCCCCTAAACTTTCACATAATTACACTTTTGCCCCTAGGCTCGTAAAATGATTTTTATTCAACTTTCTTGTATTTTAAGCCTAGCAGAATTATTTTCTTAACTACAACAGTCCCCGATTTCCACTATTTCACTCATGTATGACCAATTTTTATAACTTTTACAATTTGGTTCTTTTATGCATTTTTCATGAAAATCACTTAGAAAAAGATGTTTATCATGCATCAAAATTTCATATTCTTCCATAAAACATCAAAATACATGCATGTCATACATGGGTAAATTTTTGAACATAAACCCTAGCTCAAAATATAGCTATAAATAGCTAAATCGAGCTACGTAGATCTCAAAAATACGAAGAACGTTAAAAACGAGGCTAGGATGCACTTACTATCAAGCTTGGAAGTTGAAGAAAACCTAGCTATGTCTCCTTGAAAATTTCGGCACTTATAGGAAGAAGATGGACAAGATTTTGACTTATTTTTCCCTTTTTAATTCATTAATTAACCAAATGACTAAAATGCCCTTAAGGCCCTTTCTTGAGATTTTTCCTTCCCATGTCCATTTTTGTTCATCTTGACACTTAATGGTCTAGTTGCTAAACAAGGACCTCTAGTAATTTTTATAATTCTATTTCATACTTAAATCTTCTAAAATCTCATATTTTCTAATCTTTGCAATTTAGTCCTAATGGACAAATTGATCACTAATAAATAAAATTTCCTCATGAAATTTTCACACAATCATGCAAACACATCATAACCCTCATAGAAATCGTAAAACATATATTTCTACTTCAGATTTATTATCTCGCAACCACTATTTTGACTAGGACCTAAATCAAGCTGTTGTAATATGTGATCTTTATGTTGATAATTGGTGAACTATGGAAGTTTAAAGCTGGGTTAACATAGTTTGTATTTGAATTTTTTGATGAATTTGACTATTTTGGGCTAAAATGTGAAAATAAAAAATTAAAGGGCTAAAATGTGAAATAAATGAAATATGTGGGCTTGTATGAGCTAGGGGAAAATTCGGCTAAGCATGTGTAAATGGAAATTATGTGTATTTGATGATTTTATGAAATAAGGGTTAAAATGTCAAAATGTGAAAATGTGAGGGCTAATTTGTAAAATGCCCTAAATATGTGTATTTCGATTAAATTGAATGATTTGGTAAATGAATGAGCTAAATTTGAATATGTATAGATCAAGAAAAGAGAGATTCTAATCGAGATCGAGACAAGAATAAAGTGCTCGATTGATCGACTTGGATCATGTTTTTACGTCCGAGGTAAGTTCGTGTATAATACGAATTGTTAAATTGATGTTCACATATTATGCAATAAATAGAAATGTGATTGTCAAGTTAGTAATGTGAATAATGGGTTTGGAAGAGATGTGGCACTAAGTGTGCGTAAATATGATCGATACAGTGATGAATGGCACTTTGTGTGCGAAATAAAGAAAGCACTGATTATACTAATTGGCATTATGTGTGCGGTACCGTGTCAAATTCGGTTTAATGCAAAGGCACTAAGTGTACGATGATATTAAAGCTTTGGCTAAGAAATTGGCACTAAGTGTATGAGTATATCGAATGATTAATGAAGATTGAATTAATTGTGGTGTTGAGCTTTGAGTTACAAAGTGATTGTTAATTAAGTGTTGGCACAGGTATGTACGGAACCTATGTGGTTGATGATATCATATATGGATAAGTGGATGATTATGTAAGTAATGACTGTGAATGTGATTGTATATCATCGTAAATTGAACCATGTGATAGTTTTTTTTTTTTGTATATTGAATTCTGTATGTTGAGTTAAATGTATTATATGTCGAACTTACTAAGCTTTTAAGCTTATTGTGTGAAGTGTATCTCTATTTTACAGTGTCATTAAAGCTAGCTTGGATTCAGGGATTGTCAGCGACCCAAGCACACTATCGGCTATCTATTTTGGTACTTTTGGAAGTTGTATATATTTGGAATATGGCATGTATAGGCTAGTGATTATGGTATGCTTTGAGAAGTATAGATCTTGCCATGTGATATGGCTTGAAAGTTCAATGCCTTTAGTATATATTTTGGTTATGTGAAGACAATGATTAAAATGTGTAAATGCGATTATGTGAATGATCATTATGGTATGAATTAGAGAAGATGAAAATGTATGTTTTATGCTTGAATTGGTTGGTGGAAATGATGGTTAAAATGTATGTTTTGGATGCATTTGAGGTATGATTTTGAAATGGTTTGATGCTTTTAGGTGTGACCCAAAGTGTGGGTGGCAATTTCGCCTTGCAAATGGCCTATATTTGCCCACACGATTGAGCACACGAGCGTGTGGCTTGACTGTGTCTCTGAAGCTTTCAAATTGAATCAAGTCAGACTTGCAAACGGGCTAGACACACGGGCGTGTGACTGGCCGTGCTAAATAAGTCAGTGTCTACCACGGAATAAGCACACGCACGTCTTTGGTCGTGTGGAGAAGTCAGTATGTATGCCCTTTTTTGAAACGGCTTGGACACACGGGTGTGTCTGAGGTCGTGTGAGGCACACGGCCTACCCAGACGGGCGTGTGACCTCTATAACTTTGAAAAATATTAAGTTTCGAAAAAAATCTATATGAGCTTAGTTTAGTCCCGACCCCTTCTTAATGCATGTTTAAGGTCTCGTAGATTAATAACGGACTTAATGATGTTGATTGATTATGATTTAATATTGTATGAACTGTGAAGGTTAACGGTTTTGATTTGATTGGTAATGCCTCTTAACCCTAATCCGGTGACGAATATGAGTTAGGGGTGTTACAGTTGATGTTTCGGGATATTTGTTTTTCGACTAATCTGATGCTGCTACCCTTTGATGAATTTGATATAATTCTGGCTATGGATTGGTTAACGTTGCATAATGCTATTGTAAATTGTAAACAGAAGAGTATTGATTTGACAAGTCAAAATAGTGAGATAGTTCGAATTGAATCTAGTGATTTGAATGGGCTACCGGCTGTAATATCTTTGATGAAAGCTTTGAATCATGTGAAAAAGGGATGTGAAGCTTATCCTGTATATGTGATAGATACAAAAGTGACAGAAAAGAAAGTTGAATCTATGCCTGTGGTTTGTGAGTTCCCTTATATGTTTCCTGAGGAACTACCGGGATTACCTTCGATACAAGAGGTTGAGTTTGGTATTGACTTAGCGCCGGGGACGACTCCTATATCAATAGCTCTGTATAGAATGGCATTGATAGAATTGAAAGAGTTGAATTCTCAGTTGCAAGAGTTGACCGATAGAGGATTTGCACGACCGGGTTTTTCTTCATGGGGTGCACCGATTTTGTTTGTCAAAAAGAAAGACGGAACTATGAGGTTGTGCATTGACTACAGATAACTCAACAAGGTGACTATAAAGAATGAATATCCTTCGCCACATATTGATGATTTGTTTGATTAGTTGAAAGGAGCTACAGTGTTGTCTAAGATAGATTTGAGATCGGGCTACTATCAGCTATGAGTTAAAGACTTTGATGTGCAGATAACTACTTTTCGAACGAGGTACGAACATTATGAGTTTTTGGTTATGCCTTTTAGACTTACTAATGCACCTTCTATTTTTGTGGATTTGATGAATCAAATCTTTAGACAGTATTTGGATCGATTTGTGGTTGTGTTCATAGATGACATATTGATCTATTCTTGTGATGAGACGCAACATGCCGAGCATTTGAGGATTGTGTTACAAACTCTGCGTGAGAAGCAATTGTATGCAAAGTTTAGTAAATGTGAGTTCTGGTTGCGCGAGGTTGGTTTTCTGGGATATATAGTATCAGTTGCGGGAATACAAGTTGATCCGACCAAGATTTTAGCAATTCTAGATTGGAAATCTCCGAGAAATGCGTCTGAAGTCCGCAGTTTTCTGGGATTAGTGGGATATTATAGACAGTTTGTGAAAGACTTCTCGATGATTGCAACTCTGTTGACGAAATTGCTACAGAAAGATGTTAAATTTGAATGGTCAGAAAAGTGTTAACAGAGTTTTGAACAGTTGAAAGCATTGTTGACAGAGGTACCAGTGTTAGTTCAACCTGAATTGGGTAAAGAATTCATAGTTTACAGTGATGCATCATTGAATGGTTTAGGCTGTGTGTTGATGCAAGAGGTCAAAGTTATAGCTTATGCTTCAAGACAATTAAAACCACATGAAAAGAATTATCCAACTTAAGATCTTGAATTAGCAGCTATGGTATTCGCATTGAAGATTTGGCGTCACTATTTATTAGGTGAGAAGTGTCACATTTTTACTGATCACAAGAGCTTGAAATATCTAATGGCTCAGAAAGAATTGAATTTGCGATAACGGAGATGGTTAGAATTGCTAAAAGCCTATGAATTAGTAATTGATTATCATTTGGGAAAGACTAATGTTGTTGCTGATGCTTTGAGTCGAAAGTCTTTATTTGCTTTACGAGAAATAAATACTTAGATAGATTTGTGTGATGATGGTTCGGTTTCGGCTGAGTTGAATGTGAGGCCAATGTTTATAAGTCAGATTCGTGATGCCAAGAAAAGTGATGTTGAGATGATGGCAAAACGAGCTCAGTGTGGTTTGAATTCTGATTTAGAATTTTGAGTTGATAGTAATGGTCGTTTGAGATTTCGAGATCGGATTTGTCTTACGAGAAATTCAGAGTTAATTCAATTGATTTTGAACGAGGCTCATAATAGTCGTTTATCTGTTCATCTGGGAAGTACGAAAATGTACAATGATTTGAAACAATTTTATTAGTGTCATGGTATGAAATGAGATATCTCAGAGTTTGTTTCGAAGTGTTTAGTTTGTCAGCAAATTAAAGCTGAACATCAGGTTCTATCTGGTTTGTTACAATTGATCATGATTCTTAAATGGAAATGGGAGAGAATCACGATGGACTTTGTGTCGGGATTACCCCTATCTCCGAGAAAGAAAGATGCAATTTGGGTGATAGTTGATAGGTTAACGAAATCAGCTCATTTTATTCCGGTGAGAACAAATTATTCACTTAATTGTATATTTCTGGTGAGAACAAATTATTCGCTGAATTGTACGGGGTACCATTATTTATTGCATCTGATAGAGATCCGAGGTTTACTTCGCGATTTTGGAAGAAACTGTAAGAGCCTTTAGGTACGAAGCTGCATTTCAGTATTGCATTTCTTCCGCAAATGGATGGTCAATCCGAGCGGATCATTTAGATTCTCGAGGATATGTTGAGATGTTGTATTCTTGAGTTTAAAAGTACATGGGAAAAGCTTTTACCATTGATTGAATTCGCGTACAATAATAGTTTTCAATCTAGCATTAAAATGGCACCATATGAGGCTCTTTACGGTCGTAAATGCTGTAACACCCTGGTTTTAGGGGTTAAGCTTTTGGTGCTTAGCTCGGGAGTGGGCACACTTTAGTGTGTGGTTGGGTAAGTTTTAGGGGTCTTGAGAACCCTAGGTAGTGGTGGAATGCCTTGGAAATTTTTTAGTTTTAGGGGTTAAGAAGGGAGCTTGGATTGAGGGGGCCTTAAGAGAAATTTTGGTGAAGATATGGCACAAAGAGTGGCTTGGCAGAGTGGCAAGGAGGCGCCACATAAGGCATGGAGAAGTGACGCCTTAGGGAGCTGGAGGGTGTCTCAGGTTCGATTCGCAAGGGCAGCAGGAGGGCCCTTGTTTTTGCGTCATTTTGGTAGGGGTGATGGACGGTTTTGAATACTTAAAAGATGGAGGAAGACTTGGTCTTCTCTTTTTGATTCGGCTAGGATATAGGTTGACTCATTCAAACCTTTTTGAATGGGTGATAGGGAGGTAAAGTAGGAAGAAAATGTGGGAATTTGATGGAAGGTTGAGTAGTGGCCGGTTTTGGGGAGCTTGGGGGAGGGCAATTTCAGTATTTTGGAGGGTGTTGAGGGGGTGCCGTTTGTAGTAGTATAAATAGGGGGGAGGTGTTCATCTTTTTAGTTTTTTCCCATTTGCTTGCTTACCGAAGTGCTTCACGAATTTCTTCCCATTTCACCTGAGTCGAACCACTCATCTTTCATCCCTCCCTTTTCTTCCATTTTGCTAGACCGAAAGTACACCCCCCACACCTTACTTTTTCCTCTTTTCAAACCTTTTGGCCGAAACCCCTATTCCCTTTCCTTTGATTTTCTTTCATTGTTAGCCGAACCTACACCCCCATCTTTGTGCCGTGTTCCTTTCCCTCATTTTGGGAGCACCTTGGCCGAATGTTAGCATAGATCTCGTTGGGTTCCGTTTGCAATCGTTGTTAAAGGGTACTCGGGGGTTTAAGTAGTCAGTCAAGCCTCCGTTTGTTAGCAGTCAGCTGGGTAAGTGGTGGTAAGGTGTTTTGGTAAGCTATGTATTTAGTATTTCGATTAAATCTAAGGTTGTTAAGTATATGATGCTAAGGCCGATTGTAGGGGGAGAAGAGCCTAGCGCAGTAGATCTTTCGAGAGGCGATTAGTCAACGGTTGCAGAGGCATAAAGTAGCGTTTCGGGATTGAGTCATTTGTATCAATTAGGTGCGTAATCAACGCACTATTTCCTCGGTTTTTGGTTTGCTAATATGTTTACATAAGCATGATGTGTGGTAGCCAATCATTATGGCTAAGTGGTAAATACCATGTTTTGGGTAATCTGATGCCAGGTAAGTAAGTGGTGATAATATGTTATTGTGATGTATATATGTTTATGATATGATAATTAACATGTGATGTCTACTCTCTTGTCTTGTTAAAATCGGACATGTTATACTTATGCATATATACATGGGAGGTGGATTGGATCGATGAAGGAGGAAGTGTACACATGATGTACGTGGTCTAATGTTAGCTCAGGCTACATTAGCGCTTGAGGGTTAGCTGAGTGCTACCTCAAGGGAGGTGTTGGCTCGGTGCCCATCTCGGCGGTTGATGGCTATGTGCATCACCGTAGACGGTTTACGATATTGGGATCACTTTGGTTGATCGGTGGCTCAGCCACGGCCTTGAGTAGCGAGTTTGACAAGGTAAGAGTTATGGATCATGATGTGATCAGTGGTGGTTTATCCACGGCCTTAGGCAGGGGGAGGCTGCTAAGGTTGGTGTTACGGGTGGATTGTAGGTTGGGCTGAGATGCATATTTGCATGACTTGTTATGTGAACGGTATGGTTATGGGCCAAGCCCATACGTGTGGGAATATGTGTTATGATTATGCACTGAGTCAGTGGACTCACTCTATTTTTCCTAACCATTTCAGGTGATGCGTAGAATTGGACCGGGATCGGAGAGGACACATGGTGGCCCATGCGGAAAGAAGAGTTTAAATATTTTAAGCTTATTTATATTAGGCATTTGGGTTTAAATATTGTTGTAATAAGGGCCTTTTGATTTTCATTTATTTTGGGAACTATTTTATTATTATTTTAAATTATGGTTGGATTATATTAAATTACTAAGTGAAGACGAATTTATTCCAACAACTTGTTTATTCAAATTAGTTTATACATACTAAAGTTTTAAAGTGAACATGTTTTTAATAACAAAGTTTTACTCATAAGTTTAAATGGATATGTTTTTTTAAAAAAATCAACAAACTATAACGTTTTATTCTAAGTCAAAGAGATTTTCCACCGTCTTTTCCGCAGTGACATAACCAGATTCGGTCGTAGTGAATGGGCCGGGTTTGGGGATGTTACAAATGCAAAACTCCATTGTATTGGACCGAGCTTAGTGAGAATAAGATTCACAGAGTCGATTTGACTAAAAAGACTGAACAGAAAGTGAAAGTGATTCGTGACAGTATGAAAGCCTCATCAGATCGTCAGAAGTCTTATGCAAATTTGAAACAAAAAGATATTGAATTTGAGATCGGTGATAAAGTGTTTTTGAAAGTGTCTCCGTGGAAGAAAATACTTTGTTTCGACAGAAAAGGCAAATTGAGTCTGAGGTTCATCGGGCCGTATGAGATTATTGAACGTATTAGGCCGGTTGCTTGTAGATTGTTGTTGCCACCTAAGCTAGAAAAAATTCATAATGTGTTTCACGTATCAATGCTTCGACGATACAGATCTGATCCATCGCATGTGATTGCTCTTACTGAGTTGAGATTCAGTCAGATTTATCGTATAATGAAGAACCGATTCAAGTTTTGGCATGTGAGATCAAAGAGTTGAGAAATAAGAAAATTTCTTTAGTGAAAGTGTTGTGGCACAAACACGGAGTTGAAGAGGCTACGTGGGAGCCAGAAGATGTTATGAGAGAGAAATATTTGAATCTATTCACTGGTAAGATTTTCGGGGACGAAAATCCCTAATGGGGAGAGTTGTAATAGCCCAGTTTAGACCCTAGTCGGAATATGGTTTCGGGACCACAAATCTGAGGTTAGAAAAATATTTTAATATTATTTTTAGAGTTTACAGTATGTGATTAAGCATGTATGAATATTCTGTGTGAAAACTTTATCGTTTGAGTGTTAATTTGTGAAAAATGACTTAATCGCATAAAATGCAAAAGCTGTGTGCAAGTTGTTAAAAGTTCTTAATTGTTATGTCTTATTAAATAAGAAGTCCTTCTGTTGTAATTAGACCCTTGATAGTGGGAATGGCCATAAATATGCATTTATTTAATGAATAAATGGTTTAATAACTAAAGGTAAAATGGTAAAATATGTATTAATGTATAATAAATAAAACAAAAACAATTTTTATGCATAGATTCCCATCTCTTCCACCGAAACTAGAGAAAAGAAATAGCCATTGAAGCATTTTTAGGTTCGGCAAGCTCAAGCTTCAATTGGTATGTGTATTTAACTCGATTTTTTATAATTTCTACGTTTTTGTAATCGTTACTTAGCATACTATCAAGCCCATGCTTTAATTTTAGAATTTGATGATGATTTTGAGTTGTTCTATTGATTAATGTTTGAGCTTTGTGATAGTTGATCATGAAATATGAAAGATATGTGATATATTAATATATTTTGTCTTTGAATTTTTGATGAACTTGATTAATTTGGGCTAAATTGTGAAAATGAGAAATTGAGGTACTAAAATGTGAAATAAATGAAATATGTAGGCTTATATGAGCTAGGGGAAAATTCGGCTAGGCATGTGTGTAAAGAAATTATGAGTATTTTGTGATTTTATGAAATATGGACTAAAATGTCAAAATGTGAAAATGTGAGGGCCATTTTGTAAAATGCCCTAAATATGTGTATTTGGATTGAATTGAATGATTTGATGAATGAAAGTTTTAAATTTGAATATGTATAGATCAAGAAATGAGGAATTTGGATTTAGATCGAGGTAAGAACAAGGTGCTCGATTAATCGACTTGTATCGTGTTTTTACATCCGAGGTAAGTTCGTGTATAATACGAATTGTTTAAATCATGTTCATGTGTTATGTAATGAATGAATATGTGGTTGATGAATTAGTAATACTATATGTGGATTTGAGAGATGTGGCACTAAGTGTGCGTAAATAGAATTGATACAGTGATGAACGACACTATGTGTGCGAAATAAAGAAAGCATTGACAATATTGATTGGCACTGTGTGTGCAATATTGAGTCAAATTCGGTTTAATGTAAAGGCACTAAGTGTGCGATGATATTAAAGCTTCGGCTAAGAAATTCGCACTAAGTGTGCGAGTAAATCAACTGGTTAAAGAAGATCGAATGAATTGTGGTAATGAGCATTGAGTAGCAAAAGTCATCGTTAATTAAGTGATGGTACAGGTTTGTACGGAACCTATGTTGTTGATGATATTGTATATGGATAATCGGATGATCATGTGAGTATTGATTATAGATGATATTCTGTATTATTGTGAATTACACCATGTGATAGTTAATATTATATATTGAATTTGAATTGTTGAGCTAAATGTATTATATTATGAACTTACTAAGATTTAAAGCTTACTGTGTGAAGTCTTTCTCTGTTTACAGTGTTATTAAAGATAGCTCGGATCTAGGGATCGTCAGCGACTCAATCACACTATCAACCATCTATTTTGGTACTTTTGGAACTTGTATATTTGGTATATGGCATGTATAGGCTAGTGATTATGGTATGTTTTGAGATGTATAGATCTTGCCATGTGATATGGCTTGATAGTTTAATGATTTTGGTATATCCTTTGGATATGTGAAAAGGATGGTTAATATGTGCATGTGTGATTTATTTGAATGATCAGTATGGTAAAAATTAGTGAAATGGAAATCGTATGTTTCATGCTTAAATTTGGTAAGGATTAAATGATGAATGAATTTATATGATTTTGAAGTGAAGTTGATACTTTGGATTGGTATGTTTAGTTGAATTTGTATAGGGAAACGAATGATGATGTTAAGAGGTCAAAATGTGTATGTTTTGGTACGTTTTGGATATATTTGGAGTGTGAAATTGGAATGGTTTGATGCTTGTAGGTGTGACTCAAAATTTGGGTGCCAAATTGGCCTTGCAAATGGCCTATATTTGTCCACACGGTTGAGCACGCGTGCGTGTGGCTCGACCGTGTCTCTTAAGTTTATAATTCGAATCAAGTCAGACTCGCACACGGGCCAGACACACGGGCGTGTGACAGGCCTTGTGAATTAAGTCAGTGTTGCCCACAGGTCAAGCACACGGGTTTGTCTTTGGCCGTTTGGACATGTAACAGTCTAGTTTAGACCCTAGTCGAAATAGTGGTTTCGGGACCACAAATTTGAGTTAGAAAAATATTTTAATATTATTTTCTATGCCTACAGTAAGTAATTAATCATGTGTGAAAGTCTCGTATGAAAATTTGTCCGTTTGTGTGCTTAATTTGAGAAAACAATTAAATTGCATTAAATGTAAAATTAGCATGATAGTTGTAAAAGTGCCTATTTGTTGTGGCTTTTAAATGTTGAGGCCTTATGAGGCAATTAATCCAATACTAAGGTTAGTGGATGATTAACTGACATAATAACCTTATTGTTTATTTGTCTTATATGATAAATAAATGGGTAAAATGGGAAATGAATAATTAAGTTATAATTTAATAAAACAAAAGCTTGAAAATAGCTATGGTGTTCATCTTCTTGACCAAAAATAAGAAAGAAAAACAAGGTCTGAAGCTTTTTCATATTCGGCCAACATTTAGTTTGATTCAAGGTTAGTTTTTGTTCGATTTTTGATAATTTCTACGTTTTTGTGATCGTTGCTTTGTGTTCTTCAAAACCCATGTCTCAATTTTGTGAATTGATGTATATTTTGAAATGTTACATTGATGAACACATGAGTTTTGTGATGTTTGATGGTGAAATATGAAAGATATGTGTTTGATTAATATAGTTTGTCTTTGGAGTTTTGATGATTTTGAGTTATTTGGATTAAATTGAAAGAATAATATTTTGAAGGACTAAATTGTGAAATTAATGAAATGTATGGATTTGAATGAGCATGGGTGATATTCGGCCAAGCATGAATATTATGAAATTTCGTGTATTTTGTGATTTTGTGTAAAAAGGACTAAAATGTTAAAATGTAAAAATGTGAGGGCTAATTTGTAAATTTCCCTAAGTATGTGTTTTTGGATTGAATTGAATGTTTTGGTGAATAAAAGGGTTAAATTTGAATATGTATAGATCAAGAATCGAAGAAAACGGATTTAGATCGTGGAAAGTCTAAAGTGATCGAGTAGTCGAAATCGCTCGTTTACTCCGAATCCAAGGTAAGTCGATATACAAATAAATGCATCTGAATTGAGTTATATATGTATTCATGAAATTTAGTTTGCAATGAATAATGCCTGAGATGATACATATATGAAATCCGAGGGATTATTGACAAAGTATAAATGTCCGAGAAGTCCCGTATGAACCTAGGAATAGATAGGATTACGTATGTCATGACATAGGTGTCAGATATGTGATATCATGTAAGACCACGTCTGGGACGTTGGCATTGGTTTGAGATTTTGTGTAAGACCATGTCTGGGACGTTGGCATCGAAATGAGATTTACGTGTAAGACCATGTCTGGGACATTGGCATCGATATCTGAGTACATGTAAGACCTCGTCTGGGACATTGCTATTGTACGACTATTCTGAGCATTCCGAGTACCCTATTAGATTCCGAACGGTTCAATGGGCAAATCCGAGAAATGAATGTCTATGTGAAAAGTATAAACGATTTAGGTACAATTGGAAAGTACACTATGAGTGTATGAAAGGTAAGTGTTTATATAAGCTTACTAAATTGGATATGTGTATAGTTATGAGATAATATGTGATTATATGCTTGAATGAGCTATGTGTGTATAAAAGATATTTGAGTTGAGAAATGTGGTAAGCTATGGCTAAGCAAATGAGCCAAAGAATATGTGATGAATTTGAAATTAGAAATATTAATAACTTTGTGTTAATTATATGCATTTTATGCTAAATTTATTTGTATATGGCTTACTAAGCTTTTGGAAAGCTTACTTTGTGTGTGTTTACTCTGTTTTACAGATCGTCAAAGCTACAAAAGGCTCGGGAATTGTTGAGGATCATCACCACACTATCAAAATCTATTTTGGTATTTTGAATGTGAATATAGTTAAATATGGCATGTATAGGCTAGTCATTTTGGTATATGTTTGGGATGTAAATAGCCATGTGATGTGGCTAGATAAATATTGGTAATATGCATGAGTGATTATGGTATATGATGCAAGTTTTGGTATGGCTTGGTGGCAATGAAAGGTCTTATGAATGGTAAGCTTATTGTTGGATTGATGCCATAATGAATTGGTGAATTTGTGGATGAATCATGCTTGATATTACATCTGATTTAGTTGTGTTAGTTGGCATGATTAGAAATGTAATTGTATGGGATGATAGGTTGAACATTTGACATGATTTTGGTTTGACATGATTTTGGTTACCATTTGTGTATGGGATAATGTTTGTTTGAGTTTTTAAGGATAACCCAATGTGCGGGTGGTATTTTGGCCTTGAAAATGGCCTATAATTGCCTACATGGTGGAGCACACAGGTTAGACACACGGGCGTGTGACTAGCCGTGTGGTGCAAGTCAGTAGCGACCACGGGTGAGGCACACGGACGTGTCTCAGGCCGTGTGGTCAAGTCAGTATGTATGCCCTGTTTTGACACGGGTTAGACACACGGGCGTGTCTAAGGCCGTGGGAGGCACACGGTCTGCCCACATGGACGTGTGACCTCTGAAACTTTGAAAAATTTTTAAATTTTCGAGAATTTTCATATGTGTTCGATTTAGTCCCGGCCTCTCTCTAATGCATGATTAAGGTCTCGTAGAGCTATTTAAGGGACACTTTTATGTGTTTTCTCAGACTTTGCTGTGAAATGTCAGTAAATGATTCCGATTGTCTAGTAATGCCCTTTAACTCTGTTCCGGTGACGGTTACGGGTTAGGGGTGTTACAGGACAAGTTAGTATGTACGCCCTGTTTTGCCACGGCTTGGACACACGGTGTGTCTGAGGCCATGTGAGGCACATGGCCTGCCCACACAGGCATGTGATCTCTAAAACTTTGAAAAATGTTTGAGTTTTGAAAAAAAAATTATGTGTTCGGTTTAATTCCGATCGCTTTCTAATGCATGATTAAGGTCTCATAGACTTATTAAAGAGACTCTATGCATATAATTTGCTATGATGTGATGATGATGTTTTTAAGTTTGAGAAGTGATTGTAAATGTTCAGATATGACCGGTAATGCCTCTTAACCCTAGACCGACGATGGTTACAGGTTAGGGGTGTTACAACATAGGTTCTGTACATACCTGTACCATCATGTATTTATCTATCACATTTACCACTTCAATGCTCGATGTCATAATTCATTCGATCCTCTTTAAACGTTCGATGAACTCGCACACTTAATGCTAATTAATTAGTTGAAGCTATAATAATATCGCACAGTTAGTGCCATCACATTAAACTGAATTTGTCTCGGTATCGCACATGTAGTTCTGAATAATACAGCCAATGCTTTCTTTATCTCGCACACTTAGTGTCATTCATCACTGTAACGATTCTGTTTATGCACACTTATTGTCTCATATCTTCAAACTCACATTTCTCATTATCAAACTCCACAATCACATTTCCATTTATTTCATCACATATGAACATTATGTAAATAATACGTATTATACACGAACTTTCCTCGGACGTAGAAACAACCATACTAGTCAATCAATTGAGCACTTTGTTCTTGCCTCGATCTAAGCTCGAATTCCACTTTTCTTGATCTATATAATATCAAATTTAACTCATTCAATCTCATCTTTACTCAATTCAATTCACAAACACACAATTAGGGCATTTTGCACTTTAGCCCTTATAATTTCACACTTTAGCATTTTAGTCCTTATTTCACAAATACATCAAATTCACAAAATCCAATTTAATCCATGCTTAGCCGAATTACCATAGTGCCCCTAGCAGCCCATATTTCACATTTATTTCACATTTTACCCCTCAATTTCTCATTTTCACAATTTAATCCTTAATAGGCAATTTCACCAAAAATCATTATACAAAACATGTATATCAACCATCAAACACATATTTTTCATCATCAAACATTACAAAACTCAATTATTCAACAATGATACTTCACAAAATCATCATAAAGTCCAAAAATCAAGGTACGGGCTAGCTAGTACTCAAAGAAACGATCACAAAAACATAAAAATCATAAAAAATCGAGCTCAAAACATAACTTGATCAAGAACAATAGTGACTGAACCCTAAAACCACATTTTCCTCTCTTTTTTTCTCTTAATATTCGGTTATAAGAATGATGATAACACATAATTTTGGTATTGGTTTTATTTAATATACCTTAATAACCAATTTACAAATTTAACCTTGTTATTAAACCATTTAAACACCTTAATAAATGTCCATTTATGACCATTCTCACTATCAATGGCCTAATAACAACATAAGGACCTCACATTTAATAAGACATAACATTTAAGTACTTTTATCTACTAGCACACAGCTTTTGCATTTTACACAATTAGGTCATTTTTCACAAATCGGCACACAAACGATAAAATTTTCACACAGATCTTTCATACATACCTTATCACATGCCATAAACATAAAAAATAATATTAAATTATTTCTCTGACTTTGGATTTATTGTCCCGAAATCACTTTTTGACTAGGGTCTAAACCGGGCTGTTACAAATTGAGTGAGGAATAGTTCTTTAAACCTTTCCCATGCTTCATACAAGGACTCGTCATCCATCTGCTGGAAGGTAGTGAT
Source organism: Gossypium australe (assembly GCA_005393395.2). Taxonomy (NCBI): domain Eukaryota; kingdom Viridiplantae; phylum Streptophyta; class Magnoliopsida; order Malvales; family Malvaceae; genus Gossypium; species Gossypium australe. Next base: position 69,099,448 of record CM016615.1, read on the forward strand.
ATCGTTCCTCAACTTAGCATTCTTGCTAGGTGGGAAGTACTTCGTAAGGAATAGTTCTACTAACTCTTGCCATGTGGTAATGGAATTTGGTGGTAATGAGTTTAACTAGGCTTGAGCTCTGTCCTATAGTGAATATGGGAACAACTTTAATCATAGTGCACCTTTGGGTATTCCAGCTAATTTGAAAGAATCGCTCACCTCCATAAACAATCTTAAGTGAAGGTGAGGATCTTCGGTAGGCATTCCACTAAATTGGCTGATTGTTGAATCATATGGAACATGATTGGCTTTAACTCGAATTATTGTGTCTCAATTTTGGGTCTCCTAATACCCGGGTTAAGCTCATGAAACATTAGCATGGCATACTATCTTAGAGCTCTATCCATATCATTAGAAATAACGACAGGATTTTAAGCATGATTTGTTCCATTTCCTTGAGTCAGATTTTTAGAGTTCATCTCTTCAGTACTTCTCTGACTTGCTTCATCTCTTCAGTACTTCTCTGACTTGCTTTTCTTCTTCTTTGTCAAAAAGTTCTTTCAATCTCAAGGTCTATAGGGAGTAAGTCGATAATTCTATCAATTGTCATAAACGCCTGAAACAATCATAGAAAAATAATGGAATTAAAATTAAACAAAACAATAAACCAAAATGCACAATTAACAATTTCACAAATAGTTTCTTTTAAAACAGTCCCCGACAATGGTGCTAAAAACTTAGAATGATGAAAATTTGCACATGTATACAATCGTTATCAAGTAATAAAGTGACAAGTAAATGTTGAGTTATCGTACCCACAGGGACTATGAAAGAAAAATATTTTTGAAATGTACATCAAACATTTTGGTGATTGAAAATATTCTGATTTTGAGGAAGTGATTTAAAAACTAAAAATTAACTAAAGCAAAAATTAAAAGTACAAATCTCAATGCATGATTTTACACCTTCACCCGTATTCAATGTTAGAATAGGGTTACGGAGCATTACTGGACTTACAACACATTTAAACATACATAACATCCCTATTATAAGCTTACAAGGCCCTAAACATGCTTTAAGAATGGTTCGGGACCAAACTGATAACTTTGGAAATTCTTAGAACACTTAGAAAATTTTTCTCAAAATAGGGGACACACGCCCGTGTGGCCCAGCCGTGTGTCTCACACGGCCAACAGACACGCCCATGTGGACATCCAAAATGGGACCACATGGCCGTTTACCAGCTCATGTCTGACCATGTGTAACTCTATGACTTGGGTCCCACGGCCAACACACACGCCTGTGTAGCTAGCCCGTGTGCCCTAAAAATGGCCATACACGCCCGTGTGCCAGGCCGTGCCAAACCATTAGGGTATACTGACTTATGCCACATGGCCAAGTCACACGCCCGTGTGTGTAGCCGTGTGGAGCATACTGACTTGATTTTTAAAAGCTACACCAGGGGACACACGCCTGTAACAGTCTGATTTATACCGTAGTCGGAACAGTGGTTTCGAGACCACAAATTCGAGTCTGTATAATATTTTTAATATTATTTTCTGTGTCTTTGATATGTGGTTAAGCAAGTGGTATAGTTTCGTATGTTAATTCATCCGTTTGTGTGTTTAATTTGACAAAAGGATTGAATTGCATTAAATGTGAAAGTTGCTTGCTATTGGTTAAAGTACTTATGTGTTATGGTTTATTAAAGTGGAGGCTTTATATGGAAAATTAGCTATTTTTACGGATAGTGGATGGTTATGGTCCATAATTGAAACACCCCAAACCCGGCCCACGAGCCGTGACCGGATCTGGTATGTTCCTCGATGTAAACCAATTCAAAATTCTTTTATTACTCAGGAAAAACTTGTGTGTTTAGAAAGAAAGTTTGTTTGGGTTGGGCTTGAGTTGAAAATGTATTAATAATATATTAAATCTCTTTTTCTTTATTTTAATTAAGGTGACAAAACACTTGGAGTTTATTTTTAAAATAAATTTGTTTGATCCATAAATAATAATTTGTAAACATAATAAATAAAAGTAAAAAGAAATAAAGAAATTCAACTATGGCCTTATGGCCTTATTACATCAAATAATTCCCAAAATAAACTTTAAAATACTTAAAATAAAATAAACGTCCAAATCGTAAATTTCTTGCTGTGCATGGCCATCCCTAAGCTTCTGCCGAGCCCGGTCCATTACTAATCGTCACCTGAAAATAGTTCCCACAACGGGGTGAGTCAAACAGACTCAATGTGTAACCAACACTAAGAATCAACATCTCAGGCATGCATTACCATATCACATACATATTCATATAACAGGTAAAAATAATGATGCAACCCAAACCCAAACCTAGATAGCCATCCGCTACACTTCCCCGTACCAACCTGCACACCGTGGGGACTACTAAGTCGACCCTCCTTCCGCTACACTCCATCGAAGGCAGTCGCTGCATTCGACGTGCTCATCACCCTTATAGTCTCGTGGTCTTAGGTCACCACGTTCAGATATTGTGGTCTTAGGTCACCACATTCAAATATCGCAGTCTTAGGTCACCGCATTCAGATAGCGTGGTCTTAGGTCACCACATTCACTTCCCCTTTTCAATAACCCATATGCCCAAATCATATTATGCATTAATCATGCCAAATTTCACATTCTTATCTTTATTCACATGTTAAATGTAACATATTTCATATTCGTAGTAGGAGTAGGAAACGTACCTGAGTACTTTGTACCATTACATGGTACTTAGCCATATTTTCGCATTCTTAATAACACATTTAATTTAAAACATAGCCATGAACATATTAAAACTTAGGGTAGGTACACACCTGATTTGCTTAGCGGTTCACTTAAATTCCGAAAAGCTTGATCTAAAGCCTTAGATCTTAAATCTCTTGGTGTCGAATTGACTATAGTCAAATCTCGAAACTTCGCAGAGTTGTCCCCTTGCAATCCGCTAGGCACTAAAATCACTTAACTAATTAGTTTCGGCTTTTAAACGAAATAAGAAATAGATCTTCATACCAAAATAAGCCTTGGCCGAATGCTATAGACACTTACCTTGTGGATTTTAAATCCCGAAACTCACCGAATAACTAGGGAACACGCGGCCTATGGTGTACCTTCGGGAAAAGAACTTCTCCTTCCTTGTAGTCGACACTTAGTAAATCCGGAAAGATCCTTTGTAGTTTCGGCCAAGAGATACAAATAGCATTAGAACCTTAATCTTGGTCTTGAAGAAAAGGAACATAATGATAATAATAGATCCTTACCCTTACTATAGAAATCAACAATCCTTGCTTGAGCCTTTAACAATATTCGGCTATGGCCTTGATGTGGATTACAATTTCGGCTTCTTGATGAACAGTAGAGGATTTTGGCTTTTCAAAGAAAGAAGAGGAAGATATAAAGCTTAGGAAAATTCGGCAAGACTAGGGGGATTCTGCTTTCGGCTTTGTGAAGAATTGAAAAGAGAAAGAAGAACAATGACAGAGAGAATTCGGCAGAGAGAAAAAGGAGAAGAAAATAATGCTGAATGGCCTCCCTTTTCCTTTTATAGCCAAATTTACTATCTTAGAATCCCTTACTTGGCCACCACTCTTCTATTTTGACAGCTCTATCCCTTGAATTATCACTTAATAAAAGAATTTAATCCAACAATTATCTCTTGAAAATAATCTAAAATAAATCTATTATTTATCCATCCTTTAGCCGAATTTTAAAGAGAATAAAACTCCCAAAATATAGCCTTGTGCCGTCCACCCCTCTACTCATTGTAGCAAAATAAAATTTCTTTTATTTGCTCCCCAAGTGACTCGAACTCAGGCCCACTTGCATAGCTGGTGGCGTCACCTACCTGGGCCTTAAGTGATATCTTCAGGCCACTTTTCCAAGCCTGTTTGTGTGTCAAATTCCTCCCATTAATTTTCTTAAGGCCACCTTTCCTTCGTTTCTTTTTTTTAAACATTAAAACTTGACATTTCCTTACATTTCCAAGTTTCCAAAAATTTTCGTTTGCCTCCTTTAAACTTAACATTTCCATACATTTCCAAGTTTCCCGAAATGTTTACTTTCCTCTTTTGAACTTAACATTTCTTACATTTCCAAGTTTCCAGAAATGTTCACTTTCCTCTTTTGAAACTTAACATTTCTAAATCATTTCTAAGTTTCCAAAAATGTTCATAATACATTCATAACACACAAGACATGCCATTTCGTATACTTAAATAAAAAATGCATAGGCCCATTTTCAGGATGTTATAGTTCTACCCCCTTAAAATAATTTCGTCCTCGAAATTACTTACTAACGAGCAGTCGTACTTCCTAGCTCACCACACTACGCTACTGCTGCGCACTCTGATCTTAAGAAACTATCATACTTTCTAGGCACATTCTCTTAGTTTACAATCAAGGTTCCATACACCTTACTAGCCACATAAGAACGAACTGACTTTACAACGAACAAGGCAATTAAGGTATTCCAGAACCACGTCCCCTAGAGCTCATTTCTACGATCGTGCTTTAATCTAATTAAGAAATTTTATGAATTAGCCTTTATTCCACTGATTACCCGCGAAGAAGTTTTATGAAAAGAATTTTAGAAGTGGTTCTTTCGTATTCATACATGCATACAGTCTTTACATTCATACATTCATCAATCAATTATGAACTTTCGTTCATTCAGAGAAATGTTGTAGTTTTCATTGTTGCTGTTTTTCCACTACCCAGGGGTATTTTCATAATTTGCCCTACAGGGGTATTTTCGTAATTTTTTTTCAAAAATAGGGTTCCTTGTGGATTTTGTCAATAAGGGTATTTTGGTAATTTTGCATTCCCGGGGTATTTTTGGAAATTTTGAAATTCCAGGGGTATTTCAGTAAATTTTTACAAATTAGGGTAAATTTGTAAAGTTTAATAATTCAGGGGTATTTCAAAATTTATAAAACTTGAGGGTTATTTTTGAGAATTTGTTTTCCAAATCGGTGATGTTGCAAAATTTTTGAAATTCAGGGTTATTTTGGTAATTTTGTAAGTCAGGGGCAATTTCGTAATTTTCCAAAATCAAAGTATTTTGATATTTTGCAAATTAGGGTTTTTGGACTTGTTATAAAGTAATGAATTTTTTTTTTGAATAATAACTGTGAGTAGTTTGGAAATTTCATAAACCAAGGGCATTTTTGTAATTTTACCACTAGGGGTATTTTAGTAATTTTGTAAATCAAGAAATATTTCAGAAAAATTTTATGGGATAGCTTGTATAAATAAAAAGGGTAATTTAGTCATTTTAAAACTAGGGTTTCCATAAAAATGTGGCTAATCCCTTTCGGGTTTTAGTTATTAGGTTTAGCCTGTGACTGAGTCCTCTTGGTTAGGGTGAACCGAAGCTACGCACCAGGTAGGATTCCTGCGAAGAGGAGGTGAGTCACTAGGACTGCTTAAATACCAGGCTCTTCCGGATACAATCCTAGACATGCGCACAATGGTTGCCACACCCTAACTCGGCGACTTAGCCATAGGTTTGTTTAATTAGTCATTAAGTCTTATGTAATAGTTGGGGTAAACTAGTCCTAGGGTTCAAATACTTATCATGCTAGTCTACGTTCCATTTCTACCCTTCTACAGTTCACAATAGATATCACACAGAGGTTAGGGGTACTTACCTGGTGGACTTCGGGTCGGAGATGTAACATCCCAAAATTGGGCCTAGTAGGATTGGGCCGATTGGGAATTTAGCTTTAGGAAAATTTGAATATCATTTTGTTACTTGTGTTAGCTCGGGTATAATTTTTATTGTGGGCTTAGTATAGTCTTGTGAAGGCTTGATTTTAATTAGGAAGTTAGAATAAATTTTAGTATGGCTTATTTAATTAAGTGGATTAGGTGAGCTTAGCACTTAAGTTAATTTAAGTGTTCATTTATAGCACAAGAGGAGTAAGTGGCAAGTTGGTTAAGGAGCTTGAAAGGTAGCTTGAGGTTAGAGGTTCGAGTGGTATGTTTAGCATTTTGAAGGTTTATTTTTGTGTATTAGCATTGATGGCCGGTCAAGGTATGTTTAGCATTTTGAAGGTTTATTTTTGTGTATTAGCATTGATGGCCGGTCAAACTTATTTATGATAGGTGGACTAATAACTTTTGGTAAGTTGAATTTTTGTTTAAGGAAAGCTTAATTTATGGGATAAGATTTTTAAGGTTATGGAAGGATATCTTAAAGTTATGGTATATTGAGGGGACAAAAGGCTTGGCTTGTGGAAAATGTTTTGGAAACAATTCTTATGCCTTTAGTGGATGTATGTGGACGGCATGGGTGTCTAGGGGGGTGGCCGAATTTTGTAAGTAGCTTGGGGGGGATAGTTGGTCAATTTTTTTTGTTTTCCCTCTCCAAGAACACTCTCTTTGGCCGAATGTCATTATGCATTTTGGTGCAATTTTTCTTTTGGTTTTTACCTTATTTTTGTGAACCAAATACCATTTCTCTTCTTTCATTTGTCCTCTTGAAACCAAAGCAACATTGAAACTTTTGTGCATTTTTCTTCTTTGGCAAAATAGTTTTTGGCCGAATCTCTCTCTCTCACATATCTCTTTTCTTCTTTTGACTTTTGTTCAATCACATTTTCTTTCATCCTCTCTTGGCCGAATCTTTACCCATCTCAAATTCCATTATTTTTTCTTTTCATTCACTCAAAGTTTAAACATCCATTACCATTCTATTTCTCTTTTCTTTTTCACTTCACCATAGCTGAATTTTTATATTTCCTTTTAGTATTATTTTTGGCTGATTATTCAAGGGGAAACTCTCTTTGTTTTTCTTCAATTGATTTTGGAAAAGTGTAAGTGCTCTTGGCCGGTTCTCCTTCAATTCTTTTCCTGACTCTATGTTATTTCTTGTGGACAAAAGCCGAATCTTTAGGCATTGGTTTGCAAGGTTCTAATCGTTTTTAGGATTCGATTATTCAATTAGGCTCATTGGATTTCGGAAGCAATCGATTTAAGCCATTCCTTTAGCAAATCGGAGTTGGTAAGTCAAGTGGTAAGGATTCTATACTCTTAAAGTTGGTTGAGGAAGCCTAAGGTTATTTGGATTAAGATATGTTGTTGGCCGAATGGTTTTCATTAAAATATTGTGATATGGCCGATTGTAGGGCAAGAATCTAGTGTGGTAGATCGGGTCTTCGAGATTTAGCCGACTGTGCCAAAAAGGTGCGTAGTTATCGCACTGTCTCTTGATTGTGTGTGTATGTGTTATATTTATGTATATGTGATATGATGTTAATGGTAGCCGAATTAAGGGCTAAGATTGTGAATACCCGTGGTGGGTGATCGAATACTCAGGTTAGTGATTTACGTTATTAAATGATTATTGATGAATATATGAAATGTGATGACATGTGATGCATTATTGTTCAAGTGATATGTTGCCATGATACACATATATGCATGGGACTTGGGATGTGACTATCGAAGGAAAGGGTGTACTTTATGTACGTGGTCTGATGTTAGCCTTGTGTTACATTGGCGCTTGATGGTGGCTATGTGCTCCATCAAGGGAGGTGTTGGCTAGGTGCCCATCTCGGCGGATGATAGCTGTGTGCATCACCGTAGATTGAGGATGACCTCGAGTCACCTCGTGGATACAGAAATGTGGATCACTATGTGATCGGTGGCTTAGCCACGGCCTTGTGCAGCAGGTCTGCCGAGGTAAGATATGTGGGATCACTCGGTTGTGATCGGTGGATTAGCCACGGCCTTGGGCAGGGAGTCTGCTAAGGTAGGAGTAACGGATGGACTCTAGGTTGGGTTGGGCTTCATGTTACATATTTATGCATTTTGCATGACTAATTATGCGGATCAATGTGGATTGGGCCAAGCCCAACATGTGAAATTATGTGGATAAAATGCCTTATCATTTAGTATGTGATTGATGTGTGGATATGGGCCAAGCCCATATGTGGGGACATGTGTATTAACTATGCACTGAGTCTGTTTGACTCACCCAATTTTTCTCAAACCTTTCAGGTGATACATAAAGCTTGGACTGGGTTGGAGCGGATACGAGGTGGCCCATGCAGAAATGGATTCTCTTTATACAAATTATGTTTCAATATTTTAAGTATTTAATTTTTGTAATAAGGGCCATTTAAGTATTTAAGGACTTTTATTATGTTTTAAGTTGGTTTGTTGATTATATTATAGTTTAAAATGTTTTATTTTAAACAACTTAGTTTTACTTGAAATTTTAATTACACAATGTTTTGGTAAAGAAAACAAAATTTTATGTTTTTAATTCTAAGTCAAAAGTTTTTCAAATGTTTTCCGCAGTGGCATTTCAAATTCGGTCTTAGCAAATGGGCCGGGTTTGGGGTGTTACAGGAGACTTAGGTGTTATGCCAGAAAACCTGCTTATCTTCAAAAACTCATTTGGGCTTGATTTGAAAACGTTTTGGGCCTTAAACCCCAGGCCGAGGGTTTGAAACTGGGCTCTGATACCAAATTGAAACACCCCAAACTCGGCCCACGAGCCATGACCGGATCGGGTATGTTCCTCGATGTAAACCAATTCAAAATTCTTTTATTACTCAGTAAAAACTTGTGTGTTTAGAAAGAAAGTTTGTTTGGGGTGGGCTTGAGTTGAAAATGTATTAATAATATAATAAATCTCTTTTTCTTTATTTTAATTAAGGTGACAAAACACTTGGAGTTTATTTTTAAAATAAATTTGTTTGATCCATAAATAATAATTTGTAAACATAATAAATAAAAGTAAAAAGAAATAAAGAAATTCAACTATGGCCTTATGGCCTTATTACATCAAATAATTCCCAAAATAAACTTTAAAATACTTAAAATAAAATAAACGCCCAAATCGTAAATTTCTTGCTGTGCATGGCCATCCCTAAGCTTCTGCCGAGCCCGGTCCATTACTGATCGTCACCTGAAAATAGTTCCCACAACGGGGTGAGTCAAACAGACTCAATGTGTAACCAACACTAAGAATCAACATCTCAGGCATGCATTATCATATCACATACATATTCATATAACAGGTAAAAATAATGATGCAACCCAAACCCAAACCTAGATAGCCATCCGCTACACTTCCCCGTACCAACCTGCACACCGTGGGGACTACTAAGTCGACCCTCCTTCCGCTACACTCCATCGAAGGCAGTCGCTGCAGTTGACGTGCTCATCGCCCTTATAGTCTCGTGGTCTTAGGTCACCACGTTCAGATATTGTGGTCTTAGGTAACCACATTCAGATATCGCGGTCTTAGGTCACCGCATTCAGATAGCGTGGTCTTAGGTCACCACATTCACTTCCCCTTTTCAATAACCCATATGCCCAAATCATATTATGCATTAATCATGCCAAATTTCACATTCTTATCTTTATTCACATGTTAAATGTAACATATTTCATATTCCTAGTAGGAGTAGGAAACGTACCTGAGTACTTTGTACCATTACATGGTACTTAGCCATATTTTCGCATTCTTAATAACACATTTAATTTAAAACATAGCCATGAACATATTAAAACTTAGGGTAGGGTACACACCTGATTTGCTTAACGGTTCACTTAAATTCCGAAAAGCTTGATCTAATGCCTTAGATCTTAAATCTCTTGGTGTCGAATTGACTATAGTCAAATCCTGAAACTTCGCAGAGTTGTCCCCTTGCAATCGGCTAGGCACTAAAATCACTTAACTAATTAGTTTCAGCTTTTAAACGAAATAAGAAATAGATCTTCATACCAAAATAAGCCTTGGCCGAATGCTACAGACACTTAATTTTAAATCCCGAAACTCACCGAATAACTAGGGAACACGCGGCCTATGGTGTACCTTCGGGAAAAGAACTTCTCCTTCCTTGTAGTCGACACTTAGTAAATCCCGAAAGATCCTTTGTAGTTTCGGCCAAGAGATACAAATAGCATTAGAATCTTAATTTTGGTCTTGAAGAAAAGGAACATAATGATAATAATAGATCCTTACCGTTACTATAGGAATCAACAATCCTTGCTTGAGCCTTTAACAATATTCGGCTATGGCCTTGATGTGGATTACAATTTCGGCTTCTTGATGAACAGTAGAGGATTTTGGTTTTTCAAAGAAAGAAGAGGAAGATATAAAACTTAGGAAAATTCGGCAAGACTAGGGGGATTCTGCTTTCGGCTTTGTGAAGAATTGAAAAGAGAAAGAAGAACAATGACAGAGAGAATTCGGCAGAGAGAAAAATGAGAAGAAAATAATGCTGAATGGCCTCCCTTTTCCTTTTATAGCCGAATTTACTATCTTAGAATCCCTTACTTGGCCACCACTCTTCTATTTTGATAGCTTTATCCCTTGAATTATCACTTCATAAAAGAATTTAATCCAACAATTATCTCTTGAAAATAATCTAAAATAAATCTATTATTTATCCATCCTTTAGCCGAATTTTAAAGAGAATAAAACTCCCAAAATATAGCCTTGTGCCGTCCACCCCTCTACTCCTTGTAGCAAAATAAAATTTCTTTTATTTGCTCCCCAAGTGCTTCGAACTCAGGCCCACTTGCATAGCTGGTGGCGTCACCTACCTGGGCCTTAAGTGATATCTTCAGGCCACTTTTCCAAGCCTGTTTGTGTGTCAAATTCCTCCTATTAATTTTCTTAAGGCTACCTTGCCTTCGTTTCTTTTTTTTAAACATTAAAACTTGACATTTCCTTACATTTCCAAGTTTCCAAAACTTTTCGTTTGCCTCCTTTAAACTTAACATTTCCATACATTTCCAAGTTTCCCGAAATGTTTACTTTCCTCTTTTGAACTTAACATTTCTTACATTTCCAAGTTTCCAGAAATGTTCACTTTCCTCTTTTGAAACTTAACATTTTTAAATCATTTCCAAGTTTCCAAAAATGTTCATAATACATTCATAACACACAAGACATGCCATTTCGTATACTTAAATCAAAAATGCATAGGCCCATTTTCAGGATTTTACAATAATAACCTTAGAAATTATGTTTTGTGATTTTATTTTATCAGCTAAAATTGGAAATTGTTTATTAATGAATTATAATATGATTAAAACATGAAAATGGACATTTTTTTAATGCATTCATCCACCGAAAATCAAAAAAAAAAGAAAGGTTTAAAAAGCTCTCATACATTCGACACATACGAGCTTGAATTCAAGGTTAGTTTTTGATCTGTTTTTGATAATTTCTATGTTTTTGCAATCGTTGCTTTGGGAGCTACAAAACCCATGTCTCAATTTTATGAACTGATGTTGTTTATGAGAAATGCCATTGATGGTATGTTGAGCTTTGTGATGATTTATGGTGTTAAATGAAAGATTTAAGCTAGATGAGCATACTTTGTTCTTGAATTTTTGATGAATTTGGCTAATTAGGGCTAAATTGAGAAAGTAGTAATTTGAGGGACTAAATTGCAAATTTGATGGAAAATATGGGCTTGTATTATATATATGTACATTCGGCTAAGCATGAGTGTGGGTTGATATTGTGAATTTGATGTTTTGAGAAAAATGGACTAAATTGATAAATTGTGCAAATGTGAGGGTTAATTTGTAAATAACCCTAAATGTGTGTCTTTGGATTGAATTGAATGAGTTAGTGAATAAAAGGGTTAATTCTGAATATGTTTAGATCAAGAACCGAGGAAAACGGACTTAGATCGCGGGAAAGCGAAAGTAACCGAGTAGCCGTTTCCATTCCGATAGATCGAATCTGAGGTAAGTCATTATGCAAATAAACGTATTAGTAATGATTTATGTGTATTCCTATGACTATTGCTATAGATGAATGGTTTCGATATGATCTATATATATGAATTCCGAGATAAGATTGATATGGTGACAATGTTCGAGAAGTCCCGTACGAACCTAGGAATAGTTAGGAGTAGCTATGTCATGACATAGGTATCTGTACTGTTTTATCATGTAAGACCACGTCTGGGATGTTGGCGTTGATTTGAGATTTCGTGTAAGACCATGTCTGGGACGTTGGCATCGATCTAAGCTTTACGTGTAAAACCACGTCTAGGATGTTGGCATCGATCTGAGCTTTACGTGAAAGACCATGTCTGGGACATCAGCATCGTATTGATTCGTGTAAGACCCTGTCCGAGATAGTGGCATCGATATCCGAGTGCATGTAAGACCTCGTCTGGGACGTTGGCATTGTATGGCTATTCTGAGCTTCTTGAGTATCATACTAGATTCCTTACGGTTCAACAGGCAAGTCTGTAATTCGAATGGCTATATAAATAGAGAACCCATTTTAGGTACGTTGATTTATACACCAAGTGTGTATATAAGGTAAGTATCTACATGATCTTTCTATGATGAGTATGTATATTGGGATAACAATATGATATGTGAAAATAAGCATGAAAGAGCTTTGTATTTGTAAGACTTTTGAGTTGATGAATGTGGCAAATATGGCCAAGTACATGAATCCAAGTATTTTTGTGATAATTTATTAAGTGATTTAGATGTGCCAATGTATCTATGAGTATGTATATGCCTTATATGCTAAGTTTGTTTGTATTATGACTTACTAAGCTTTTGGAAAGCTTACTCTGTGTGTGTGTTTTCTCTATTTTATATAGGTCGTCAAAGCTGTTGAAGGCTCGGGACTGTCAAGGATCGTCATCACACTATTCAACTTGTTTTTGGTACCTTTTGGAAATATATTTTGTTAGATATGGCATGTATAGGCTAGTATTTAATATAAGTTGTTGTATGAACTTAGCCATGTGATTTGGCTAGTTATGAGTTGAAAATTTGCTTAAATGAATTTATAATGTGTGAAGCATGTTTTGGTATGGTTAAATGATCCAAGAAATGGTTAAGTTTTGAGTAAGTAATGGAATGAAATATGCTTGTGATGAGATGAGTTTTAGTCTTGTAATTTGATATGTTTAGAACTAGTTTTTAATGTATGAATTGGTTGGTAAAATTGGTATGTTCTTGCTTAACATATGTGCATGAAATGAGTTGGTAATTCTTGCTTGTAGGTATGACCCAAGTGGGTGGCATTTGGCCTTGAAAATGGCCTATAATGTCACACGGTCGTGGCACACGGGCGTGCCTAGTGACCGTGGGCTAAGTAATTAGCTAGCACAAGAGTACACGGCCTTGACACACGGACGTGTCCGCTGCCTAGTGGCCGTGTGATTTTTGGCAAGATCAACCACGGCCTGTGTAATATCCGGGATTTGGGGGTCATGCATTTTAATTTGTATTTGTGTGTTAGTGTGCTCTGTATGCTGTTTGGAAGTGTTTGGGGGCTTCGGGAAACCTTGGGCTTGGGTAGGAGCCATGGGAAAATTTTTGGTTCAAGCTGAGTAGAGGGGGAGCTAGGGGAGCTAGGCCTTAAGAGAAATTAGGTGTGGTTTATGACGCAAGAAAGGGAGCAGTGGAGTGGCAAGGTAACGCCTAGAAGCAAGGGGAGAGGGTGGCATTACATGGAGTGTCAAGGGGGAGGAGGTTCGAGCTGCGAAGATAGCATTTTGAGGTGTTTTTTGCGTCAAGAGAGAGGGAGAGTTGGACGACATTTGAACTCTAGCAAGGATGAGGGTGGACTTGGTCAAGGAATTCGGATAGAAGGTGGAGAGCTATTTGAGGAGATTGACTCATTCAAATGAGTTTGAACGAGTGGTGAAGAGGAAAAATAGGAGGAAAATGTGGGATTGGGAGAGAAGGGAAGAAGTGGCCGAATATGGGGCTCTGGGGGATGTGTATGTTCGGTTTTGGGGTGTTGTGGGGGTGTGTGCCGAAATCTTCTTAGTGAGTAGGTTTCTTTTCGGGTTTTGAGTGTAACCTTGTTCGTTTTCTCAAAGTTCTCAGTCAAAAAGTGTAAAAGGTGAGTCATTCATTCATTTTGTGCACTTAAGGTGTGTTGCCGAATTCTTCTAGCCTTTTTCTATTCTTCTTTTTCTTTCTCTCAACCTCAATTCTTTACCTATTCTTTTGGTGACCGAATATCCCATCTCCATTTGAGAGCCATAGACGAACCTTATAGTCCCTCATTCTCTCTTCTTTTTCGCAAATCCTTAAAGCCGAAACACCATAGCCGTAACCCTCTTTCTCTCATCTTTCTCTTCCACCGATTCCATTACCTTCAAAAATCGAAACAATCCTTGTCATTAGCCGAAACCTTTCTCTTTGGATTCAAAGCCGAAAGTTGACTGTTCGGTTGGCAACCTCTAAGGATAGGGCCGTCGACCATCTTTTCCTAATCTCAATCGTGTTTGGTGGTAAGTATCATTCTCTTTAGCAATCTATCCATCTCTTTTCATTTGGTATGTCGAAACCAAATGGTTGGCTTTGGTTTTTAGGGATGGCCGAACCTTAATAGGGCCTTGATTTCGTGTTTCTTTCGTGTGTAGCCAAAGGAAGGGAGCGTTAAGGATCTCTTGGGTTCGATTACTCAAGGTAAGGGGTTAATATTCGGCCAAGAGCTATTTCCATAGGTATTTATGTGTTGAAGCCGAATCTAACTTGAGTGTATAGGGATTTCGACAAGTTGGAAAGTAAGCAGAAGCCTTCGGGATTCAGGTTCATTTCGGTAAGGGTACTCAATGAGTTTAGATTTGGTATATTTAGACTATAACATTAGTGATTAACCAAATGTTCTGATTAAGTGTTGTTCGATGGATGCGGGTTCCAGTCGAGGAGAAAAAGGGGTAGCCCCTACTCTTAAGTTTAAGAAGCGGTCGGTCTCTGCTGTACGAGATTGGCCACCGGGGTGTGGGCCAGCGTCAGAACAGGAACGTAGGCAGATAGCAGTAGTCTCAGTTAGTGACAGCGTCGGTATTGAGAGCGTGATACTTCAGGTTACCAGGTGTGTGGTTATTTCGCAACTTCCCGAATATGTAAAAAATAATTGTATGTGTTATAAGTATGATGACTAACGCAGTGGCAATAGTGAGTTGGTTACCCTAATGGGTATGTTGATAATCAGGTCAGTGTTAAATGCCGATAAGATTGTGATTATTGCTGTGAATATGTGTTGTATGCATATAACCTGTTCATGCATTATTTTATCATATCATTATCGTATGTTGCACAATCATGGGGCGAGATTCGTATATTGGAAGGAAGGACAGGGTGTACATTTATGTGCGTGGTTTAGTGATGGCTACGAGCCTTACGTGGATTGATGATCGGCTCTGTGCCTCATCGTGATTGGTATCGGCTTTGTGCCATATCGTGGTTGGTGATGGCTATGTGCCTCATCGTGGATTGATGCTAGCTATGGGCTACATTGTGGATTGACGTTGACTACGGTCACTTTGTGGATTATATTGTGATTTAATCACGTGGACCAGTGGCTAGACCACTTGGTGTATGGCATTGATTGCTGAATTGGTGTGTAGAGGTTGAAGGGTCGATTTAGTAATCCCCTGGTGTGTGGTGGCTGGTTACGGGGGTGTGTAGAGGATGGACCTTAGGCTGGGTTGGGTGCATTTTGCATTATTATCTGATATATGGATCGGTGTGGTTGGGCCTAGCCCATGTGTGGAAATCTGTGGACTAATTACACACTAAGTCGGTTGACTCACCCAAATATTACCAAACAATGCAAGTGATTCGTGACGAATGGATCGGGCTTGGATGGGATTCGAGATGGCCATGCAGACACAGTTTTATGTTTAGAAACATTTTAGTATCGTTTTTATTTGGGTTGTTTATTGTAATAAGGCCATTTAAATATTTTGGGTTTATTTCAGTTTAAGCTAGAGTAAACATGGATTAGTAATTTTCAAATAATTTCAATGGATGATGTTTTCACAACTTAAAAACTTTACTAAGGTTTTCTAATTGAGTCACTCGTAAGAACTCGGACTCCTTCAAAGTTTTTCAAAAGAACATGTTTTCAAATACATGTGAACGTCAATTGTTTTTTTCCAAGTTAAACGTTTCTCTAAGAAATTGAATCCTGTTTTAAAACCTAATATTTAGAGAAGTGGTTAAGCACCTGTTCTCATTCCACCTCTAATACTGCTACAAGTTTTATCATCACTTAGCCGATTTCAATCTAAAGTTTTCTAGTAGCATTTCGAATTCGGCCGTAGTGTTTTGGGCTGGGTTCAGGGTGTTACAAATTGGTATCAGAGCCCAGTTTCTACACTCGGCCTATGGATTTTTGAGGCCCATAAAGTCTTAGCAGGTCGGAAAAAAATTCAGGAAAAGGGTTTTTATGAAGCATGGCGCTCGAATCATCCGGCCCAGATCTGCCAGGTAAGTTTTCTGACTTAATAAACATATGAAGGTGAATGTGTGCTATATTGTGATAAGATGTGGACTCTAGACCCTAGAACTATCTCTTTAGAGACTGAGACTTTAGGGTTGTGTGATTATTACGAAACAACAACTTTGGATTCTTTTACATAAAACTCCTTCTTTAACCAACAAGTGGAAAGATTCTAATGCATAAGATTTCTTAATAAGATTAAAAAACAACGTTAGACATGAGCTCTAGGGGACGTGGTCGCAATACTCGTGGGCATGGTCGAGGCAGAATGACTATGTCGGAACCAATCGGATCGGGTTAGGGTTCTGAAAACAAGGTGCCGCCACCAGCTGCGGTGGCAGAATTTCAGGGGCAAACGGGAGGTGATGACGCAGTATCACAAGCTATGCTGCGGGTGTTAGAACGAGTCGCAGGAGCCAATATGGGCAATGGGGCTCAGAAATCAGTATCTGAGAGATTGAGAGCAAATGGAGCTGAGGTATTCAGAGGGGTGTCTGGAGTAGCTCCGAACGTGGCGGAGTACTGGCTAGAGGCAGTCGAAAGGATCTTGGACGATTTGGACTGCACTGCTGAGGAAAAGCTTAAGGGTGCTGTTTCGTTGCTCCGGGATGAGGCTTACCAATGGTGGCTCACAATTAGAGAGGGTACTCCTGCGGACCGAGTGGACTGGGGTTACTTTAAGATCAAGTTTGAGGGAAAGTACATCGTAGCTAGTTATGTGGACGCATAGAGGAAGGCGTTCCTCAATTTAGTACAAGGTGGCAAGTCGATAGCGGAGTACGAGGCAGAATTTCTGCGATTAAGCCGATATGCTCGGGGCATCGTGGCTATTGATTATGAGAGATGTGTCAGATTTGAAGATGGGCTGCGGGTTGAGCTGCGGGTGTTGATTGCTCCGCAGCGAGAAAGGGACTTCGCCATTCTAGTGAAGAAAGCTTGGATAGCCGAGGAGGTCAAGAGGGCCGAGAGGCAGAATAGAGATAGGGATAGGAACCGGTATAAGAGGAGTTTTGGATCGTCAGCATCATCTGGGGGTTATCAAAAAAGACCCAGGGTTGAGAATTATGTTCGTGCACCGATACCAGTTGCTGGGAATCAGAGTCGTCCATGTGCTCGGTGTGGGAGAGCTCATGCAGGAGAGTGCTGGGGAAATAGTAAGGAATGTTTCAGGTGTGGGTCCAGGGCTCACTTGATTAGGAATTTTCCTCAGGAGACGGATAGGGCTCGGACAGTAGGTCAGGGTTATGTGCAGCCGGGCAGAGGTGGTTAGCAGGCGACAAGAGGTCATGGTCTGAACCATGGAGGGAATGGTTCCGGCCGAGGTCGTGGGGCACCAGGCCGAGGTGTTGGGGGTTCAGATGCGAGACAGCCAGGATTGGTTTATGCAGCCAGACGTCGCGAGGAGGGTGATGCACCAGATGTGATCACGGGTACGTTCCTTATTGGTGGATTACCCTTTACTGCTTTAATAGATATCGGGTCAACTCATTCTTATATTGCTAGTAAAGTATCTGGAACCTTGAATGTGAACTTTGAGATTGTACTTAGGAAGATGACTATACTTAGTCATTTAGGGCAATCAGTGATAGTGGACAAACTCTTTAGGGAAGTGCCTTTAGAGGTTCAGGGGGCAAAGTTTCCGGCTGACTTAATGGAACTACCATTCGGAGAGTTTGACTTAATCTTGGGAATGGACTGGCTGGCGAAGTATCGGGCGAATTTGGATTGTGCTGCTAAGCGCATGTCATTGAAAACTTTCAATGATGAAGAGATTGTAATGATAGGTGAAAGGAGGAATTACTTATCAAATGTAGTGTCTGCTCTTAAGGCAGAGAAGATGGTAAGGAAGGGGTGTATGGCCTTTTTGATGTTTGTCGGTGCCTTGGAGGCTAAGGAAGCAGTGGTAGGAGAGGTCAGGACAGTGAAAGAGTTTGGGGATGTCTTTCCGGAGGAACTTCCAGGGTTGCCTCCAGATCGCGAGGTGGAATTCGGGATTGACTTGTTGCCGGGTATGGCGCCAGTATCTATCACTCCGTACAGAATGGCATCAAAGGAGTTGGTTGAGCTTAAGGCGCAGATCCAAGAGTTGCTTGATTGTGGGTTTATCCGACCCAGTGTGTCTCCATGGGGAGTACCGGTCTTATTTGTAAAGAAGAAGGACGGGACTATGCGGATGTGTATAGACTACTGCCAGCTGAACAAGTTGACAATCAAGAACAAGTACCCGCTGCCGAGGATTGACAACTTGTTTGATCAACTTAAAGGGGTTGCGGTGTTTTTGAAGATAGATCTAAGGTCGGGATATCATCAACTTAAGGTAAAAGAAGCAGATATTCATAAGACAGCTTTTCGGACTCTATACGGGCATTATGAATTCCTGGTAATGCCGTTTGGGTTGACAAACGTCCCAGCTGCGTTCATGGATATGATGAACCGGGTTTTCCAACCCTACTTGGATCAGTTCGTCGTTGTGTTTATAGGCGACATCTTAGTGTATTCCAAGTCAGAAGTGGAACACGATGCACATCTTCGGATAGTATTGCAAGTGTTAAGAGAAAAGAAGTTGTACGCCAAATTCAGCAAGTGTGAATTCTGGCTGAAGGAGGTTGCTTTTCTGGGTCATGTGGTATCGGCGGAGGGGATAAGAGTGGATCCTCGGAAGATTGAGGCAGTGCTGGACTGGAAACCACCTAGGTCGGTGGCAGAGGTTCGCAGTTTCTTGAGGTTAGCAGGTTACTACAGCAGATTTGTAGAAGGGTTTTCGTCTATAGCAGCACCTTTGACGAGGTTGTTAAGGAAAGAGGTACCTTTCGTATGGACGGATAAGCAGCAGGAAAGTTTTGAGAAGCTGAAGAAGGTTTTGACAGAAGCTCCGGTTTTGATCCAACCTGAGGCGGGGAAAGACTTCGTGGTATATTGTGATGCTTCTCACACGGGATTGGGTTGCGTATTGATGCAAAATGGGAAGGTCGTCGCTTATGCGTCCCGACAGTTAAGGCCTCATGAGGTTAATTATCCGACGCATGATCTGGAGTTGGCTGCTGTGGTTTTTGCGCTAAAGGTGTGGAGGCACTATTTGTATGGAGAAAAGTCAGTGATCTATACGGACCACAAGATTTTAAAGTATCTGCTGACTGAGAAGGAGCTGAACTTGAGACAGCGGAGATGGGTGGAGTTATTGAAAGACTATGATTGCTTAATCGAGTACCACCCGGGTAAAGTAAATGTAGTGGCAGATGCCCTAAGTCGAAAGGTAGTATCGGATCTGAGGGCGATGTTTGCGCATCTCAGTCTTTATGATGACGGGAGTTTGTTGGCGGAGTTGCAGGTGAAGCCGACATGGTTAGGTCAGGTGAAAGAGAAGCAGTTGGTGGATGACGAGCTAAGTGCTAAGTTGTTGCAGGTTCAGAATGGGGGGTTGGAAGACTATAGTTTGAATACCGACAGGGTATTATGTTTTCGAGGTAGGGTATGTATGCCGAGAGATGGGGAGTTAAGGCAAAAGATTCTTCAGGAATCGCATAGTAGCCCTTATGCTATGCATCTTAGAGGGAGTAAGTTGTACAGGGATCTTCGGGATCAGTTTTGGTGGCCTGGTCTTAAACGTGAAGTTACAGAATATGTGGGGAAGTGCTTGACGTGTCAGCAGGTCAAAGCTGAACACCAAGTGCCTTCAGGGTTGCTGCAACCAGTGAAGATTCCGCAGCAGAAGTGGGAGAGAATTACTATGGATTTTGTTAGTGGGCTTCCCCTTACGCCTACCAAGAAGGACTCGGTATGGGTAAAGGTGGATCGGTTGACAAAGTCTGCGCATTTCATACCAGTGCGGGTTGACTATTCTCTGCAAAAGTTGGCAAGGTTGTATGTGGCAGAAATTGTGAGGCTACACGGGGTGCCAGTATCAATTATCTCAGACAGGGATCCCAGGTTTACGTCTCGGTTTTGGAGGGCACTGCACCAGGCATTAGGCACCAGGTTGGACTTCAGCACGGCATTTCACCCACAGACGGATGGCCAGTCTGAACGGGTAATTCAGGTGTTGGAGGATATGTTAAGAGGTTGCGTGATAGACTCCAGAGGAAGCTGGGAGGAGTTCTTGCCTTTAGCGGAATTTGCGTACAACAACAGCTATCAAGCGAGTATTCGGATGGCACCATATGAAGCGCTGTATGGACGGAAGTGTCGCACTCCTACGTGTTGGACAGAATTGGGGGAACGTCATGTTTTGGGTCCTGAGATTGTGGCAGAATCTGAAGAAAAGGTTAAGGTAATTCGGGCACGGTTGAAGGAGGCATCTGACAGGCAAAAGTCATATGCAGATCTCAAACGGAAAGAGATAGAGTTTGCTGTGGGGGATCAGGTGTTTCTGAAAGTTTCACCGTGGAAGAAGGTGATGAGATTTGGTCGTAAAAGAAAGCTGAGTCCCAGGTTTATAGGACCTTATCGGGTTTTGAAGCGGGTAGGACCAGTGGCAAATCAGTTAGAGTTGCCTTCGGAATTGAAGCAAATGCATGATGTGTTCCATGTTTCAATGCTACATCGTTACCGATAGGATCCATCTCACGTTGTTTCAATTGAAGAGGTAGAGTTGAGGCCAGATTTGTCTTACGAGTAAGAACCGATTCAGATTTTGGAGCGGGATGTGAAAGTCTTGAGGAGGAAATCAGTTCCTCTAGTCAAGGTGTTATGGCGTAACCATGGATCGGAAGAAGCTTCGTGGGAGCCAGAGGAAGCAATGCGGCAACAATACCCTCACTTGTTTTGATCAGGTAATTTTGAGGCCGAAATTATTTTTAAGGGGGGTAGAACTGTAATATCCGGGATTTGGGGGTCATGCATTTTAATTTGTATTTGTGTGTTAGTGTGCTCTGTATGCTGTTTGGAAGTGTTTGGGGGCTTCGGGAAACCTTGGGCTTGGGTAGGAGCCATGGGAAAATTTTTGGTTTAAGCTGAGTAGAGGGGGAGCTAGGGGAGCTAGGCCTTAAGAGAAATTAGGAGTGGTTTATGACACAAGAAAGGGAGCAGTGGAGTGGCAAGGTAACGCCTAGGAGTAAGGGGAGAGGGTGGCGTTACATGGAGTGTCAAGGGGGAGGAGGTTCGAGCTGCGAAGATAGCATTTTGAGGTGCTTTTTGCGTCAAGAGATAGGGAGAGTTGGACGACATTTGAACTCTGGCAAGGATGAGGGTGGACTTGGTCAAGGAATTCGGATAGAAGGTGGAGAGCTATTTGAGGAGGTTGACTCATTCAAATGAGTTTGAATGAGTGGTGAAGAGGAAAAATAGGAGGAAAATGTGGGATTGGGAGAGAAGGGAAGAAGTGGCCGAATGTGGGGCTTTGGGGGATGTGTATGTTCGGTTTTGGGGTGTTGTGGGGGTGTGTGCCGAAATCTTCTTAGTGAGTAGGTTTCTTTTCGGGTTTTGAGTGCAACCTTGTTCGTTTTCTCCAAGTTCTCAGTCAAAAATTGTAAAAGGTGAGTCATTCATTCATTTGGTGCACTAAAGGTGTGTTGCCAAATTCTTCTAGCCTTCTTCTATTCTTCTTTTTCTTTCTCTCAACCTCGATTCTTTACCTATTCTTTTGGTGACCGAATATCCCATCTCCATTTGAGAGCCATAGCCGAACCTTATAGTCCCTCATTCCCTCCTCTTTTTCGCAAATCCTTAAAGCTGAAACACCATAGCCGTAACCCTCTTTCTCTCATCTTTCTCTTCCACCGATTCCATTACCTTCAAAAGCCGAAACATTCCTTGTCATTAGTCGAAACCTTTCTCTTTGGATTCAAAGCCGAAAGTTGACTGTTCGGTTGGCAACCTCTAAGGATAGGGCCGTCGACCATCTTTTCCTAATCTCAATCGTGTTTGGTGGTAAGTATCATTCTCTTTAGCAATCTATCCATCTCTTTTCATTT
Organism: Gossypium australe; assembly: GCA_005393395.2. Taxonomy (NCBI): domain Eukaryota; kingdom Viridiplantae; phylum Streptophyta; class Magnoliopsida; order Malvales; family Malvaceae; genus Gossypium; species Gossypium australe. The sequence continues at coordinate 69,121,606 of CM016615.1, forward strand.
GGTGTGCCGAAACCAAATGGTTGGCTTTGGTTTTTAGGAATGGCCGAACCTTAATAGGGCCTTGATTTCGTGTTTCTTACGTGTGTAGCCAAAGGAAGGGAGCGTTAAGGATCTCTTGGGTTCGATTACTCAAGGCAAGGGGTTACTATTCGGCCAAGGGCTATTTCCATAGGTATTTATGTGTTGAAGCTGAATCTAACTTGAGTGTATAGGGATTTCGACAAGTTGGAAAGTAAGCAGAAGCCTTCGGGATTCAGGTTCATTTCGGTAAGGGTACTCAGTGAGTTTAGATTTGGTATATTTAGACTACAACATTAGTGATTAACCAAATGCTTTGATTAAGTGTTGTTCGATGGATGCGGGTTCCAGTCGAGGAGAAAAAGGGGTAGCCCCTACTCTTAAGTTTAAGAAGCGATCGGTCTCTGCTGTACGTGATTGGCCACCGGGGTGTGGGCCAGCGTCAGAACAGGAACGTAGGCAGATAGCGGTAGTCTCGGTTAGTGACAGCGTCGGTATTGAGAGCGTGATACTTTAGCTTATCAGGTGTGTGGTTATTTCGCAACTTCCCGAATATGTAAAAAAATAATTGTATGTGTTATAAGTATGATGGCTAACGCAGTGGCAATAGTGAGTTGGTTACCCTAATGGGTATGTCGATAATCAGGTCAGTGTTAAATGCCGATAAGATTGTGATTATTGCTGTGAATATGTGATGTATGCATATAACCTGTTCATGCATTATTTTATCATACCATTATCGTATGTTGCATAATCATGGGGCGGGATTCGTATATTGGAAAGAAGGACAGGGTGTACATTTATGTACGTGGTTTAGTGATGGCTACGAGCCTCACGTGGATTGATGATCGGCTCTGTGCCTCATCGTGATTGGTATCGGCTTTGTGCCATATCGTGGTTGGTGATGGCTATGTGCCTCATCGTGGATTGATGCTAGCTATGGGCTACATCGTGGATTGACATTGACTACGGTCACGTTGTGGATTACATTGTGATTTAATCACGTTGACCAGTGGCTAGACCACTTGGTGTATGGCATTGATTACCGAATTGGTGTGTAGAGGTTGGAGGGTCGATTTAGTAATCCCCTGGTGTGTGGTGGCTGGTTACGGGGGTGTGTAGAGGATGGACCCTAGGCTAGGTTGGGTGCATTTTGCATTATTATCTGATATATGGATCGGTGTGGTTGGGCCTAGCCCATGTGTGGAAATCTGTGGACTAATTACACACTGAGTCGGTTGACTCACCCAAATATTACCAAACAATGCAGGTGATTCGTGACGAATGGACCGGGCTTGGATGGGATTCGAGATGGCCATGCAGACACAGTTTTATGTTTAGAAACATTTTAGTATCGTTTTTATTTGGGTTGTTTATTGTAATAAGGCCATTTAAATATTTTGGGTTTATTTCGGTTTAAGCTAGACTAAACATGGATTAGTAATTTTCAAATAATTTCAATGGATGATGTTTTCACAACTTAAAAACTTTACTAAGGTTTTCTAATTGAGACACTCGTAAGAACTCGGACTCCTTCAAAGTTTTTCAAAAGAACATGTTTTCAAATACCTGTGAACGTCAATTGTTTTTTTCCAACTTAAACGTTTCTTTAAGAAATTGAATCCTGTTTTAAAACCTAATCTTTAGAGAAGTGGTTAAGCACCTGTTCTCATTCCACCTCTAATATTGCTACAAGTTTTATCATCACTTAGTCGATTTCAATCTAAAGTTTTCCAGTAGCATTCCGAATTCAGCCGTAGTGTTTTGGGCCGGGTTCAGGGTGTTACAGCCTGAGTGCACGGGCGTGCTTAGTGGCCGTGGAAGATAAGTCAGTTTCGACCATGGGAATGACACACAGCGGTGTCTAGCAGCCGTGGGAGGCACACGGCTTGCCGCACGGGCATGTAACCCTTGAAAACTTAGAAAAGATTTAAATTTCCGAGAATGTCTGTATATGTTTCGGTTTAGTCCTGACCCGGATTATAAGCATGCTTAGGGCCTCGATGACTCGTTTAGGGAACATTATGATTGAAATAGATGTACATTTGTATGACATTTCTGTATAAGTTTTTGAATCTATTCGGTAACGCCTTTAACCCTAGTCCGGCGACGGATACGGGTTAGGGGTGTTACACGGCCGTGTACTTTACCGTGTGTCACACATGGCTGAGACACACGCCAGTGTCTCTGCCCGGTGTCTCAGCCCGTGTGGAGAAAAATAGGCTATTTAACAAGCCAATTTGCCACCTAAACTTAGGCACACCTACACAACCCATATGTCACAAAACATAGCATCAATAGACATGTAATTCAATTCCAAATCAAGCATGACTTGTACCATTTCAAACCAATCAATACAAAACACAAATACTACATTATACCATCCAGATTCATACCAAACCTTATCATCCCAAATCAACAAAATGACCATTAACAAATATGCATTATTTAATCTATACTCTTAAGCATTTCCACCATTTATCTACCTAAAACCACAAACATACGAAATCTAAAAACTCAACCATTAGCTACTCCAAATACTAATCCACAATCAACCCCTCCACAAGCAACATAAACCACATCACATAATAGCATTAGCACACTTATATACACACATCATCAAACAAGCCAAATAGGTCAACTTACATCGCCAAATACAACATTATAAACACAACTTTTATTAGCCAACAGAAATGGCCAAATTCATAACAACATCAATACTCAAAAGACCAAGTTTCTATACATGCCATATACTAAAAGTACCAAAGTTCTTATGTAACAAAAGATAGGTGGATAGTGTGATTCGATCTCCAACAATCTCTGAATCTGAGCTAGCTTTGGTAACACTATAAAATACGAGAAAAATTAAACAAAGTAAGATATAAATCTTAGTAAGCTGTAATGAAACAAACTTGATAAAATCATAAATACATTATTCAACAATTGGTTATAGATACATGAATTCACATCAACTAACAAACCTTTCCATTACTCATTCACAAGGTTATATACTTTCTTCACCATTTCTTCGGTTCAAAACTAATATGGTTTACGCACATACCTATACCAATTTGTAACAATCTCATACACTTTCTCGTCATTCATTTACCTGTTGAACGATTCGGAATAGAATTCAGATACTCAAGGATCTCACACGATAAGTACCTATACCATGGCCCAAAGCCAACTTAAGGTAACTTATTCGAAGTACTAATATCATGGCCCGAAGCCAAATCGATTTATCTCGCACCTGAAGTGCTATATCATGGCCCGAAGCCAACTCACTGTATCCCCTAATGACATGTCACTAGTATCTTAAACTATTCCTGAGGTTCAACTGGGATTCCAATTGTCGAATCATCATTGAATCATTTCCAAACTTTTCCGTAATCACATAATCACAATATGTGCTATATCAAAGCATATAAAATACTTTTGAAATTAAATTATAACATACGAACTTACCTCGGTTCAAAAGCGATGAAATTGTCAATTAATCAAGTACTTTATCTTTTCCCCAATCCAAGTCCGTTTTTCTCCTTTCTTAATCTAAATATATTCAAAACTAACTTATTTAATCATCTATTCATTCAATTTAGTCCAAAACACACCTTAAAACACATTTACACTTTTGCCCCTAATATTTCACATTTTTCACAATTTAGTCCTTATTTCATAAAATCACGAATTAATGAAATTCCAAATATACCCATGCTAGTCGAATTACTATTATGCCCCTAGCAGCCCATGTTTTTCATTTATTTCACATTTTAACCACTAACTTTAGACATTTCTCAATTTAATCCCTATTTTGTATTTTCACTAAAAATCACTTAACAAAACTTGTATATCTATCAACAAGCATTCATAATCTATCAAGAAACTTCAAAATACACATGCATTCATCAATGGAATAATCCAAAATCTTTAACAGTTTTGCAAAATAGTCCCTGGGCTAGCTAGTACTAGATGCAACGATCACAAAAACATAAAAATCATTAAAAACAAGACACAATGGACTAACAATTGAACTAGAGAGCGTGGTTGAATGAAAACCCTAAGAATGGTGTATTTGGTCTTAAATTTTGCTAATGAAAGATGAATGAAGATGGAGAAATGTTTTTGTTTTACTAATATTAACCTTTAATTATTAATTTACCTTTTTAACCTTAATTTATAACTATCATAACACCTTAATAAATGTCCATAAATGTCCACTCATGCTATTAATGGTCTAATTACAACATAAGGACCTTTACTTTAAGGTTCTACAGCTATTAGACACTTTTAGCTAATTGAACTCCACTTTTACACTTTATGGGATTTAGTCCTTTTTATCTAATTGACCATTCAAACGATAAAATTTCTTAACGAAATTTTCACACAATCACTAATTCATGCTGTAAACATTAAAATAATAATAAAATAAATATTTTGACCTTATATTTGTGGTTTCGAAACCACTGTTCTGATTTGACTAAAAACGAGTTGTTACAACTCTCCCCCTTAGGGATTTTCGTCCCTGAAAATCTTACCAGTGAATAGGTTAGGGTACTGTTTTCCCATAGCTTCCTCGGGCTCCCACGTAGCTTCCTTGACACCGTGACGTTGCCACAAGACTTTCATTAAAGCTATGCATTTATTTCTTAGCTCTTTAATCTCTCGAGCCAAAATTCTGATCAGTTCTTCGTTGTATGTCATATCGGATTAAATCTCAATCCCTGACGGAGAAATCACATGTGATGGATCTGATCGATAACGGCGTATCATCGACACATGAAATACATTATGAATATTTTCTAACTCTAATGGTAAAGTTAGCCGATATGCCACTGGCCATATTCTTTCAATGATATCATACGACCCGATGAACCGCGGACTCAATTTGCCTTTGCGACCAAATCTAAGGATTTTCTTCCACGGGGATACATTTAAAAACACTTTATCACCGATACGAAATCCAATATCTTTCCTTTTCAAATCCATGTACGACTTCTGATGATATGAAGCTACTTTCAAACAGTCGCGGATTACCTTCACTTTCTCTTCAGTTTCTCTAACCAAATCAACCCTTTGAATCTGTTTCTCGCTAAGTTCGGCCCACTACAATGGAGTTCAGCATTTGCCACCATACAAAGCTTCGTATGGTGCCATCTTTATGCTCAATTGAAAACTATTATTATATGCAAATTCAACCAGCGATAAATATTTCTTCCAGTTGCCTTCGAACTCTAAAACACAACATCTGAGCATGTCTTCGAGAATCTGAATTACTCTCTCAGATTGACTGTCGGTTTATGGATGAAAAACTGCATTGAAATTCAACTTCATTGTAACACCCCAAACCTAGCCTAGATGTTACGGTTGAATCTGGCATGTCACATCGAAGTGTTTTTCGAAATCAAGGTTTGTTGATAAAACTGATTTTAAGTGAAGAACTCATTTATTTTATTGCTTGGAAAAAACATTGGATAAATCATTAAGTTGAAAAAAACCACTTATTAAAACGATCATCATGTCTGTTTCTATTGGTTTCTTAGTTGGTTACAACCTGCGGAAGCTACTCAAATTAACGTCATTTTGAAGTTTTGAAAATGTGCGTTAGACTTTTAAAACAGTTATTATTTTTGAAAACTTATTTGTATCAGTTTGGCAATTTCAAAATAAGAAATTAAAACCCATTCAAAAGAAATTAAAATCACCAGAGGCCTTATTACATAAATACCATCCCAATATAAAGATTTAAATAACTAGCCTAGAATAGATTATTAGAGAACGTGTGGCCACCTCTGAGTCCCTCACAGCTCCAAATCATCTAAGGCTGGGGATTACCTGCACAGTTAAAAGAAAAGGGTGAGTTACGAGAACTCAGTGTGTAACCCCATATCATGCAATAACAGTCTGGGCCTGAGCCCTATTCAGTAACAATACAGTGTGGTCCTTAGCCCAATATAGAATCAGTGTGGTGTAAGTATGCAAACCCACCCTAATCCAGCTAGCACACCATCCGTACCAACCCAACACACCATGTGGGGACAAAGTCGACCTACCCAGCCCTCACACCAATATTGTAGCATAGCTGCCAATAATAATACGCAGCAGAGTTGCCAGTACAGTATATGTGGCACAGCCACCAGTATCAATAATTATGGCAGAGCCAATGGCATCAGTATGTGTGGCAGAGCCACCAATAACAATACTTCCTCCATAACAGAATCCCAACCCCATGCAATATGCCATGTCATCAATATTTCGTGTATGCAACATGTCCTACTCAGTACAGTCATACAGTACATACTTTTATCTGTCAATCTACCTCTAGGGGTAAAATAGTCATTTTCATGTATTAGGGGTAAAACTGTAATTTTGCCCTTTAAGGGTATTTTGGTCATTTTACTTACTAGGGGTGTTTCAGTCATTTTACTCGTTAGGGGTATTTCAGTCATTTTACTCATTAGGGGTATTTCAGTCATTTTATTCCCTAGGGGTATTTTAGTCATTTTATTCCCTAGGGTCTCGATACAGTTAACGACCTTTTTGAAGGTCTACAGTCGCCTCAAGTGACACAGATAATCCATCTGGTCGAAACAGTGTAAATGGGCTGAAAGCCCAACATTCGGCCCAAATGGGTCTACACGCTTGTGTGGCCCGTTTGGCCCATATTCAATCATAGTTATGTGATCTACGTAGCCCAATACAGTTTCTGCAACTTTTCGTAAATTTTATCCGTCTGGGCCTACGAGCCCATTAGGCTTACACGGCCCTTTTCTGCCCAACGAGGCCCATAACGGCCCTAAGTGCACGAGAACACTTGTAGTGGCCTCTTCAGTCTACTGCCCTCGGTTGTGGGCTCGATTTTTTTGCACGAGCGATCGCATGATCGTGAGGCCTCAAATGCCGAAGTCTCGGCTTTTCGGCTTTTGCCGATTCTTAGCTGATAGTGTGATTACAGACACTCTTTCGGCTTTACCACAGTAATGATTTATGGTGTACAGTTACACACCTTTCTGCGAAGTCGGGTGAACAGTTCACCACGCCAAGGCCTACATTCATTCAAGGTATACCGTCAATTTTCCAATCATTAGCGTTCACAATACTTAAACCCAAATCGTCACTCACTACTCACCTTGAACGAACGAGAATAGCTTAATGCCCTTAGACTAGGTTGTTTACAAGAATAAGACTTAAGACCCAAATATTAAATGCGTAGCACAATCGGCCAACAAGCCAACTTACCCCCCTCAAACATTCAATTGAAAGATGAAAAAAGAATCTTGAATGTCTCTGCACTCCTGTGGAACCCCTTGAATCACAATGAGTGCAGTACGTGAAGAATGAAATAACAATCGGTCAGTAAGGTTTTTCGGTTTTGAAAAAGAATAGAAGAACATAGATGCATTCGATTTTAAAAGAAAAGCAGAGAGTAGCCTTTGATCACTTACTAATTGTCAGAGCCATTACAGAATCGAAACAGTGAGTGGAGAGCTTTCGGTCACAAACCAAAGAAGAGAAAGAATCCTAAGACTAGGGTGGTAGGTTCGACCGAAAGATTCAATACTCAAGAAAGGATGATGAGGCAGTTGGTCGAAACTTGAGAAGAGTAGAGAAGAGAGGGAGGGTTCGGCAGATGTTGGGGCAAAAGAGGAAGAAGGAATGGTCAATTGCAAGAGAAAAGAAAAATGCACAGGTGATAAGTTGAAGTTTCGGCACTAAAGAGATAAAAGGAAGAAAGTCCCAAAAATCGGTGACAAAAATTGAGCAAAATAGGGAAAACTCCTCAGTAAGGAAATTTAGCACACCCAAAAAGTGGCCAAAACCGAACAATAGTAGAAAAAAGCACTTATAAACCCACTCCTAGCCGAATTTGCATGCTCAAGACTCCTTCTTCGGCTACAACACACCAACTTTTGAATTTCCTTGATTCTCTCCATAATACTCTCCCTTAATCCTCTCCACGATTTTCTCCTACAACTCTTTATGACCAATTCAAACACCTCATCAGCAGTGTTTCAGTCCAACTCTTCTACCTTTTTAGCTCAAGCAGCAAAATAAACACTCCTTTGCTTATCCCAGGATTTGAACCTTAGACCTCATAGATACACAACACACCACTTGCCACTAGACCACAAGCTTTTCTTGTGTCATTAACCAAACATTATTATTAATAGAGCCTAATTGCCAGTGTCCAGGTTCATTTAAGGGAAATTTTTAAAATTTTGTAAGAGCCAAGACTTGAACCCAAGCTACTCAAATACCCCCACACACCCAAATCACTTAGCCATTAAAGCAAACAAGCAATTTTGTCAGAATATAAAAATATAAAGACCCTACATTTTTGGGGCGTTACATTCGTACACAGAGATTCTTGCAATTTCTTTTAAAACTACGATGTAAACCTAGGATCTCTATCCGAAATAATCAAAATTGGCACCCGTGCAATCTAACGATCTCAGAAATATACAACTCAACCAATTTACCAAATGAAAAGTCAGTACATACCGGGATTAAATGTACTGATTTCATTAATCGATCAACGACAACCCGAATAGCATCTTTCTTTTTCGAAGACAAAGGCAATCCTGATACAAAATCCATTGTAATTCTGTCCCATTTCCACTCTGGATCGTCACAGGCTGAAGTAAACCCGAAGGCACTTAATGTTTAGCTTTAACATGCTGGCACACTAAACATCTTGCTACAAATTCAAAAATGTCTCGTTTTATACCCGACCACCAATACAGTTGTTTCAAATCATTATACATTTTAGTACTCCCCAGGTATACAGATAAACATCCACTTGTGCTTCATGTAATATTTTCTGAATGAGCTCGAAATTCTTTGGTATGCAGATTCTATTTCGAAACATTAAACAATCATCAGCCCCGATATGATAATCTGAATCACTATTCGACTCACATTGCATTCTTTAGCTTGTAACTCAGTATCACCCTTTTGAGCTTCACAAATTTGCTGAAGAAAATCTGGTTTAGCTTTCAACTCTGTTAATATCAAACCATCATTAGATAATGATAATCGAGTACTCATCACTAGTAAAGTATATAATGACTTTCTATTCAGTGCATCTGCGACTACATTTGCTTTCCCCGGATGATAGTCAATAACTAACTCGTAATCTTTCAATAGCTCGAGCCATCTCCGTTGTCATAAATTCAAATCTTTCTAAGTCATTAAATACTTCAAACTCTTGTAATCTATAAAGATGTGAATTTCTCATCGTATAAATGATGTCGCCAAATTTTCAATGCAAAAACTATAGTGGCCAACTCTAGATCATGGGTCAGATAGTTTTTTTCATGCAACTGCAACTGTCTCGAGGCATAAGCTATAACTTTTCCTTCTTTCATCATAACGCAACCCAAACAATTCAATGACACGTCACTATAAACCACGAATTCTTTACCCAACTTAGGTTGAACCAAAACTAGTGCTTCAATTAATAATGCTTTCAACTGATCGAAACTCTATTAACATTTCTCAAACCACTCGAATTTCACATTTTTCTGTAACAGCCTAGTCATCGGTGTAGTAATCATCAAGAATCCCTTGACAAGTCGTTGCTAATAACCAGCTACCCCAAAAAAATACTAACTTCGGATACATTTTTCGGTGGTTTCCAGTCAACAACTGCTGAAATCTTATTCGGATCAACTCTAATACCTTCTGCTGAAACAATGTGCTCTAAAAATCTGACTTCTCGGAGCCAAAATTCACATTTGTTGAATTTAGCATACAATTGCTTATATCTTAAGGGTTGCAACACAATCCTCAAATGTTCGGCATGCTCAGACTCATCTCGAGAGTAGATCAGAATGTCATCAATAAATTCAACAACAAATCTTTCTAAATATGATCTAAAGATCTAATTCATCAAATCCATAATAATAGCAGGAGCATTAGTTAGTCCAAAAGGCATAATAAGAAATTCATAATGTTTGTACCTCGTTCTAAAAGTAGTTTTAAACACATCTGAGTCTTTAACTCTCAACTGATAATAACCTGATCTTAAATCAATCTTCGAAAACACTATTGCCCGTTTTAACTGATCAAACAAATCATCAATTCTCGGCAACAGATACTTGTTCTTTATTATAACCTTGTTAAGCCAACGGTAATCAATATACATTCTCATTGACCCGTCTTTCTTCTTTACAAATAATACCGGTGCACCCCAAGGCGAAAAACTAGGTCGTGCGAAACCTCTATCTGTGAACTCTTGTAACTGAGATTTCAACTCCTTTAATTCAGTTGGAGCCATTCTGTAAGGAGCTATAGATATTGGTGATGTTCTCGGTACCAGTTCAATAGCAAATTAAACTTCTCTTATCAGTAGTAACCCAAGCAACTCTTCTAGAAACACATTCAGAAACTCATGAACTACAGGCACTAATTCAATTTTCGATTCAAACACTTTTGTATCTAAAATGTATGCCAAATAAGCTTCGCACCCTTTTGTCACACATCTCTGAGCTAACATAGACGAAATCACAACAGATAATTCACTTGACTCATTTGATTCAATACGAAGGATTTCACCATTCTGATATTTCAGTTCAATGATTTTTCATCTACAATTTACAAGAGCATCATGCAGAGTCAACCAATCCATTCCCAGAATCACATCGAACTCATCAAATCAAAAAAGCATCAAATCTTCTGAAATATAGTAACCCCGAGCCATTAAAGGGCAGTTCCTGCAAACTTTATCAACTAGAACATACTTGCCTAAGAGGTTCGATACTTTTATTACAAATCTTGTAGACTAAACAGGCAATTTCTTACTAGACTCTAAATTCTCACAAACATACGAATGTATCGATCCAGGATCAATTAAATCAATCACATTAGTGTCATAATGAGAGAATGTACCGGTGATAACATCTGGTGATGACGCATCTTCGCGAGCACGAATAGCGTAAGCTCTGGCTAGTGCTCTAGCCTCAGATCTCATAACTGAATCTCTAGTCATACCTTTGCCACTAGACACATTCCTCGTATTTCTCGGGGGTCTCCCTCTCGCAGTTGTATTGCTCGGTCTTGTATTCTGAAATTTATCTTTCTCAGATAACTTGTAATAGTCTGTTTTTACTCAAATCAGAACTGTGGTTTCAGAACCACAAATTCGAAGTCAAAATATTTATTGTATTATTTTAAAAAGGTCTACAGCATGATAGAATTTTTGTGTGAAAGTTTCGTTAAGAAATGTTATAGTTTGAACGGTTAATTTGATAAAAAGGACTAAATCGTGTAAAATGTAAAATGTATGTTCTATTAGGTAAAGGTGTTAAATAGCTTTAGCTTTTAATTATGGTGGCCTTAAATGGTAATTAACCCATTTTTTTAGAAGTGGACAAGTATGGCCATTAATTAGGTGAATTAATGGGTTATTTTAAAGGTTAATATGGTAAATGTGTAAAAATATGTTAGTAAAATAATAGAAAACAAATGGTTATCATCTTTCTTCATCCTCTAGCCGAAACTAACATAAGGAAAACACCATTGTTCTTGTCTCAAGCATTCGGCCATCTCTCTCCTTGCATATCAAGATAAGTTCAGATCAAAATTAGATCGGGGAAAAGAAAAGTGGATGAATAACTGATATTTACTATTCGAGCCATACAAGGTAAGTTCATATAATTAGAATCGAACTTTTAAATTCATGTAATTAGTTGAAATGAATGTATGTAATTGAGTGATTGATTTACTTGAAATTCAAATGCTTTATTGATATAGTATGATGGTTACCGAGCCCGGTTGAACTGTAAGAATTCGTAGGATACGAGTGACATGTCACTAGGGTTACCATTTTGGTCAAGATCCTGCTTATGTTGCAGATTCACAGTAGCTCGTATGAGCTTACTGATATATCAGCTCGTAAGAGCTTACTGTTCTCAGCTCGTTAAAGCTTACCATTTTAATTCAATAGAGCTTACTATCCATCAGCTCAGGAGGAGCTTACTGATCATAGCTTGAAAGAGCGAAAATAATAATGAATTGATGAATTACTGATTTATATGTTATGTATATCACCCGAGCATCCCTCGATATTCTAAAGGTTCAACGGGCATAAATTCTGTGATATGGTAAAGTATTGTTTATACGGATGAGTTACTGTTTATATGGTTGAGAATGAAAGGTTATAAATGATGTACATGATATATGAATTTGATATGATACAATGTATTGAGTATTAAATTGGGACAATGGATGATCACAAGTACTTATGTGACTAACTTGTTGATGAATGCTTGTGATAGACATTTGGAAATTGAGTTGAGTATACCTTATTTGTTGTCTTGATTTTGTACAAATGGTAAGTTTAATTTTGAATTATGCGGGGTTACTAAGCTTTAAAGCTTACTCTGTTTCTTTTCCATGTTTTATAGAGGTTCGATAGCTCACTCGATCCGGATAAAGTCAGAGTTACGCACCACACTATCCAGTTGTTGTTTGGTACTTTTGAACTCTTGGATATTTGTAACTATGGCATGCATAGGCTAGTTATAAAGACGATAGTTATGGTTACTTAAGATAGTGATTTTGGTACATGTTGTGGTATAAGTTAAAGCCATGGATTTGGCTTAACTTGGTGTAATATTTTGGCTGTGTATAAGTGTTCAAATATGGTATGTTTTGGCAAGTAGTAAATGGAATGGAAATATGAAAATGTTGTCTTAATTTATAATAGGCATATGAATGGAAAATGCATGATATTAAGTAGGTATTTGAATACTATTTCAAATTGGTATAAAATGTGTATGAAATGTTGTGGATTGGCTGGCTATTGGGTTATAAAATGTTGCAATATATGCTTGTGCATGCATGTATAAATAGGGTGGCAAGATGGCTTTGCAAATAACCTATTTTTGTCCACACGAGCAGAGACACAGGCGTGTGTCTCAGTCGTGTGCAACACATGGTTATGTTACACGGCCGTGTGTCCCCTACTACTGATATTAGAACCAAGTTAGTATGCTCGACACGGTCTCACACACGGGCATGTGACTGGCTGTGTGGTACAAGTTAGTATACCCCCTAATTGTCACACGGCCTAGCACATAGGGTGTGTGACTTGACTGTGTTGCAAAAGTCTGTATACCCTATAGTTTTGGCATGGCCTAGCACACGGCCTGGCACACAGGCGTGTGTGGCCAATTCGAATGGCACATGGGCTAGACACATGGGCGTGTGGTTGGCCGTGTGACCCAAGTCAGTATGTACCCTCTGTTTTCACATGGCTGGAGACACGGGCGTGTCAGGTGGCCGTGTGAGACACACGGCCTGGTCACACGGGCGTGCGTCCTCTGTATTGAGAAAAATTTTCAAAGTTTCATAGAAGTTTTATAAGTTATTAGTTTAGTCCCGAACCTCTCCTAAAGCATGTGTAAGGCCTCATAGGCTATTGTAAGGGACAAAATGAATGATGATTGTATGAAATGATTGAATTCATGAGGAAAAAATGCGATTATATGTGTTAATAGTCCGGTAATGCTCCGTAACCCTATTTCAGCGTTAAATATGGGTGAGGGTGTTACATAACTTTGGGCAATCTCGAATAAAATGATCTAATAAGCCACATTTGAAACAAAATTTATTAATCTTATTCCAGCACTCTCCAAAATGTCGTCTGCTGCACTATTAACACTCGGGTTTATTGTTTCTCACACTACCAATACTCAAGACAGAAGTTGCTTGAGGTTTAGAACTCACATGTTGATTTCCACGATCTCTATTCTGGTATCCCACTGATGCGTTTGATCGACTATACGAATCTCGAGATTTCTTTGATGAAGAATGATAAGGTTTCTTCATCAGTCTTTTTCTCGAATCTCTAGCCTCTGAATCAACTTTCCTATTTTCTCGACTAAGGTTTTCAGCTTTGCAAGCCCGATCAACTAATACAACAAATTCTTTCAAGTCTAAAATCCCAACCAGGGGTTTAATGTCTTCATTCAAAACGTTAAAAAACCGTTTGCACATAATCTCTTTGGTAGAAACATACTCTCGAGCATATTTGCTCAATCGGACAAATTCTCTCTCATACTCAGTTATGGTCATACAACCTTGTTTCAATTCTAAAAACTCTTTGTGCTTTTGTTCTAAAAATCGTTGACTTGTGTATTTCTGATGGAACTCAGTCTGAAAGAATTCCTAGGTGACTCTCTCTCTCGCTACTACAGACACCAAAGTATTCCACCATTCATATGTTGTGTCTTTCAAAAAGGAAATGGCATACTTTAAACATTCAGCTGGCGTGCACGAAAGTTCATCAAGCACTCGAATCGTATTCTCAAGCCAAAACTTAGCTCTCTTCAGATCATCGTCAACAGTAGCTCTGAACTCTTCAGCCCCGTACTTTCTAATTCTATCAACAGGTGGCTTGTTCAATCGCAAAGGTTCCAATCCTTGTGGAGCTATGCGAACCAGTTGGGGACTAAGAGGAGGTGGAGGTTGTTGAGCAGCCGAATTTGTCCTAACATACTGCGTGAACCATCTGTTCATCATTTGGAAAAAGGTTTCCTTAGCCTATCCTCTGTGCCTACTCGACACCAGTCTAGAACCAGATGGCGCTGCCCCTTGAGTGGGAGCTGGCGCATTACTCTCTACATCGTCAGCTACAGATCGATCAAGATCCATTTCCTATACGAAAACATATTTTAGATGTTAAGAGTCATCACACTATCACAATTTATATATGGCATGTATAGCTAGACTCTCACACACGCTACGTTAGTCTTAGAATCGACTAAACCGTAGCTTTGATACCAATAAATGTAACGCCCCTCACCCGTATTCAACGCTAGAATAGGGTTACAGAGCATTACCAGACTTACAAGACATTTAAACATACATAAACATTCCTATTACCAACCTACGAGGCCCTAAACATTCTTTAAGAATGGTTCGAGACCAAATCGATAACTTTGGAAATTCATAGAACACTTAGAAAATTTTTCTAAAAACAGGGGACACAGCCTGTGTGGCCCAGTCGTGTGTCTTACACAGCCAACAGACACGCCCGTGTCACTGGCCTTGTGGACATTCAAAATGGGATCCCATAGCCGTGTCCCAGCTCGTGTCTGACCACGTGTAACTCTCTAAGTTGGGTCACACGGCCAACACACACGCCCGTGTGCCCTAAAATGGCCATATACACCCGTGTGCCGGGCTGTGTGCTAGGCCGTGCCAAACCTATAGGGTATACTGACTTATGCCACACGGCCAAGTCACACGCCCGTGCGTGAGGCCGTGTAGAGCATACTGACTTGATTTTTAAAAACCACGTTAAGGGACACACGACCGTGTACTTAACCTTGTGTCAGACACGGCTAAGACACATGCTTGTGTCTCTACTCGTGTGGACAAATATAGGCTATTTACCAAGCTAATTTGCGACCCAAACTTAGGTACACCTACACAACCCATATGGCACAAAACATAGCATCAATAGACATGTAATTCAATTCCAAATCAAGCATGACTTAAACCATTTCAAACACCAATCAATACAAAACATAATGTAACACCCCTAACCTATATCCGTCACCGGATTAGGGTTAAGAGGCATTACTAGACAAATAGAACCTTTTACGAACATTTCATAATATAATTAATCCAATGCAATCAAAGCATCCCGTAAAAAGGTCAACGAGACCTTCAGCATGCTCTAGAATAAGGCCGAGACTAAACCGAACACATACGGAAATTTTTGAAAATATATATTTTTTTCTAATTTACAGAGGTCACACGCCCGTGTGGGCAGGCTGTGTGCCTCCCACGGCCTCAGACACGCCCGTGTATCTAAGCCATATCAAAATAGGGCATACATACTAACTTGTCCACATGGCCATGGACACACCCTTGTGCCTCACCCGTGGTCGCTACTGACTTGCACCACACGGCCAGTCACACACCCATGTGTCCAGCCCGTGGTCGAACCTGACTTGCTTTGAATTTCAACCACGAGAGACACGGTCGATCCACACGCCCGAGTGCTCAACCGTGTGGGCAATTATAAGCCATTTCCAAGGCTAAATTGCCACCCACACTTGGGTCATTTCTACATGCACATACAAGCATAATTCTTAACACAATAGGCAACCAAAATCATGTCAAATGATCAATATATCATCCCATTCAATCTCATTTCTAACATACCACTTATATGCTAAATAGTCCAACCAAATCACATGGATAATCAAGCATGAACCATCCACAATGTTACCAATTCATTATGGCATCAATCCATCAATAAACTTACCATTCGTATGACCATTTCATTTGCCATCAAGCCATACCAAAACATGCATCATATACTATAACCACTCATGCATATTACCAACAATTATCTAGCCACATCACATGGCTATTTACATCTCAAACATATCTCAAAGTAACTAGCCTATACATGCCATACTTTAGTATTTACATTTTCAAAAGGTACCAAAATATGATTGAGTAGTGTGATGATGATCCCCGACGATCCCCGAGCCTCTCGTAGCTTTAATGATCTATAAAATAGAATAAACGCACACAAAGTAAGCTTTCAAAAGCTTAGTAAGCCATATACAAATAAACTTAACATAATAGCATTCAATATACATGTCCAATATGAGTTTACTAATAGATCAATTGCATAACCATAATTCTTCTTGGCTCACTTGCTAGGCCATAGCTTACCACATTTCTCAACTCAAGTATCATTTATGTACATAGCTTATTCAAGCATATATTCATATGTTACTTCATCAAATACATACACATAATCACTTTAGTAAGCTCATATAAGCACTTACCTTTCATACACACATAGTGTACTTTTCATAAGTACCTGAATCGTTTACACATTTCACATAGACATTCATTTCTCGGACTTGCCCGTTGAACCGTTCGAAACTAAATAGGATACTCAGAGTACTCGGAATAGTCGTACAATGCCAATGTCCCAGATGTGGTCTTACATGTAACCAAGTATCGATGCCACTGTCCCAGACAGGGTCTTACACGAATCAATACGATGCCAATGTCCCAGACATGGTCTTATACGTAAATCTCATATCGATGCCAACGTCCCGGACGTGGTCTCACACGAAATCTCAAATCAATGCCAACATCCTAGATGTGGTCTTACATGATATCACATATCAGACACCTATGTCATGACATAAGTATATCCTATCTATTCCTAGGTTCGTACGGTACTTCTTGGATATTGATATTTTCTCGATACTTTCTCGAAATTCATATGTTCATCATTTCATGCACATTCATCACCATGTAGTTTCATATGAATATACATAATTTAATACAAATACATTTATTTGTATATAGACTTACCTCGAATTCGGATATTCGATCAGATTCAGTTATTCGACCACTTTTGACTTTCTACGATCTAAATCTGATTTATTCGGTTCTTGATCTATACATATTCAAATTTAACCAATTTATTCAACAACTCATACAATTCAATCCAAGAACACACATTTAGGGCAATTTACAAATTAGCCCTCACATTTACAAATTTTGACATTTTAGTCTTTATTTCATAAAATCACAAACTACACCAAATTTCATATTACCCACGCCTAGCCGAATTCTCATATAGTTCATACAAGTCCACACATTTCATTTATTTCACAACTTAGTCCCTCGAATAATCATTTTCTCAATTACAACCAAATTACTCAAATTCACTAAAAATCCAAATACAAAATATGCTAATCAAACACATATATTCCATATTTCATCATCAAATATTTCAAAGCTCATGTGTTCATCAAGACACATTTCAAAATCATCATCAATCCTCAAAATTAAGACATGGGTTTTGTAGAATACAAAGCAACGATTACAAAAACATAGAAATTATCAAAAACCGAAGCAAAACATACCTGGAATCAAAAAACATCCATGGCCGAATGTTTGAAAGTTTTAAACCCTTATTTTTGTTTCTATTTTCGGTGGTGAAACATGGAAGATGATGTCATTTTAGCTTCATTTTATCTAATATATCATATTTCTCAATTTACAAAATTAACCTTTATTAATAATCATAATAAGCCTTTATACATTAAGGCTATTTTTGTCCATCAACCATCCACTTACTAAATAATGGCTTAATTGCCTCATAAGGCCTCCACATTATAAAGACAATAGCAATGTAGCACTTATTCAATTAAGAGGCCATTTTTACCTTTTATGCAATTTAGTCCTTTTATCAAATTAAGCACACAAACGGACAAATTAATTCACGAAACTTTCGCACATGCTAAATCACATATCATAGGCACAGAAAAGTAATATTAAAATATTTGTCTAACTCGGATTTGTGGTCCCGAAACCACTATTCCGACTAGGGTCTAAATCAGACTATTACATATAAATACTACATTATACCATCCAAATTCATACCAAACATTATCTTCCTAAATCAACAAAATGACCATTAACAAATATGCATTATTTTATCTATACTCTCAAACATTTCTACCATTCATCTACCTAAAACCACAAACATACCAAATCTAAAAATTCAACCATTAGCTACTCCAACTACTAATCCACAATCAACCCCTCCACAAGCAACATAAACCACATCACAAAATAGCATTAGCACACCTATATACATGCATCATCAACCAAGCCAAATAGGTCAACTTACGTAGCCAAATACAACATTATAAACACAACTTTTATGAGCCAACACAAATGGCCAAATTCATAACAACATCAATACTAAAAAGACCAAGTTTCTATACATGCCATATACTAAAAATACCAAAGTTCTTATCTAACAAAAGATAGGTGGATAGTGTGATACGATCTTCAACAATCCCCGAATTCAAGCTAGCTTTGGTAACACTATAAAACAGGGGAAAAATTAAACAAAGTAAGCTATAAAGCTTAGTAAGCTCGTATGAAACAAACTCGATAAAATCATAAATACATGATTCAACAATTGGTTATAGATACATGAATTCACATAAACTAACAAACCTTTCCATTATTCATTCACAAGGTTATATACTTTCTTCACCATTTCTTCAGTTTAAAACTAATATGGTTTATGCACATACCTATACCAATTTGTAACAATCTCATACATTTTCTCCTCTTTCATTTACCCTTTGAGCCATTCAGAATAGAAGCCGGATACTCAAGGATCTCACACGATAAGTACCTATACCATGGCCCGAAGCTAAATCAAGGTAACTTATCTAAAGTACTAATATCATGGCCCGAAGCCAAATCGATTTATCTTGCACCTGAAGTGTTATATCATGGCCCAAAGCCAACTCACTGTATCCCCTAATGACATGTCACTAGTATCCTAAACTATTCCTAAGGTTCAACCGGGACTCCAATTGTCGAATCATCATCAAATCATTTCCAAACTTGTCCGTAATCACATAATCACAATTGATGCTATATCAAAGCATATAGAATACATTTGAAATGAAATTATAACATACGAACTTACCTCGGTTCAAAAACAATGAAATTGTCAATTAATCGAGTACTTTATCTTTTCCCTGATCCAAGGTCATATTTCTCCTTTCTTAATCTAAATATATTAAAAAATAACTTATTTAATCATCTATTCATTCAATTTAGTCCAAAACACACTTTAAAACACTTTTACACTTTTGCCTCTAATATTTCACATTTTTCACAATTTAGTCCTTATTTCATAAAATCAAAAATTAATGAAATTAAAAATATACCCATGCTATCCGAATTACTAGTATGCCCTAGTAGCCCATATTTTTCATTTATTTCACATTTTAACCACTAACTTTACACATTTCTCAATTTAATCCTTATTTTGCATTTTCACTAAAAATCACTTAACAAAACTTGTATATCTGTCAACAAGCATTCATAATCTATCAAGAAACTTCAAAATACACATGCATTCATCAATGGCATCATTCAAAATCTTTAACAGTTTTGCAAAATAATCCCTGGGCTAGCTAGTACTAGATGCAACGATCACAAAAAATAGAAAAAATTAAAAACGAGACAATCTGGACTTACAATTGAACTAGAGAGCTTGGGCGAATGAAAACCCTAAGAACAGTGTATTTTTCTCTTCAATTTCGGCAATGGAAGATAAATGAAGATGGAGAAATGTTTTTTTTACTAATATTAACCTTTAATTATTAATTTACCTTGTTAACCTTAATTAATAACTATCATAACACCTTAATAAATTTCCATATATGTCCACTCAAGCTATTAATGGTCTAATTACAAAATAAGGACCTTTTACTTTAAGGTTCGATAGCTATTAGATACTTTTAGCCAATAGAACTCCACTTTTACACTTTACGTGATTTAATCATTTTTATCAAATTAACCATTCAAATGATAAAATTTTTAACGAAATTTTCGCACAATCACTCAATCACGCTGTAAACATTAAAATAATAATAAAATAAATATTTTGACCTCAGATTTGTTGTCCCGAAACACTATTCTGATTTGACTAAAAACGGGCTGTTACACATGATTGGTAAAATACTGGGTTTAAATCAAGATGCCATAAATTTGTTGGATCAATCACATTCTTTAACATAGATTTACTAAATTCATGCTCATGTTGTTTCAAATAATTTCACGGCAACTCGATCACATGTTAACTAGTGCACATGTGTACTTATTAAATTAACCAGTCTCTTGAAAATTTTCCAATGCCAATTCAAACAATTAATCAATCTTCATAAGCACATATAAGTTTAAGTGAAGTAACAACATATACCTATATTGGAATAGTTTAATCACAATAAACTTGCAAGTTATGCAAGACTAATTTATTGTTTAATATCATCGCTAATTTAACCTTCACCTACATTAGAAGATTAAACATGCACTAATTAAGTACTACGTCCCTTAATTACAATTTCATTCCGTTTAAATAATTAATTCAATTGTTGCCTTACAATTATAATGCAAGCATAACATAAACATGATTTTACTTAATTGAACAACTTACCAAGACCTATAACAACACAAACATGAATTTCAGTAATTTAAGCGAATAGAATGCAATTAATCCAACACAAATTTAATTTAATTCATTTTGATTATATCAAGAATAACAACACAATAAATATTCATCATCATGCGCATAACATAAACAATAAAATCTAAAGAGAAGGGAACTAGAAAGTAATCCCGGTGTTTCTCTGTACCTAGACTAATATGCTGATCTTCTTCTTTGCTTGTTCTATTGATCAAGGTATGTATAAAAAAATTTAAATGTTTCTAAACAAAGCTGGATGGTGTCTCTTTTCTAAGATGGGAAATGAACAAGGGAAATGAGAAAACAAAGGAAAATAGAAGACAAGAAAGAAGAGATGTACGGGGAATGAATGTGTTTTGAATGACGTAACAAAGGGGGTATTTATATGTGGGAGTGGCTGATAAAATAGAAAATAATTATCATCCATACACTCTTCCTTGGCCAGCCACAAAAGGAGCAAGTTTGGATAATTCAAACTTTGCTATATTTAGCTTAGGGCAAATATTCAAAAGCACGAAATGTGAAGGGGTTTGAATAGAGTTTAAAGAAACTTTGAGAATTGTTTTGCAAGTAATAAAATCAGAAAAAATCAGCTGATTGAGCCAACTATAGGGACGGTTTTGGGCTGCCAATTGCCTTAGTGGATCAGTCTTCTCTACTTAGCATATTGGGCCATTTTCTCCTTCAGGCTTTATATTATTTTTTAACCCAATTAACTTTGGATAAAAATTAAATTAAAATACATAAAATAACAATAATTTGGACCATCCTTGGCTAGAAAAATATTTATCCTTGCTCTTGGTTCACTTGATGCAAAAATTTCTCCAACGGTTCAAGCCTTTCGAGGTGTCTGCCAGGCCAATTTTAACTTTTTTTTGCAAAACTGTCGAAAATAAACAAAATTTGTGAAATTTTGCTATAAAAATAATTAAAATTAAATATGTTAATAATTTAAGTGAAAATTAATTATTTTATAATTAAAGTGTGAATTTCGATAAAATTTACTAGAAACTACATGAATTAGAGCTCAAAAGGTGCTAAAAAAGTCTATATATTTTTGTGTTTCCGCACCACGACGGCAGTGAGGTCATTTAGGGTGATACCTCGAAAGAGAATAAGGTTTAAGAACATATCTCGGCTATGGCAACCAATAGAGTCTGCCATGACATAAACATAGGTTTACAAGGTATAAGGCCATAGCTCGACTATGGCAACCAATAGAGTCTGTGAGGATATTAAACATGGGGTTATGAGGTATAATACAATAGCTCGACTATGGCAACCAATAGAGTCTTCCAGGACATTAAACATGGGGTTACTAGGTATAAGACCATAGCTCAGCTATAGCAACCAATAGAGCCCACCAAGACATTAAACATGGGGTTACGAGGTGTAAGACCAATGCTTTGCTATGGAAATAGACAAATGTCTTCCAAGACAGTGAACCAGGAAGTTGACAAGATAATGAAAATAAGAACATTGCATGACTCACATGGAGAGTAGTATGATTGGATGAATATGATGTGCCTAAGGTCACAGGTAAGTGGAATATTCAAGAATCCGCCAAATTTTTACGAAAAAGAAACTAGAATATGCAATCCTTAACGATGATGAGGAACTAAGAGGGAAGAACCATATTGAGGTATGAAATATCTGTCAGTATGTGTCCGCAGATTTCGGCTAATAAACCAGAATTTAGGTGATAATGAGATGCTTAAGTAGAACCTAAATCTAAGGGTCCACTAGTAGAAAGGGTAGCTAGAGATGGGTAAGTCCATTGAGGTCCATTCAGAGATGATGATCACTCTAACGGTCTAATTGGTAGAATCTATCAAGAATCAACAAAGAGAAAGGGTATTTTAGAAGGACTAGGTTACGCCAGATAGACCACATGGGGCTAGCAGAAGAGGAATTCTACCAAAGGTTACCTTGGGCTGATAGTCCATTGAAAAGTAGTGGAGGTAAGGATCGATAAGAATTATCTATTAAACCTAATTTTTTAAAAGATTGGGAACAAAATAAACTAGTAGCTTAGGGCTAGATTGAAAAGTACGAATTCACTAGGATGATGGGGCATCCATTTCCTTAACTGTCAACATGTTTAGTACTGTGAGTTCGGATTGAATGAACTGTTGAGGTGGAAAATCATAAGCTTACTCTATTATTGTGTGAATGAATTAGAGTAAGGATCCAAATTTTTAAAGAGAACATATGTGGAAGATAGCTTATGGTGGGCAATGAACTTTATATCCAAGTGCATAGATAACTATGAGAATTTAGGTTTAAAGGAAACTGGAAGGAGGTGGAATTAGACCATTACCATAGAGAACCATTATCGAAAAGCACGTGCTTCCGTCTAAGATAAAGATTAAGTCCGCTAGTACGAACTGTGGAAAAAGGGCAAAACATTAACCATGCCGTTTAAATCTGCTGAACGCCAAAGATAAATGATAAACCGTAAAAGTAACATATTTTAATCCCACATTTAGTATGCTTTTGGATGATTTAAGCCTCGATTGATATAAAAAGGTGCTCTTAATCCTTTCTTTTCATGTCTTATACCCAAGAAAGCACCCGAGGATGAAAAGAACATAAAACGGGCCTAAAATGGAGTAAATGGGCCATATCACAAAATCGACACGGCCTGGACTTAAGCCCACACGACTGTGCCATATTGATCATCTAGAACACGGCCTTACCCCCGATTCACACGGCCGTGCCTTATTAAAGAAGTCCGAACACGGCTTGAAGACTAGTCAAACGGGCGTGTGACATGGCTGTGTCCTTGTCGTGGCAAAGAGCAATTTCATTCAGATGTGAATACTTTGGGGCGAAGAAACACATTCCAAGAGCCTATATATACCCCCTAAGTGTTACCTGAAAGGAGGCGGTTAGCTAGGCCAAAGAGCCAAGCCGAAAAGGTCAGAGTTGTGGGAATCACTCGAAGATAGTGATATGAACCGGCTCGGGGTGAGTCAAAATGTATGCGGGTTGCCCAATCATCTACGAGTAGGAATTAAGCCTTTGGAAAATAATCAGAAAATATAAATGAGTTTGCGGAAGCTTAAGTGAATAAAATAGGAAGCGGCTCGGTTTGATGGAAAAAGAAATGAAAATAAATAAATAAAATGGATAAATGATAATTCGATGGAGATGGATAAAAGATCTTAAACAAGAAGCGATTCAACACTAAAGAGTGTCACCCCGGATTCTAAAATGTTTAAGGTGGAAGTATGAAGATAGGTTGATGGAAATGAAAATACGAACTTAACTTAAGAAATATTCAACACTATATAACAGTGTCACCCCGTTTCTTATATCATTAAGGTGGATAGATGAAGATAGGTTGATGAACGCCACACCAAACGAAATTTGGTGATAAGTTCAAACAAGTCGAAGACGCCACAAGCAAACTTGATAAGTCTAACGAAACTTGTACGAAAATGAAGAGGAGATAAACTCACTCAAATGAACAAAGTTCATAAAAATTCATCCATAAAAATTCTGTTTTTTTTCCTCAAATGAAAATAGCAAGATATTTATAGCTAATCTACAAGCTAGCCGAAAAAAAAAGAAATGGAAAATGGAGAGGCTGTTCGGCCAACGCACCTAATTGTAAGAACTTAATTTCATTTCCCATGTCCAAGTGTCGCCCAAGTTGCTGTCCAATATGCTTCCATTTTGGCTGCCCATACTCAAATTAAAGATTAAGTTTCAGCTTCATACTAATTTTAATTCTTAGCATGCATAAACTTTCATTGCCGTCCAAACCATTAAAATAATATGGCCATTATCTCTTGTCCAAATTCACGCATGCTTCCATATATGCCTTCATCAAATCATCATTTAATTCAAGGCTTGTCAAAACCCATGTGCCGTCCATGCTTCCTAATGCCTTCAATTTCAATTGTTTAATTTGCCATCCATTAAATGCACTCACCTTGTTTGATTTAATATTGCTTGGTCGTTCATCACTAGTCTCATGATGCTTTCAATTTCATTTGTTTATTCAAGACAAACTTGCAGTCCATCCCCTTAATTAACACATGTTTTCTTCCATTTGTTTATTCCTCCATTATCTTGCCATCCATTACCACTCAACACACATGCTTTATTTTATTCACCTATAATTTCCATGTGCCTTCCAAGTCCATAATATTCCTTCACCAAGCCGTCCAAGTTCATGCTCCAATTCTTTGAAATATTTTTTTTTATTTCCCTCATGTGTCCATTGCTTCCACATAGCTTCTGTCGTCCATCTCCAATGCTCCACTTGATTTTATCCTCATTTGTTCCATACATTTAAAGTCAAACTCCCTTGTTTATTCATTCAATCTCCATACATCAACTTGCCAAATTAAAATTTCAAAAATCTTCCATGCAATCGCCGCATGCTAATGGTCTGCCTCTCACTTTAATTTCCATTTGTTTGTGCTTTGATATGCATTGTGAATATCTCTCATGGCTTTATTATTTCCTTAGTGTTTGGCTGTCCTTCATGCATCATGCCTTTCATCCAATTGATGTGTGTCGTCCCATGGTCAATGTACCTACAAAGAAAATGCTAGAACTAATTTAATTCAAATGTATGTTCAGCCGAAACAAATATTAATAAAAATTAGACACTTAATTAACAAATAAACTAAGCTAAAACAAATTTAATAGTCTTAAACAAGACATATTAAATTTGGTTATGGCTAACATAAACACATTAAAACACGCAATACTAGGGCATATTAGTGCTTGACTAAATTATTTAATTAACTTAAATTAAATTAATTAATTTTTATTCCACAAATTTAATTAACTCAAACTAAGTTAACTAATTTTTATTCCAACAGTTAAATAATTAAAATGAGCTACGAGTGAGCTAATAACGAGCTCCATAAATTTAAAAAAATCATTGGTGCCTCGGTCGTGCTCGTATCAGATAGCCAGTTGATCCATCTCAAGAAGCCGGGATTCTACTCAAGACGGCGGATCTCTCCTTCAATTCCTTCAAGGAGTTTTGGGGATTTCTTATGTTTTGTTTTATCTTTTCTTCTGAGATGTTTTCTTTATTTGTTATGAACTAAACCCTTCAGATACCTGAAGGGGATGAAACCTAGATGAATCTTGTTATTGTTTTCTGAACTATAAGATAAATACTTGATTTGTTCTTAATTATGTGCGCTTAATTCTTGTGTTAATGTTTCCAGGATATTGATTGAAGTCAGATGTTCTTAGGTAGAGGAGCAAAAGCCCCTGCTTAAGAATAGATCTAGCATAATTAAAGCGAAGTTGTTCGCGCGCCTAGAGATAGGGTGACGAGATTTTTCCGGATTAGGGTGAAACCTAATATGGGAATCCATAGATCGAGTTAATGCGATTCTAAGGGTTTTAATTAGAAAGAGATTTCAATTAATCAACCTAGGGTTAGTTATTATTCACTTCGAGAGAGGGTTTAATATAACTTAGGGAATCCTACAGATCAAGCCAAGTGAATAAATCGTATGGTTCAGGGTTAAATAACAAGTGAAGTCTACGTGGATTCTTCCTGAGGATATCGTCGTAAATCAATTGAGTCTTTCTTCGAGTTATTTCCCAATTCATTCTTTTTTTCTTTGCCTCTTTACATTAGTAGTAGTTAGATTAGATTTAAACAACTTCACTTATTTTAGGCTAGATAATAAAAAGAAGGTTAGTATTAGTATTTTAGTTCCTTTGGGTTCGACAATCCGGTCTTGCCTAAGCTATACTACTGTTCGATAGGTACACTTGCCTTTAATCATTGTCAGAGTTAGTTCGCAGGTTCAATCATTCTCTTTATAAATTTTAAGACTCTGATTCCAGCGATCAATAAACAGGGAGTTTTAAATCTCTGCTTTAAATTTCTACCTTTTGAAGACTTCGAAATATTGTTTCGTCTCAGGTGCATGTTCAAAATTGTCATAATCATTGTGGGAGAGGACCAAGCCAGACACAGCCATCTTTGTGCGATGGTCTTAGTAACTGTAACATTCGTATAGAAGAGCATTCCTAGAGGCTATGCCTCGAGGATTAAATTAGATCTATCAATTTAATAAAATTAAGTCAAAATCCTAAATATTGCTAGATTTGCTACTATAGTGAATTTTTAAGAATTGTAAAGTTCAAATGATAAGGATTATAGTTGAATCTAATTCTTGAAAATTGATAGAGCCAAAATATTTATAACAAGTCAGACTAGAAGTCTTGTCAAGTGATTTGAGTTAATTGTAACATTCGGTACCTGAACCCGTGGATAGGGTCGGGTATAGGGTTGTACATAGTTACCCTATTAACTATACAAGTCTATACTTTGGGTTATCCAATGATACATTATGGTGCAAGTTTGAGATGAAATCGACTAATATAAGAATCCATCTTTAAAATATGAGTCAGGTTAACAAGATTATATCGATGTGTTTGATGATTAAATGAAGTAAAATTGTTGTAATCGTATAATAGCTTATGTAAAACAAATGAAACTAAGCCCTAATGTTGAAACATAACCAAATGAGTTAGAAGACTCCAGAAACGAATGGATTAGGTGATATTAGAAATGGTAAATTGGAAATAGGACTGATAAGAGAATGTTTTGACATTTATATGTTTAAAATATTATTATAAACATAATGAAATGCCTATATAGATTGTATTGAAGTGGGATGAATTTGTCTTAGTTTTGTACACTTAACATGTTTATATTGAAGATGTAAAGCGTGGTAACTTCAAGTTATAAGTATATAGTAGATATGTGCATATAGTTATACATGTTTACTTAAGGTACAATTGTTAATGTTAATATTACATAATTGAATTATAGAAATACCACCGAGCGTATTTACTCAACGTATGATTTTGTTTTGTCCGTGCGCAGGTAAAGTAGATTTTCGATGGATTGAGGACGGCTCATCTTAGCATCTAGGAATCAAACCTGGCTCAACAATGTTTATGTATTTACATTTTTAAATAGTTTGGCTTGTACCAATCTAGTTGAGTCACTTTTGGTATACTTTATGCCTATATGAACTTGAGTGCCAATTTGGTTTATGTGAATATGGTTAATAATGTTGATTATGCTCATAAGTAATTGATATGTGTAAAGAGTGTATAATGCTACAATTTAAATTGTTGTTTGGTTTGACTGGTATATGCCACACCCAGATTCTCATAAAGTTACGAATTTAATGGAGATTTTAAAGTTAATTAAATAAAATGGTAAGCTAGCAAGCTCCACCAGGAAATTTAGAAGTTTTAGTGGCTAATGCGAAATTAGTTGAGCACCAATTCTATTTTGGTTAAGATTAAATGCACTAGTTCCATAGTGGGAGACACGAAGATTTGCTGATGGAAGGCTAATTAAGAGTCGGAGACTATGTAAAAAGAGTTATATATATGGGTGAGAAGCCTTTTTACAACAAATTTTTTTTACCCAATTTCATTTATAATTTCTCATCTGCATCATCTTTTTCGGCTGCTCTGAAGAAGGGAAAGTTAAAGAAAGCTTTGAATGGGGCGATAATCGTGAGACTCGAGTCTAGAAAGTAGAGAATCTAGTAGGCTGGTAAGCTAAGCCTTTTTGTACTCGTGATTTAGAGGAAAGAGAAGTAATAATTCCTAAAAAGCTTTAATATAATCATGGATTTGAGGTTTTAAGGTTTGAACACCTTTGGTTTAACCAATATATATGGTTACCATGCTTAGCTACCAGGATAAATGAGGCTCTAACATTTGGAAAAGCGAAGCTAACGAGGATGAAGGAGTTCAATTGAGTTTTTGTACTTTACCATTGGGTGATTGATGATGTTGTACTATATGTATGACTTGCGGTTGCGTTTGCTTTAAGTTTGTTTGTATCCATGGAGGTTTATTGTAACGCCCCAAATTTGGGCCTAGTAGAATTGGGCCTATTGGGCTTTGGGATTTGGGTCTCAGAAAATTTTTAAGTGAGCGAGAAAATGACAATTGGCATGTGGGATTTAAGGGTTAATGAATTTGGAGTGTCTAGGGGTGTTGGAGATGTCCTAGGATCAAGTAAGGGTATAGGAAAAATTTTGGTTTAAGCCCCAAGGGCACTATGACTTTAGTTAGTAGGCCTTTTAAATAAATGAAGAAGAAAAATGACACAAAAGAGCTTGTGGTGTAGTGGCAAAGTGGCACCACTTAGGGAGCAGGAAGGTGGGGTCATTAGCAGGCAAGGGAGTCCGAGGTTCGAGTAGTGGCATAGTAATTTATTGGAGTGTTTATTTTGTAGATTGGACGGCCAGAGTTTGTGTTGGATTTGAACTCTTGCATTGGAGAGTTTGAATTGGTATTGTGAGATGGTTGTGGAGGAAACTTAGGATGAGATTAAGGAGTTATCAGGGACAAAAGTTAGAAGCTGAGAAGTGTGAAGAGTTGGTGCCGAATGGGACTTTGGGGGAAGGTAGTTTCGGCTTTTGGCTATAAAAGGGGGTGCCGAATTCCTTTGAGAGGTTCCTTGGGTTTTCTATTACTTTTCTTTTCTCCCCCTCATTCTGTTTCTTCCGTTACTGAATTCTTCCATTGCTGAAAAACCATCATTCCTTTTTGCCGAAATCCCTATTGGTATTACGTTCTTCTTCTTTCTCTGAAAGCCGAATACTCCCCTAGAATCGAATAGCCCTATTTTTTTGCCGATTCCTTGTTGTTTTTCCTCCATCACAAATCGGTTGCTGTTATCTACTCTTAATCAAGTTTTAAAAGTCGGATCTCGTTCAGTAGCTATCTAGGCTGCAGGATCAAAGGTTGGATTAGGTAAGTACTTAGTCAACCTCCTTTAGTGTGTTTTGGTAAAAGCCGGAGGGCTATCTAACTCTTTCTTTTTGTTAAACTTGTATTAACAAGGGTAGGGTTCAAAGATTGCAAGTGTGGTAAGGATCGCTAGCAAGTGGTAAGTGTACTCGTCTCAATTGTGGATTAGTAAGTGGTCGAATGTAAGTTTGGCTTATAGAGGAGACTTGTGTGGAATATGAGTCACTTGATTTTTTATAGTATATGTGTCGGTGCAGATCTAAGGGATATTCGTGAATAGCTAAGGAAGGGCTACTAGAACTAGTGGCACACGGTAAGGTTATGGTAAGGCTTCAATTTTTAGGTAAATAATATAGTTAAGTGTGCATTAATTGGAGATTGGTATTGGTTGTAGGTTCAAGGCTGAGGATAGTGTAGCACGTCGCAGTAACCAGGTGTGTACATACACTTCACACACGACAAATTGACAAAAGCCGAAATACCAAAAAACTCAAAATGTCGAAAAGCCGAAAAGCCGAAAGGTTGGCACTGGCAACCACATGAGTGTGCGAACATTTGTGTGGGAACACTAATACGATTACCGGGGCCAAGGGAACGATCTTATGGTCTCGGGACACTTTTTGGCCGACCGGGCCAGACGGAGCTAAATGGGCCTACCGAGCTCGTCGGAACAAATTGACAAGAGTTGATATGTGAAATTGAATGATGGATTGATATGAATGGTTGTATGATTTGGTTATGATCGAGCCTAATGGGCTACATAAACATGATTGGGCTTAATGGGATATATGGACATGATTGGGCTTAGTGGGCCTTATGGGATTTTAGAAATGTATGCTAGGATTTTAATGGACTCTAGGCCTAATTCTGATAAATTCTTAAATAACATAAGACTTAATTTAACAATCAAACATGTCTGTGGACAAGTCGCTAGGTTAGAGTGTGGCAATGGACATATGCATGTCTAGGATTGGATCTAGGGAGAGCTTGGTACTTAAGCGGTCCTTGTGACCCACCTCCTATTCACTGGGATCCTACCTGGTGCATAGTGTCTGTTCACTTTAGCTGTAAGGACTTGTTAATGGGCCAAAGTTCATAACTAAAACCCGTGATTTGCAAAATTACTAAAATACCCTCGATTTGAAAAATTATCGAAATACCCCCGGATTGCAAAACTACCAAAATACCCTTGATTTGCAAAATCATCGAAATACCCCTGGATTGCAAAACTACCAAAATACCCCTGATTTGCAAAATTAACGAAATACCCCTAAATTGCAAAATTACCAAAATACCCCTGATTTGCAAAATTACCAAAATACCCTTGATTTGTAAAATTATTAAAATACCCCTGTAGGGTAGAATTAGGAAAATACCCCTGTAGGGTAGAATTACAAAAATACCCTTGGGTATTAAAATGACTAAAATACCCCTAGGTGCTTAATGCGTGAAAATGTGTATGTTGCATTCATAAGATATATGTTGCACTTGAGTGGGTTTGATGATACGGAGGAAGATATGTGAGGATCGCATAGTCGCTTGACGACCGTGGATCCACCGGTGGCTTTAAGCTCATTATATGCTTAGCAGCCTTGCTGTAACATTTGAGTAATGCCGCTGTTGGTGCTACCATTGGAGTGTAGGGATGGATGAGTTGATATTTATATCCCCACAGGAGTGTAGGGTTGGAAAGGAAATGGAGTGCAGGGTTGGATTTGGGATGGGAACATTGCATTCATGTGATACTGATGTGATATGAGGTCATTGTGGGCTAAGACCCAAGACCACCGTTTTTGATAGGGCTTAGGCCCAATGTGATAATTGCATGTTGATTGGATTACCAAGGGTCGTACACACTGAGTTTCGAAAATCACACCCTTTTATTAAATGTTTCAGGTGACCCTCAGTAGACGGCTCAACTTGGGAGAGGACTCGGAGATGGCCACACTACAAGTTACCTAGAAGTTTTTGTTTATTTGTTTTCGAATGACTTATTGTTAATTATTTCATTTGTAATAAGGCTTTGTATCTCCAATTTCACTTTACATTTGGGTTTCCTTATGTTTTCAACTGCGTAATTGTGAAACTTAAATAAATTTCTTAAGTTTAAACATGGTTTTTGAAATAACTATAACATATGGGTGTTTTCTTAAAACATGGGCTTTTATCATTACTTAACAAGTTGCTTAGATTTTTCGGTTTCTAAGCCTTTAACTTAAGTTTTAACTAAGCAAAGTCATTTTGAATTATTCCTTTGGTGTGACTTCACCAGATTCAGCCATAACGTCTGGGCCGGGTCTAGGGGTGTTACATTTATAAGTGTGGTGAATGAGTATGTTGTATAGGCATAAGACTGTATAAGTATATGTATGCCTGTAAGTATGTTCGCTTCTTAATGTTCCTGTCACACATGGTTTCTTTTGAACCCAGAAATATGGAACAGTTAGGAGTTAGATTGAAAGTGTAACACCCCAAACCCGGTCCACACACCACGACCGAATCTGGTATGTTACAGGAGTAATCGAATTTTGGCGAAGATAGGTGTTCGTTTAGAAGTTTGATAAAATGTTTTGATAAGTTTTGTACTTGCGGAAATCTTGGGCATGATTGATTAAAAACTGAGGTTTTGTTTGAAAACTCCGAAATTTCGAAAACTTACTCAGTCAAGAAGTTAAAACAAGTTTATCTCATTTAGAAGTTCAAGTTGTTTCTTATTATTACTAAAACATTTTGACTTAGTAGAAAGTCGAGTTAAAGTTAGAAAACATTTGAGTTCCCTTTTGTCTCAAATCATAGTGTGATACCCGATGGTATAGTTTAAAACATATCGCTTTGTAGTTTTAAAAATTGTTGTCTTTCCAAGTTTTAGCAAATTTTAACCCAATTAATTTATTAAGGCATATTAGAATCTACTTTAAGCATAACCTAGAAAAACATAATTTTAAAGGCCGTTTACAATCCAAAGTAATACCAAATAGTAATAAATAAGCTAAAGTACCAAGTTTTATAAAAGTCCGAGCAAATCCTTATTTAAGCATGGCATGAGCACCTCGAGTCCATCCCGGCTCCATGTCCGCGTCTAAGTGTCACCTGAAATGTCAAAGGAGAGGGTGAGTCGCAAGACTCAGTGCATAAATTCCCCCTCCCGATAATACAACATGCTAACACACATCATAACAAAGCAATACATTTAATGCACCCGTTCCTAACCATCCATAACACCTTTTCTACCCCGTGTGGTACCAAACCACTGGTGGTGCCAAACCACTGGTGACCCAAAGTCACGATATCCATCAATGTGGTGCCAAACCACTGGTGACCCGAAGTCACAAATACCAACTGTGGGGCCAACCCACGTGTGATACCAAATCACTAGCGACAATCCCGTATCTCTCAAGTGGGGCTAACCCACGGTGGTGTTAACCACAGGGACGAGTCGCAATGAGGTGCCAAACCTCTGGTGTCCCAAAGACACGAGTGTGATACCAAATCACTGGTGACCGCAGTCACGAATCGAATGATGGGGCCAACCCATCGTGTGATACCAAATCACTGGCGTCAATCCCGTATAATCAACTGTGGGGCCAACCCACTGTGGTGCTAAGCCACTGGGACGAGACGCTGAGGTGCCAAACCTCTGGTGACCCAAAGTCACAAAATATCATCTGTGGTACCAAACCACTGGAGGTGCCAAACCTCTGGTGTCCCAAAGACACGGTGTCCCAAAGACACGGATATCGTATCCCCTTCCTCTCATATCACCCACACATGTCATACTAATGCAAATGATATAAAACATGCAATCATGCTAACATGCTCAAAATGGCATCTCATAGTATTTACATCATCAATCATGATATCACATATATAACTACAGATCTCGTAATGAAACGGACTTACCCGGATCCGTACACATACCCCATTTGGGTACCAAATCCATCAGCCACATTGTTTCACTTTACAAAAACAGGTTATTAACATATTACTAGGAAATCAGTGTGTTAGTTTACACACCTGAAATAACGAAGGTCTTAATCCCAAAGAATCCGTCTAAATCCCTCGATCACCTCGACAACCTTGATCCTATAATCGGCCAAACATAGGTTAGCCACTTATACCATTCGGCCACAACCATTTAAACCAAAGGGTTTAACTTTGATCCCTTACCTGCCCTTGATTCAGTTTCCTACCAAGTCCCGAACCAACAATGGTTCCTTCACCAATCGGCTACACCCTAAAAAGAGAACGATTAATCCTTTGAACCCTTATACTTAATCGAAACTAAACGAATAAACCATGAACAAACATCTCACCATCACTTACCGATCAATCGAGTTCAGATAAAAGCTTTGCTGACTGCTTCGAATCCCGAATGCCCTATAACGAGATGTTTAAACCAATGGTTAATTCCTTCCAACCAAAACCAACATAGGCTTTACCAAACCGAAATCAACATAGCACTAGAGAGGAGAGAAATGGCCATTCGGCCAAGCACTTACCCACACCAACCAATATTCGGCCAACCAACCACTAGGTGAGGGGATAGATTCGGTCACCACTTTGAACCAGAGGGAGAAGAAGATTCGGCCCTAGTTGCTTAACACTCCTATGTTCGGCTTAGAGTGAGAAGAGAAAAGAAAATATGTGAACAGGGAGTATAGCTTCGGCAAGATGGTATTGAGAAAAGAAAATGAAGATTAGGGGAACAAAATAAGATGGTTTCGGCTTAATGAAATGGTAAGAAACAAATGAAAGATTCGGCTAAGAAGGAGATATGAATTCGGCACAAGAGTTGTAAAAGAATGGAAATATGAGAAAGAAGGATCACTAGTTTCGGCTTCAACAATTGAAAAAGAAAGGGAGATGGTTGAGAACTTTCGGCCACACCAACTCAAAAGGGCAACACAGATTCGACAATTGAGAACTTGAACTTCCGGTTTGCAAAAGAAAAGATGGGGAAACTTACTAGGAAATTCGGCTTGTTTTTGCCAAAAAGAAAAGAACTTGTTTGATGCTCCCTATGACCGAATATGCACCAAAATTCAAAATGAATTTCGGCACTCCCCAATACCACACTACCAAACCGTCCACTCCCCTCATACTCTCCTAAAATTCGGCCAAAATCCCCACATACACTCACCACCCCTCATTCAAATTGCTTTGAACAAGTCCACTTCCACCATTCACTCTCCTCCCGCCACCTCAGCACTTGACTTGCTCTTAGGCAGAGTTTGAACTGCCTACAACTCCTCCCCTCCATGCCGTCAAAATGGAACAAAAATGTGGGATTTTCGCAGCTTGAACACAGGACCTCCTCCCTTGCACTTGACGTCACCCACCAGCTCCAAGTGGCGCATGCTTTGCCACTTTGCTAGCTCATCTCTTGTGCTAAAATTCACCAAATAAAACCTTTAAACCCCCAGCTTCCTCAGCTCCTCTCACCTAAGCCTAAAAACTAAAATTTTCCTACCTACTCAGGCTTACTTCTAGCTTACAACTAAGCCCCGAAACCACACAAACAACAACATAGCAAGCCATTCACATGCAAACAAAGCCACAACAAAATAACCCCCATCCCGGGATATTACAGAAAGATACCATAAGCTAGCGGTTTTTACTATAAAATTTGAAAAATATAGAAGCTGGTTTGGACATAGTTAAGCTTCAAATCTGGTTTGTTTAGATTAGAACCAGCCAGACTTCCTAAACGATTTAAGACCATTAGAGAAGGGCTATAAATATCTGGGGAAAAAGACTTCCTAAAGAGAGTTCTTCTCCAGCCTATTTCATTTTTGTCCCCTTCCTTAGTCGCTTTGAAAAGAATAGTCCTGGAAGCTCTACATAGGGTGATGATCATAAGATATGAGTAGGAAAATAGAGAATCTAGTAAGTTGGTAAGATCTAAATCCTTCAATTTACATAAGATTTAGGAACCAAAGTTAAGGGCTTCTAAAAACCATTTTAAGGATTCTGCATGTTTCTTGAAAACTAAGTTTAAACTGAGATTACTAAGTTTAACCTATGAACTAGTTGTCTTGCTTAGATACCAGGATAATGGAAGCTCCGGCATCCAAAGAAGCTAAGCGAACAAGGTGAAGAAGCGTTAGGCTAGTATCTACACTTTGCCTTATAGTTGCTAAATGTTGTTATGCGAATTTGCCATGCTAATGCTGATTGCAATAGTAGATGATTGTTGAATGGTTATCTGGCGTAGTGCATTGCATAAAGATATTATGTATGGTATGCATGATTTGGAAAGGGGGATTACCATTGGGTTAGAAGAAGATAGGAATGAGGAAAAGGGTTGATTCTATTATATACCACTCCGTGATGAATGAAGCTTTGGGCCTTGCGGAGGGGACACTACGGTGTTCGCGTATCAATGTTAGGACGAAAAATGGAGGAATGACTGGGTCGCAATAGGAAAAAATAAATAAAATACCATGGCTAGGCCATAGGACTGATGTAAAAGAGACCAGCCCGTGTGGCCCCAAGTTTAAAACCTAAAAGATGTTATGGCGTTGTAACACCCTATACCTGGTCTAGTCACCCAACCCGAGCTATAAGGTGTTACAACAATTAAACTTTTGACAACTATCATAAAAGCATTTAATAATAACCAAAAAATTCATTTAAACTTATTTCCATGCTTTCCAATCAATTTGAGAACTAAATCAAGCTTACAGAATGTTTAAAACAAACTGAGATAATATCTGGGTTAAATTGAAACTTCTACAAAAATTTAAACAAAATGTGTAAACGAGGTCACACAGTTGTGTGGCCATGCCTTGTGAAAGAGACCAGCCCGTGTAGCCCCAAGCTTGGTCGTGTGGCTACTTCACATGCCTATGTTCTCAAATCGTGTACAATTCAAATATAGGGTCACACGGTCGTATCGCCTGGTCGTGTAACTCTTTGAGACTGTGTGGATAGTCCTGTTGTAACACCCCTTACCCATATTCAATGCCGAAATAGGGTTATGGAGTATTACCGAACTTATCACACATTTACACATACATTTCTCATACTATTAGTCAATTCAAATGCAATTCATTCACAACCAATCATATTGTCCCTAATACGAGCCTACGAGACAGTAAACATGCTTTGAGAGTGATTCGGGACTAAACCGATAACTAAGGAAATTTTTACGAAACTTAGAAAAATTTTCAAGCTGCAGGGGTCACACGCCCGTGTGCCCTGGCCGTGTCCCTCACACGACCAAGAGGCACGCCTGTGTGGCTAACCTGTGTGCCCTAAAATGGCCACACACGCCCGTATACCAAGCCGTGCCAAATCTGTAAGGTATACTGACTTATGCCACACGGCCAAGTCACAGGCCTATATGTGAGGCTGTGTAGAGCATATTGACTTGAGTTCAATTTCAACACCAGGGGACACACGGTCGTGTACATAACCGTGTGTAACACAAGGCTGAGACACACGCCCGTGTGGATAAAAATAGGCTACTTACCAAGCTATTTTGCCATCCAATCTTATGCACACCTACAACAACCCAAATGGCACCAAAACATGATAGTCATTTAACATCAACTCAAACCAAGCATAATTCACCATTTCAATACCAACAATTAACATGCTCATATTACCGTGTTTTGCCAATTCAAATCACATATGACCATATCATCAAATGGCATTAAAACTTATCTAAACCAAGTTCAGTTCATGATATATCAATACCATCAATCACAAGACACACAAGTACCATAATATACTAGTAAATCTCATATGAAAATCACCTTCTCCATTCATCAATATGGTCACATTCATTTATGCATCATTTTACTTACAACTACAAGAATACAAATCCCAAATTCAACCATTTGGTACCATCATTACCAATTTACAACTAGACGTTCACAAGCGAATATAAACCACATCACAAAAGGGGCTTTTACACATATATACATATACATACCAAGATAAGCCAAATCATATGGCTATTCGCAAATCAAAATACACATCATTTACAAGCCATATCAAATGACTAAAATCCATCATTAACAAAACATGTAGGCTATCATTAGCCAAAATGACCTATACATGGCCATTATAACCGAAAGTATAAAACCATAAGTACCAAAATAGCCGATAGATAGTGTGATGATGTCTCCAACACCTTCCAACCCGAACGAGCTCGTAACACCCCAAACCCGGTCCACACACCACGACCGAATCTAGTATGTTACAGGAGAAATCGAATTTTTCGAAGGTAGGTTTTTGTTTGAAAGTTTGATAAAATGTTTTGATAAGTTTTGTACTTGTGGAAATCTTAGGCATGATTGATTAAAAAAAACTGAGGTTTTGTTTGAAAACTCCGAAATTTTGAAAACTTACTCAGTCAAGAAGTTAAAACAAGTTTATCTCATTTAGAAGTTCAAGTTGTTTCTTATTATTACTAAAACGTTTTGACTTAGTAGAAAAAAAAAATGAGTTTAAGTTTGAAAAACGGTAGAGTTTCCTTTATCACAATTTACAGCGTGATACCCGATGGTATAATTTAAAACATATCGCTTTGTGGTTTTGAAATCGTTGTCTTTCCAAGTTTTAGCAAATTTTAAACCAATTAATTTGTTAAGGCATGATAAAAATCAACTTTAAGCATAAACATAGCAAAACATAATTTTAAAGGCCATTTACAATCCAAAATAAAACCAAATAGTAATAAATAAACTAAAGTACCAAATTTTATAAAAGTCTGAGCAAATCCTTATTCAAGCATGGCATGAGCACCTCGAGTCCATCCTGGCTCCACGTCCGCGACTAAGTGTCACTTGAAAAGTCAAAGGAGAAGGTGAGTCGTATGACTCAGTGCATAATCCTCCTCCCGATAATGCAACATGCCCAACATTGCATCTCATAGCATACATAGCATAGATCATAATATTAAATGTATCAACAATAGAACTCATAATGCTACGGACTTACCTGAATCCGTGAACATACCCTATCGGGTATCATAACAACCATCAACTGTTTCACTTATTACAACACAGGTTATTAACATATTACTAAGAAATCCGTGTGTTAGGTTACACACCTGGTATATCGCAAGCCTTAATCCCAAAGAACCCGATCTAAAACCCTCGATCCTCTTGCTCCTAAAACAATCGGCCAACCATGGGTTAATCACTTAAACCATTCGGCCATAA
Organism: Gossypium australe; assembly: GCA_005393395.2. Lineage (NCBI taxonomy): Eukaryota > Viridiplantae > Streptophyta > Magnoliopsida > Malvales > Malvaceae > Gossypium > Gossypium australe. The sequence continues at coordinate 69,160,618 of CM016615.1, forward strand.
CCATTTAAACCAAAGGGTATATCGACTAATCCCTACCTTACACCTGATTTGGTTTCCTACCAAATCTCGAACCAACAATGGTTCCTCTTTTAACAATCGGCACACCCTATTAAAAGAACAGTTAATCCATTGAAACTTTGGCTTATAGAAATCTAAAAGAATAGACTAACAAGATAACCTCTTACCACCACTTACCACTCGACTTCTTCGAATGACTGCCACAAAATCCCGGATGCCCTAAATGAAATTGGTTTACACAAGAGATTAGTTTCCTTTCAACAAATGCCGAAAGTCATCCTTTAGCCTCACCAAAATCGATAGAGAACTAGAGAGAGAAGAGATAGCCCTTCGGCCAAATACTCACCTTCACTAACCGATTGCACAACACGAGATGAGCACCAACCCCACACCAAAATTCGGCCACAAGAACCCACTAGGAGAGAAGGGAGATTCGGCCAAGGTGTTTGACACCCCAAGATCGGCTTTGGGCGAAGAAGGAATAAAAAATAAAGGTGAGAAGAAAATGGAGAAATCGGCAATAGAGTTTAGGAAAAGAAGGGAAATAAAAGATGGATAAGGGAGGGTACTTTCGGCTTGTCAATGAAAGAAAATGAAGAAGTGTTTTTGGAGAGATGGAGTTTCGGCTTACAAGGTTTCGAGAAGAAAAGAGAGTATGAGAAGAGGAGAGACTAGTTTCGGCTCAATACAATTGAACAAAAAGAAGCAATGAGAGAGAGCATTCGGCCACACACAACACAAGAGAAACAAAGCAAAAATTCGGCAAGCCTTAGGGAGGTTTGGTCTTTCGGTTTCAAGAAGAAAATAATGCAAGAGAGTCCCTTGGAAAATTCGGCTAACTACCTGACAGAAGGGAGGATTTTGGCTTTCACAAGTTGACCGAAAACACCAAAGATGCCAAAAAGAATTTCGGCATACCCTTCCTACTCACTTACCACAACCGGCCACCCTCTCTCCCAACTCCCCAACATTCGGTCACTACCACCAAAACCTCCAAGCCACCCATTTCAAACTAGTTGAACTAGTCTCCTTCCTACATTCACTCTCCTCCCACCACTTCAACATTTGACTTGGTCTTAGGCAGAGTTTGAACTGCCTATAACTCCTCCCCTCCAAGCCGTCAAAATGGAACAAATTAGGAGCACTCTGCAGCTTGAACTCAAGACCTCTCCCTCCTGCAATTGACGCCAACCACAAACTCCAAGTGGCGCATGCCTTGCCACTTTGCTAGCTCATCACTTGTGCTCAACAACACCAAATAAAATACATAACCCCCAGCTCCTTCAGCTCCTCTCACATAAAGCTTAAAACTAAAATTTTCCCACCTACTCAGACTTACCCCTAGCCTACAACTAAGCCCCGAAACCACACAAACAACAACATAGCAAGCCCTTAACATGCAAACAAAGCCATAACAAAAAAATAGCCCCTAACCCGGGATATTACAGAGCTTCCAACATCTAGATACACAAAGAAATTAAAACAAAGTAAGCATATAATGCTTAGTAACTTTGTAATTCAAAGAAATAAAGCTTATAACTTCAATTTATAAGCATAATCATTCAAGTCACCCAACATGCCCTGGTCTTAGCCCAAACAACATTAGCTTTTCGATTTTAAACAACATATGAATTAGCAAATTATTATAAAACATTATAACATAAGTTTACATTACTTATGTGCATTCATATATCAAGCATATGTTTAAATATATTTCAGTCATCCAAAAACTCTTACTTTTCCATGCATTGAATAGGAATTCTAATCGAAGAATTTCCCAATCTTTACCTTTTTCTCATATCCACTGAACCAAAATTTAAGTGAGTAAAACATACTATATCACAACTCAATTTGGCCTAAAAACCTAAAACATAATCATCAACCAAGTTTACCATATATTTATTCCCACAATGATTATGAACTTTCAATTTCATGGATTCAATATTCAATTGAATTTTCGTACATACATGTACCGATACGTGACTATCTCTCACCATTTCATATCTTCGATATACCCGTTGAACCATTTGGAATAATATTGGATAATCGGGAATCTCACACACTAAGTGCCAATACATAGCCGAAGCTATCTCAATCTCGCACACAGAGTGCCAATACATAGCCAAAGCTATCTCGGTCTCGTACACTATGTGGCAATATATAGCCGAAGCTATCTCAATCTTGCACACTAAGTGCTAATACATAACCGAAGCTTCGTCGAATATTTTCGTACAATTATATTAATCAACAATTCAATATAAAGCATTAAATCTCAATTATAATAATGCTTATTAACATACAAACTTACCTCGAACTCGTAAGACGAAAAACATTCGTTTAATCAAAAACATTGTCTTTCCCTCGATCTAATTCTGTACATCGTTTTTCTTGATCTATATAATCAAATTTAACTCATTTAATCATTTTTCTACTTAATTTAGTCCATGATTGTGTCCAAACTAACTATGACAACGAATAAGGCAAGCGCACCTATCGTTTGGTAGTATAGCTATGGCAAGACCGAAAATATCGTATCCTCAAGGACCAAGAGTACTAGTAATTACTATCTTTCTATTATTTAGCCTAAGAATTAAGGGAATTGATGTTTAATCTAAAACTAAGTAATTACTACGCTAAAGATGCTAAGGCAAAGAGAATCAATTGGGGAAATACTTTTGGGAAAACCAATTGATTAAGACAATACCCGAGGAAGAATCCACATAGACTTCACTTGTTATTTAACTTTGAACCAGACAATTTATTCACTTGACTTGATCCGTAGGATTCCCTAATTTATATTAATACCTCTTTCGAGACTACTAACGTCTAACTCTAGGTTGATTAATTGAAATCTCTTTCTAATTAAAACCCCTAGAGTTGCATTACCTTGATCTATGGACTCTGATATTAGGTTTGACCCTAATCCAGCAGATTTTCGTCGTCCTATCTCTAGGAGTGTGATCAACTCCGCTTAACTATGCTAGATCTACTCTTAAACAGGGACTTTTGCTCCACTGCCTAAGTACATCAATACTTGAATCAATATCCTGAAATATCAAAACAAGAATTAAGAACACATAATTAAGAACAAATCAGATATTTATCATATAGTTCAGAAAACAATAACAAGATCCGTTTTAGGTTTCATCCCCCTCAGGTATTTGAGGGGTTTAGTTCATATTTATAAAAGAATACATCTCAGAAGAAAGTATAAAACAAAACATAAGAAAAACCCTAAAACCCCCTGAAGGAAATTGAAGGGAAGATCTTCCGTCTTGAGTATGATTTTGGCTTCTTAAGATGGATCGACTGGCTGTCTTCGAGTAAATTCCACAATTCGGCCCTCTCTGGCTTCGCTCCTCGGCCTCTCCCTTTTAGGTTACACTTAGGGTGTTTATATAGGCTTTCAGAATGTCTTTCTTGGCCCCTAAGTAACCTTATCCGAATGGAATTAAAATGAGTCACGACAGGGACACGTCCGTGTGGCACGACCGTGTGAATTGAGCCCAGGCCGTGTTCGGGTTAGCTAAAGTGGCACGGCCGTGTGGTTATCTCCAGGTCGTGTGGACTTCTTACTTTGGTCAATTTTCTCTGTTTTTGGCCCGTTTCTCGTTGTTTTCATCCTTTGATGCTTTCTTAAGTATAAAACATGAAATTAAAGGATTAGAAGCATCAAATTTTACAATTCCAGGGATAAATCATCCAAAACTATGCTAAATGTGGGATTAAAATATGTATATATTACGGTTTATCAAATACCTCCACACATAAGCATTTGCTTGTCTTCAAGCAAAATTCTCAACTCACAATTAAAATGAACTTTCTCAATTCGTAATATTCATCAATAGTGTTTCATCATAATTCATAGGTAATTCATACATTGATAATTTAACCAAAAGGGTTCTAAATATTCAAACAATCAAAGTCATAGTTTTTATAGTATGAAAACATAGGTGTTTCCCCTTACCTAATTAATTACCTTTAATTCAAAATCGACAGGGGTTGACATCCTCACTAAAGACTGACTAAAATCACTCAAAGTGTTTAAGGTTCAACATTAAGCACTCAAAAGTCGAACATGAAATGTTAATCCCATAGGCTTGCATGAAAATCAAATCTCCACCACTGTAGAATGAGATGATACACAAATCAAAAGGACTTTTAAGGGTTGTAAAGGGGCTTGGGTTAAAGGTATGGATAAAGGCTGAATTAGAGGGTTAAAATAAAGATTGAATTGACAAATTACCTAACTAGAAAGATAAACTGAAACTCAAATAATTACATCAATTAAAATCTCATAACACGAGCTTTTTCTCAAGATGTGGAATTTAAACGTATAAACTCAATTAAAATAGGACTAATAATGAATAAACTTCGATTATATTTTTTTTATGAACAAATCAAGTAATGATGAAGGATTTAACCACTGAAATGGAAAGCATAATTAAGCTAAGCAATCTGTTCAAATCAGATCTCAACAGAATAGGGTCAAATTAATTAAAGGGATTTCAAAAAAAAGGTTTTTGGTTAATATTGAGGGTAAATCAATGAAAGGGTTTTTAGGATCTAAGGGGTTTACTAAGGGTTAAACATGAAGGTAGGCTTTTTGGGAGTAAGTGGGTCAAAACCTAGGTGCCTTTATCATTTCAGTATATCAAATCAATGATGTGGTCTTGACATGTATAATCGAAGCAAGTTCTAGAATAAAAAATCAATGTTGACACACTCATAATCAATAAAGGGAGCAAGAAAAGAATGTATTCTCTAATAGGCTCAAAATCTTACAAAAATTATGGGTTTTTTGATATCAACTTTGTAAATTTCAAACTTCAAGGTAATAATTAGATTCAGGAAGACAACCTAATAAATTTTTAATTCTGAAAATAGACTCATCATGCTTGATTCTCTAGTCTCCTAAAGCTTAAATCATCACTGCACAATTATCTATGACTTAATCCAAAACATATCAATAAAAATCATGAATCAAAGGAAATTTCATTCTAATGGTAACATGAGAAAATTTACTTAATAACAAGACATAATTCAGGGATTTTAGAATAATGCAAAAAGTTAGGAACTTTTCAAAATAAAATTCACCCCTCACACTTAAGATGTACATTGCCCTCAATGTACAAAGATATAATATCTAGAGATTAATAGCATGAAATCATAAGAGATAGGGAGAAGTGAAACTTCCTGAATTTTGGATGGATTCCTTGAGTTGGCAGTGGTCGTGGTGTGGTGATTCCCAAGCAGCCTTGATCGCTGAAATCAGAGTTTTAAATTTATAATGAATGAGATCAAACCTGGAAACTAAATCTGACAACGGTTAAAGGCAAGTGTACCTATCGAACAGTAGTATAGCTTAGGCAAGACCAGATTATCAAACCCAACAGAACTAAAAGTACTAATACTAACTTTCTTTTTATTATTTAGCCTAAAATAAAGTGAAGTTTCCTTAATCTAAATTAACGACTACTAAACTAAAGATGCGAAGACAAAAAGAATGAATTGGAAAATAACTTGAAGGAAATCTCAGTTGATCACGACGATACCCTCAGGAATAATCCACCTAGACTTCACTTGCTACCTAACACTGAACCATACGATTTATTCACTTAGTTTGATCCGTAGGATTCCCTAACGTATATTAAACCCTCTCTCGAGGCGAATAACGCCTAACCCTAGGTTAATTAACGGAAATCTCTTTCTCGAATAATAACCCCTAGAATAACAGTAAATCGATCTATGGATTCCCATATTAGGTTTCACCTTAATCTGGCAAAATCTCGTCACCCTATCTCTAGGCGCGCGATCAACTCCGCTTAATTACGCTAGATCTACTCTTAGGCAAGGTCTATTCCTCCTCCACCTAAGCACATCAAATTTGGATTAAGCACACATAATTAAGAACAAACTAAGTATTTATCATATAATTCAGAAATCAATAACAAGATTCATCTAGGTTTCATCCCTTTCAGGTATCTGAAGGGTTTAGTTCATAACAAATAAATAAAACATCTCAAGAGAAAAGATAAAACAAAACATAAGAAATCTCTAAAACTCCCTGAAGGAGTTGAAGGAGAAATCCGCCGTCTTGAGTAGAATTCCGGCTTCTTGGGATGGATCAACTAACTAACTTCGAGCGATTTCCACAACTCTGACATTTTCGGCTTGGCTCTTTAGCCTATCTTGACCGCCCCCTTTAAAGTGGTACTTAGGGGGTTTATATAGGCTCTTGGAATGTGTTTCTTCGCCCCAAAGTATCCAAATCCGAATGAAATTGCTCTTTGTCATGATAGGGACACGGCCATGTCACACGCCCGTGTGACTAGTCTTTGGGCCGTGTTTGGACTTCTTTAATGAAGCACGGCCGTGTGACTCGGGGGTAAGGCCGTGTTTTAGATGCTTGATAAGGCACGACCGTGTGATCTTTGGGCCAGGCCATGTCGATTTTGTGATATAGCCCATTTACTCCGTTTTAGGCCCGTTTTATGCTCTTTTCATTCTCGGGTGCTTTCTTGGGTATAAGACATGAAAAGAAATGATTAAGAGCACCTTTTTATATGAATCGAGGCTTAAATCGTCCAAAAGCATACTAAATGTGCGATTAAAATATGTTACTATTACGATTTATCAAATGCCCCCACACTTAAGCTTTTGCTTGTCCTCAAGCAAAATTCTCAACTTATAATTAAGATAAACTTTCCATGATTCATAATTCCTATCAATAATGTCTCATCATAATTCATAGATAATTTATACATTGATGAGTCAATTCGAAGAGTCCTAAAGATTCAAACAGTCAAAGTCATATATTTGTAGCATAAAAACATAGACGTTTCCCCTTATCTAAATAATTACCTTTGATTCAAAATCAACAAGGATTGACATCCTCTCTAAGGATTCACTCAAACCACTCGAGGTGTTTAAGGTTCAAAATTAAGCTCTCAGAAGTTGAACCTGAAAAGTTAATCCCATAGGCCTGCCTGAAAATCAAATCTCCACCACTGTAATATGAGATGATACACAAATCAAAAGGTCTTTAACAGGGTTGTAACGGGGCATGGGTTAAAGGTGTGGATAAAGGCTAAGTTCGAAGGTTAGAATCGAGACTGACTTGACGAATTGTCTAACTAACAAAAATTGAACTAATCCTAAATGATTACATCAATTAAAAACTAATAATACGAGCTTTTTCCTCAAGATGTGGAATTTTAACATGTAAGCTCATTTAATTATAGAACTAATAATGAAAATACTTCAATTTTTTTAGATCAAACTAATAATATTACATAATAATGAATGAATCTATTACTTAAAAATAATAGCTAGACAACACATCAAATCAAATCTCGATATAAGGGTAGTCAAAAAGAATGGTGATAACAAATACAAAGGGGTTTTGGGTTAATATTAGCTGGTGAGTCAATAAAAAGGGTTGTTAGGATCAACGGGGTTTACTAGGGGTTAGTTGTTAAGGTAGGCTATTTAGTGGAGTGAGTGGGTTAAATCCTAGGTGCCTTTATCATCTCAGTATATCAAATCATAGGTGTGGTCTCAACATGTATAATCACGGCAAGTTCTAGAATAACAGTTCAAAGTTGACATGCTCATAATCAATAAAGTGAGCATGAAAAATAATATATGCTCTATAAGGCTCAAGATCTCACAAAAATTATGGGTGTTTTGACATCAACCTTGTAAATTTCAAATTTCAAGATAATATTCAGATTCAATTTAACAACCTAGCAAAAATTTTAATTCTGAAAAATAGACTTATCATGCTTGATTCTCTAATATTCTTCTAATTTAATCATCAATGCACAATTAACTATGACTTAATCTACAACATATCAATAAAAATCATAAACCATCAAAAATTTCATCCTAATTAGTAATATGAAAATTTTACTTAAAAATAAGACTAAATTCAGGGATTTGAGAATAATGAAAAAAGTTTGGCCGGATTTGAGAATAATGTAGAAAGTTAGGCCCTTCTTTAGATAAATATTCACCCCCTACACTTAAGATGTACATTGCCCTCAACGTACAAAGATAGATATAACATTTATGGGATAAATCAAAAGAGAAGGGGAAAGAATACTCCCTGAATTTTAGATGGTGTCCCTGGAGAATGGTAGAGGTCGTGGTGTGTATGTTTGAAGAGGTCGGTCTGGATGACGAACCTGTGCTAGATGAAGAAATTGGGGAGCTCGTAGAGGATTAGCCAGGGATTATTAAGACACATTTAAAATAACCTAAATATATAATTTAAAGCAAGAAAGAAAAAGGAAAGGAGACTAAGAAGGAAAATAAAAATAAAAGAAAAGGTGGATGGACCGAAGAGTCCTTATTAATGGATGGTTCGCGAGGTGGGTATGACTTCTAGGGCTGCGGAGGTGCTGGCGGTGGCAGAAGTGACGTGATTCCCTAGCAGGTTGGCAAACCTCATACTAAGAAATTAAAATAAGTTAAACTAAACTAAGCATAAGATTGTCAAAGGGAAGGAAATTGAAGCAAAAGAGAAAAGAAAAATAAAATCTAAATGGTCTCAAAGACCCTTGAACTTATGTGTAGGGTCTCCTTTGTGGAGACTATGCTTGCCGTCTTGCACTTCTTCGGCATGATTTTAGTGTAACTCAAGAGTTTGGATACCTTTTCTAAGGAAAAAAAGAAAATTTTGAAAGAAAAAGAAGGGAGAAAGAAGGTGGGGAGAAAGGGAATGGCTGTGGGGTTTAAATAGAGGCTCAAGTCTGGCACGTCCCCACGCCTGTGGTCTGAGGGCGTATCAAATCGCACGGCCGTGTGTCCATACGTGTTGTTTCACCATGCCCATTTTCAGCCAATCACGATTGGGAGGCACGAGCGTGTCCTATCCGTGCTTGGTAAATCAGTAGCTTCACACGGTCATGGGGCACGGTCGTGCCACTTTGTCGGTGCCCGTGTGGTAGTGCTTGGATCCATGATGTCGAGATTAGTTGGGATTTGATTCGCACGGCCCCTGCTATGTCAGTACGGGGATGCTGGTGGTCCACACGGTCACAGTCACGGCCGTGTGTAAGACCGTGTGGTCTGGAATTCTGCCCTTTTTGTTTTTTAAAGTTTAAAACTAGATGTTCAGAAAAGAAAGAAGGAAAGAATAGAAACTAAAAATAAATTTGAAAGTAAATAGTGTTAATGCTCGGGTTGCCTCCCGAGAAGCGCTCATTTATAGTCTTAAGCTAGACTTTTCTCGTAAAAAGAATTAGGGAGGTTTTAAGGTTTGAATATCTTCCCTTGTACTTACAGTTCTATTTTCTTGATAAAATTTAAGTCGAGAAGCGTTTACCTTAAAAATGCCGAATGTTGGATTACTTACCTCGACTGTTCCGTGGGGGAAGATATTGTGTACCTTAAGAGGAATTTCTCCCTTTGCTTTCAGGTCTGTTGTGGCGATGCACGGATTTGCTTTGTCTAACAGTACTTGGTCTCCCATTTTGAAGTGATTTGATGTCCCACGAGTTCTTCTGGTGGTTCTTCTGGTGTTACTTCGTGTGGTTCCTGTTCTTCTTTGACGTGTGTCTTCTGCTTTTCTAGTTTGTCAACCCATAGGCTTCGTTCCTTATGTAATTCTTCTTTGTTAGCTTGGGGTTTGTGATTTGGCCCAAGGTTATGTTCTTGTGGTGTTTCCTGCGATGAAAGCTGAACAATTTGATTATCAATTGAAGTGACTTTGTTACCTTCATCGACTGTTGTCCTGGCCGAGTCAAGATCTTGAAGACTGATTGATTTGTCACCTACACGAAGAACGAGTTCTCCTGTACCAACATCAATTTTAGTTCTGGCAGTTGCTAGGAATGGTTTTCCTAAAATTAAGGGGATTGAATTATCCTCATCCATGTCTAAGACAACAAAATCTACTGGAAAAATGACTTTATCGATTTTGACAAGAACATCTTCGATAATGCCCCTAGGAATTCTAATAGTTTTATCAGCTAATTGAATACTCATCCTAGTTTGTTTGGGCTTCCCTAGACCTATCATTTGAATAATGTATAAGGCATGACATTTATACTTGCCCCTAAATCAGCTAACGCATTATCAATAGTTAAACTACCAATTACACATGGAATTGTAAAACTCCCTGGATTTTTTAGCTTTCACGGTAGTTTATTCTGTAACATTGTTGAGCATGCTGCATTTAATTCCATATGGTGCTCTTTTTCTAATTTGCATTTGTTTGTCAAGAGCTGTCTTAAAAATTTCCTCGAGTCTGGCATCTAAAAAAGAGCTTCAAGAAGAGGTAAGTTAATATGTAATTTCTTTAAAAGTTTAAGAAACTTACTGAACTGTTCTTCTGAACTGTCTCTTTTCATTGCTTCGGGATAAGGTATGCGAGGTTGGTACTCTTTGATTGCCGGTTTCGGCTCTTCTTGTGCTACTTCTATTTTATCTTCATCTATCTCTTTGTTTGGTTCATCTAATCCTTTGCTATCATGAGCTGTGATGGCTTGAATTTGCTCATTTGGGTTAATTTCGGTGTTACTTTGTAGATGTCCTTGCGGTCGTTCAGCCATTAACTTTGCAAGTTGATTGACTGCATTAGTGACTTATTTGACTGAATTAGAAAGTTTTTCCATCGACGCTTATCGATCTTTAGGTGTTTTCTCATTTTCTTGGAAACGGTTTTCCGTGTTTGCCATAAATTTTGTCAGCATCTCTTCAAGGTTTGGCTTTTTCTCTTACAGATAGGGCTAATTTTGGTAGTTTTGAGGAGGTTGCTACCTTTGATTTCCTTGAATTCCTTGACCTCCCCATGAAAAATTTGGGTGGTTCCTCCAACCTGGATTTTAAGTATTACTATAAGAATTATTATTGCATCTGAAATTATTACCTATATAGTTCATCTGTTCGCTCTCTACTCTCGGTTGGTAGGGTGGGTACTCAGGATTTGCCATAGTTCCACTTGCGTCACACTGCATGACTGGGTGTACCTGCGAAGAATACAAACTATCAAGCTTTTTATTTATCATCTTTATCTGTGTTGATAGTGTGGTCACTGCATCGAGGTTGTAAACTCCGGCTGATTTTGTCGGTTTTGTCCTTGTCACTTGCCACTGATAGTTATTCAGTGACGTCTCTTAAATGAACTCGTAGGCTGCTTCAGGAGTTCTGTTGTTAAGGGTTCCACCGGCAGCTGAATCGATTAGTTGTGTCATTGAGGGGTTTACACCGTTATAGAATGTTTGGACTTGTAGCCACAAGGGTAGACCATGGTGTGGACACCTTCTCAAGAGATCCTTGTATCTCTCTTATGCATCGTATAATGTCTCTAAATCCATCTGCACAAAAAAAGAGATATCACTCCGTAATTTGGCCGTTTTGGCTGGTGGGAAATATTTTAATAAAAAATTTTCAGCCATTTGTTCCCATGTAGTGATTGATCCTCTTGGTAACGAGTTTAACCACTGTTTGGCTTTATTCCTTAATGAAAAAAGGGAATAAATAAAGACGTATGGCATCATCAGAAATGCCATTTATTTTGAAGATATCGGAGAACTCTAAAAAGTTAGCTATCTGAGTGTTTGGATCTTTGTCCTGCCAACCATCAAATTGAACAAACTGTTGAATCATTTGTATTGTGTTAGGCTTTAATTCAAAATTATTAACAGTTATACCAGGCCTAACAATACTCGATTCTGCTCCTGTTAAATGCGGTTTAGCATAATCAAACATAGTACGTGGAGCATTGTTTTCCCCCACATCATGCGGTTGTAGGTTATTCTCGTCCATCCCTTCAGTAGGATTGGATCTGCCTTCTTGATCTTCCTCTGTGTAATTTAGGGCTCGCCTGTTTCTCTGCGAGTCCTACGAACGGTAGCTTCAATTTCACTATCGTATACTGATCGCTGAAATAAGAGCTTTAAAAACTTATAAAAGAATGATAGAACCTAGAAACTAACTCTGACAACGATTAAAAGCAAGTGTACCTATCGAACAGTAGTATAGCTTAGGAAAGACCGGATTATCGAACCCAAAGGAACTAAAAGTATTAATACTAACTTTCTTTTTATTATTTAGCCTTAAAAAATGGAGTGAAGTTACTTTTAAACTAAACTGTCGAAGACTAAGCTAAGGACATAAAGACGAAAAGAACGATTTGGAAAATAACTTGAAGGAAAACTCAATTGATCACGACGATACCCTCAAGAAGAATCCACCTAGACTTCACTTGTTATTTAACCCTAAACCATATGATTTCTTTACTTAGCTTGATCCGTAGGACTCCCTAACCTATATTAAACCGCCTATCGAGGCGAATAACGTCTAACCTTAGGTTAATTAGTGGAACTCTCGTTCGCTTATAATAACCCCCTAGAATAGCAGTAAATTAATCAATGGACTCCCATATTAGGTTTCACCCTAATCCGGCAAAATTTTGTAACCCTATCTCTAGGCGTTCGATCAACTCCGCTTAATTATGTTAGATCTTCTCTTAAGCAGGGTCTATTCCTCCTCCACCTAAGCACATTAGATTTGGATTAAGCAACATAATTATGAACAAACTAAGTAATTTATCATATAACTTAAAAAACCAAATAACAAGATTCGTCTAGGTTTCATCCCCTTCACGTATCTGAGGGGTTTAGTTCATAATGAATAAAAAGAACATCTCAAGAGAAAAGATAACACAAAACATAAGAAAATCCTAAAACCCCTTAAGGAATCGAAGGAGAATTCCGCCGTCTTGACTATAATTCTGGCTTCTTGGGATGGATCAACTGGCTATCCTCGCGTTATTCCCTAACTCTGACCTTCTCAGCTTGGCTCCTTGGCCTAGCTGTGACGCCTTCGGCTTCTACCGAACTCCCCCTTCAAGTTGCCCCCTCAGGTGCTTATATAGACTTTGTGATGCCTTACTTGGCCCCTAAGTATCCTAAATCAAGTAGAATTCCTAATAGGGTGTTTGAATAGGCTTTGGAATGTGTTTCTTTGCCTCCAAGTATCTTTTCTGGAATGAAATTGCTCTTTCCAGCGACAGGGACACGGCCATGGCACACGCCCGTGTGAATCATGGCCAGGCCATGTTTGGACTTTTAATGAGGCACGGTCGTGTGCTATTTGGGCCAGGCCATGTCGATTTCTCTCTTGGCTCAATTTGGTCTGTTTTAAGCCCGTTTCTCGTTCTTTTTATCCTTGGGTGCTTTACTGAGTATAAAATATGAAAAGAAAGGATTAAGAGCACCTTTTTACATAAATCAAAGGATAAATCATCGAAAAGTATGCTAAATGTGGGATTAAAATATGTTACTTTTACGGTTTATCAAATAGCCCCACACTTAAGCTTTTGCTTGTCCTCAAGCAAAATTCTCAACTTACAATTAAAACAAACTTCCTTGATTCATAACATTCATCAATAGTGTTTCATCATAATTCAAAGATAATTTATACATGGATAATTCAGTTCAAAGAGTCCTAAAGATTCAAACAATCAAAGTCATACATTTATAGCATGAAAACATAGGCGTTTCCCTTTACCTGAATAGTTACCTCTGATTCAAAATCGACAAGAGTTGACATCCTCACTTAAGATTAACTCAAATCACTCAAAGTGTTTAAGGTTCAAAATTAAGCAGTCAATAAGTCGAACATGAAAAGTTAATCCCATAGGCTTGCATGAAAATCAAATCCCCACCACTATAAAATGAGATGATACACAAATCAAAAGGTCTTTAGCAGGGTTGTAACGGGGCTTAGGTTAAGGGTATGGATAAAGGTTGAATTAGAAGGTTAGAATCGAGATTGACCTGACAAATTACCTTACTAGAAACACAAACTGATGATAAGTAATTGCATCAAATGAAAATTTGTAATACTAATACTCTAATAGAGCTTTTTCTTCAAGACTTGAAATTTACATGCATAAGCTCACCTAACATAGAACTAATAATGAATATACTTCGTCATTTTTTTTAGAGAACAAATCAAGTAATAAAGGATAAATTCAACTTATGAAATAATATAATTAGGTAACTAATCAAGTCAAATTTCGATATAAGGGTAGTCAAGGAATGGTGATAACAAATACAAAGGGGTTTTGGGTTAATATTAGTGGGTGAGTCAATAAAAAGGGTTGTTAGGATCAACGGGGTTCACTAGGGGTTAATTATGGAGGTAGGCTGTTTAGTGGAGTAAGTGGGTTAAAACCTAAGTGCCTTTATCATCTCTGTATATCAAATCAAAAGTGTGGTCTCGACATGTATAATCAATGCAAGTTCTAGAATAACAAATCCATGTTGGCACACTCATAATTAATAAAGTGAGCAAGAAAAAGAATATATGCTCTATAAGGCTCAAAATCTTACAAGACATTATGGGTTTTTGATGTCAACCTCGTAAATTTCAAACTTCAAAGTAATATTCAAATTCAGGTAGGCAACCTAGAACTTTTTTTAAATTTCTGAAAAATAGACTTATTATGCTTGATTCTCTAGTATCCTTCAAATTTAATCATCAATGCACAATTATCAATGACTTACTCCAAAACATATCAACAAAGATCATAAATCATAGGAAATTTCATTCTAATCATAATATGAGAGACTTTACTTTTGAACAAGGCATAATTCAGGGATTCTCAAATAATACTATAATTAACCCCTCCACACTTAAGATGTACATTGCCCTCACTGTACAAAGATAGATAATAGCAAAATAATCATAAAAATCATAAGATTGAGGAGAGAAGTGAATCTTCCTGAATTTTGGATGAAGTCAATGGAAAGAAACCGGATAGAATTGGAGATGAATGTGGGGAAGCATCTTGAACCGTTTGAAATTGAGTCCTCGAAGCAGCCGGTCTGATTTTATTGTATCCTAAGCTAAATCTAAATGAACAATAAGAAAAATAATAATAAAAGAAATAAAAATAAAAATAAAAATAAAAATAAAAAAAATAAAAATAAAAGTAAATAATGGAAAACAAAAGAAGAAAGCCAATTTGGAAAAGAAAAGAAAATAAATTGGAAGGACGGGGTTTAAATAGAGATGTAGCCCGTGTTTTGGGATTTTGAATTTTTGGGCGCGTTCAGGGTGTTCGGGCACGACCGTAGGTGTAGTGGCACTCCCGTGTCTTTCTTCACACGGTCTTTTAATACGGGCGTGCTCCTTCCGTGTTCGATAAGTTAGAATGTTGGCACGGTTGGAAGGCATGGCCGTGTTTAGTCCGTGCTTAACAAGTCAGTAACCTTGCATGGGGCGTCGGCACGGGCGTGGACTATTATTGCCACCCGTGTTGGGAAAAGAAACTTTTCTATGTCGTGCACGACTACTGGCACGCCCATGGTTCATCCCCTGGCTTCTACACGGCCACGGGCACACCGGTGTGTAGGGCCGTGTGGCCTAGAAATATGCTTTTTTGTTAGTTTATGGTTAGGTGCTAAAAGGAAAAAGAAAAGAATAAAAAATAAAAAATGTAAAAATGGGGTTAGTGCTCAGGTTGCCTCCCGAGAAGCGCTCGTTTATAGTCTTAAGCTAGACTTTACCTCTTATTCATATGGTCATGGTGGTTTGAGGAGGTGAAAATCCTTTCTCATGCGATCACTTCGGTTATGGATATATAGTTTAAGTTGAGTAATGTTTACCTCAAAAGTGTCAAATTGAGGATTGCTTACCTCGACTGTGCCATATAGGAAGACATTAAGTACCTCAAAAGTGATTTCTTCGTTTGCCTTGAGGTCTGAATTGGTGATTCGAGGGTCTTCTTTATTCAACAATACCCGATCCTCTATTTTGATGTGATTTCTCCTATCAGCCTGTCTAGGGTCTCCTTCGGTTTCACTTCGTGCGGCTCCTGTTCCTCTCTGATTTGTGTTTCCTGCTCTTTTAGTTTGTCAATCCTAAGGATTTGTTCTTTATGTGTTTCTTCCTTGTTGGCACGCGACCTAAGATCTAGCTCAGCTAAGTGATTTCGTGATGCTTCCTGTAAAGAAGGTTGAACCAAATGATTATCAATAGAATTAACGTTCGTTCCTTTATTACTCGATATCCTAGCTGATTCAAGAGCTTGAAGAGTGATTGTTTCGTTGTCTACACAAAGTGTGAGTTCACCGAATTCTTCCTCTGTGTGGTCTTTCTTTACTGCATCGGGATATGGCACACGAGCTTGGTACTCTGTATTTATCGAGTTTGGTAAATCATGGCTTACCTCAACCTTACCTTCACTTACCACAGGTTCTTGCCTTGGGTCAGATTCCACTAACAATTCACTGTTATGAGCTTGTACGGCTTGGGGACCAAGATTTGGCTCAGGTTTTTAGCCTTGTGGTGTTTCCTGTGGTGAAAGTTGAACAATTTGATTATCAACTGAATTTACTTTCTCACCTTCATCACTTGATGTCTTGGCCGAGTCAAAAGCTTGTAGACTGATTGATTCGTCACCTACATGAAGAATGAGTTCTCCTGTACCAACATCAATTTTAGTCCTGGCAGTTGCTAGAAAGGGTTTTCCTAAAATTAAAGGAATCGAATTGTCCTCATTCATGTCTAAAACAACAAAATCTACTGGGAATATGAATTTATCAATTTTGATTAGAACATTTTCTATTATACCCCTAGGAATTCTGATAGTTTTATCAGTTAACTGAATGCTCATTCTAGTTTGTCTGGGTTTCCCTAGACCTAGTTGTTTAAACATTTTATAAGGCATAACGTTGATGCTTGCCCCTAAATCAGCTAAAGTATTATGAATAGATAAACTACCAATTAAACATGGAATTGTAAAACTCCCTGTGTCTTTTTGCTTCTGCGGTAGTCTGTTCTGTAACATTGCTAAGCATGCTACGTTTAATTCCACGTGGTGCTCCTTGTCTAATTTGCGTTTGTTTGTCAAGAGCTGTCTTAAAAATTTCCTCGAGTCTGGCATCTGAAAAAGAGCTTCAAAAAGAGGTAAGTTAATATGTAATTTCTTTAAAGTTTAAGAAATTTACCGAATTGTTCTTCTGAATTGTCTCTTTTCATTGCTTCGGGATAAGGTGTGCGAGGTTGGTACTCTTTGATTACCGGTTTTGGATTTTCTTGTGTTACCTCTGTTTTACCTTCGTCTACCTTGTTTTCTGGTATTGCATTAGGTTCATCTAACCCTTTACTATCCTGAGCGATGATGGCTTGATTTTGCTCCTTAAGGTTAATCTCTGTGTTACTAGGTAGACGCCCTTGCAGTCGTTCTGACATTAGCTTTGCAAGTCTCTCAGTTGCTTTTGATTGTTCTCTCAGTTTCTTGTAAACGCTTTTCTGTGTCTATCGAAAATTTTGTCAGCATCTCTTCAAGGTGCGACTCCTCTTCCTGTGGGTGAGGTGGTTGTTGAAAGTTTGGAGGAAGTTCCGATCTTTGGCTATTTTGATTATCCCACGAGAAATTGGGATGGTAACTCCAACCTGCATTATAAGTGTCATTATAAAAATTATTTTGTGGTCTAGAATAGTTACCCGTATAGTGAGCTTGCTCATTTTCCTTGCCATATCCGTAGGGTGGGTACTCAGGATTCGCCACTTCTCCTAGGTTCGAGTCAAATTGCATTACTGAGTGTACCTGCAAGGAACTATACAAAACACCAATCTTTTTATTCATCATCTCTAGCTGGTTAGATAACCTGGTGACCACGTTGAGGTTGGAGACACTGGCGACTTTTGTTGGCGTTGTCCTCATAACTTGCCACTGATAGTTATTTAATGCCATCTCCTCTAAACTAAAATTACCTGTCAAAGCAAAGAAAAATTAGCAAAGTAAAAATAAACAAATAAAAAAATTGCAATAATAAAATAAAAAAATGGCTAAAGTAATAAAAATTAAGCTTTCTTAATGTTTTAGTTCCCCGGCAACGGAGCCAAAAACTTGATCGCTGAAATCAGAGCTTTAAAAATTTATAAAAGAATGATCGAACCTGGAAACTAACTCTGGAAACGATTAAAGGCAAGTGTACCTATCAAACAGTAGTATAGCTTAGGCAAGACCGGATTATCGAACCCAAAGTAACTAAAAGTATTAATACTAACTTTCTTTTTATTATTTAGCCTTAAAAATGGAGTGAAGTTGCTTTCAAACTAAATTGTCGAAGACTAAGCTAAGGACATAAAGACGAAAAGAATGATTTGGAAAATAACTTGAAGGAAAACTCAATTGATCACGACGATACCTTCAGGAAGAATCCACCTAGACTTCACTTGTTATTTAACCCTAAACCATATGATTTCTTTACTTAGCTTGATCCGTAGGACTCCCTAACCTATATTAAACCCTCTCTCGAGGCAAACAACGTCTAACCCTAGGTTAATTAATGGAACTCTCGTTCGCTTATAATAACCCCCTAGAATAGCAATAAATAGATCAATGGACTCCCATATTAGGTTTCACCCTAATCCGGCAAAATCTTGTAACCCTATCTCTAGGCGTTCGATTAACTCCACTTAATTATGTTAGATCTTCTCTTAAGCAGGGTTTATTACTCCTCAACCTAAGCACATTAGATTTGGATTAAGCAATATAACTAAGAACAAACTAAGTAATTTATCATATAACTTAAAAACCAAATAACAAGGTTCGTCTAGGTTTCATCCCCTTCAGGTATCTGAGGGGTTTAGTTCATAATGAGTAAAAAGAACATCTCAAGAGAAAAGATAAAACAAAACATAAGAAAATCTTAAAACCCCCTTAAGGAATCGAAGGAGAATTCTGCCGTCTTGAGTATAATTCTGGCTTCTTGGGATGGATCAACTGGCTATCCTCGCGTTATTCCCTAACTCTGACCTTCTCAGCTTGGCTCCTTGTCCTAGCTGTGACGCCTTCGGTTTCTACCGAACTCCCCCTTCAAGTTGTCCCTTTGGGTGTTTATATAGACTTTGTGATGCCTTACTTGGCCCTTAAGTATCCTAATTCAAGTAGAATCCCTAATAGGGTGTTTGAATAGGCTTTGAAATGTGTTTCTTTGCCTCCAAGTATCCTTTCCCGAATGAAATTGCTCTTTCCAGCGACAGGGACACGGCCATGGCACACGCCTGTGTGAATCCTGGCCAGGCCGTGTTTGAACTTTTAATGAGGCACGGCCGTGTGCTATTTGGGCCAAGCCGTGTCGATTTCTCTCTTGGCCCAATTTGGTCTGTTTTAAGCCCGTTTCTCGTTCTTTATATCCTTGGGTGCTTTCCTGAGTATAAAATATGAAAAGAAAGGATTAAGAGCACCTTCTTACATAAATCAAAGGATAAATCATCCAAAAGTATGCTAAATGTGGGATTAAAATATATTACTTTTACGGTTTATCATATACCAAAGGTCCTCTCAGGTTTATTCTAGTCATAAACTAAAGATACCTACTTGGAGAAGAAAAAAAATTTAGCGAAATCAAAATTTAACCTAAAAAAAATTAAAATAAAAGTAAATTGTGAAAAAATAAAAATAATATCTAAAGTAATAAAAATTAAGCTTTCTTAATATTTTAGTTCCCCGGTAACGGTGCCAAAAACTTGATCGCTAAAATCAGCGTTTTAAATTTATAATGAATGAGATCGAACCTGGAAACTAACTCTGACAATGATTCAAGGCAAGTGTACCTATCGAACAGTAGTATAGCTTAGGCAAGACCAGATTATCGAACCCAAAGGAACTAATAGTACTAATACTAACGTTTTTTTTATTATTTAGCCTAAAATAAAGTGAAGTTTCCTTAATCTAAATTAACGACTACTAAGCTAAAGACGCGAAGACAAAAAGAATGAATTGGAAAATAACTTGAAGGAAAACTCAATTGATCACAACGATACCCTCAGGAAGAATCCACCTAGACTTCACTTGTTATCTAACACTGAACCATACGATTTATTCACTTAGTTTGATCCGTAGGACTCCCTAACGTATATTAAACCCTCTCCCGAGGCGAATAACGTCTAACCCTAGGTTAATTAACGGAAATTTTTCTCAAATAATAAGCCCCTAGAATAGCAGTAAATCGATCTATGGATTCCCATATTAGGTTTTACCCTAATCAGGCAAAATCTCGTCACCCTATCTCTAGGCGTGCGATCAACTCCGCTTAATTATGCTAGATCTACTCTTAGGCAGGGTCTATTCCTCCTCCACCTAAGCACATCAAATTTGGATTAAGCACACATAATTAAGAACAAACTAAGTATTTATCATATAATTCAGAAATCAATAACAAGATTCATCTAGGTTTTATCCCCTTCAGGTATCTGAAGGGTTTAGTTCATAAGAAATAAATAAAACATCTCAAGAGAAAAGATACAACAAAACATAAGAAATCCCTAAAACTCCCTAAAGGAATTGAAGGAGAAATCCACCATCTTGAGTAGAATTTCGGCTTCTTGGGATGGATCAACTAACTAACTTCGAGCGATTCCCACAACTCTGACCTTTTCGGCTTGGCTTTTTAGCCTAGCTTGACCGCCCCCTTTAAAGTGGTACTTAGGGGGTTTATATAGGCTCTTGGAATGTGTTTCTTCACCCCAAAGTATCCAAATCTGAATGAAATTGCTCTTTGTCATGCTAGGGACACGGCCATGTCACACGCCTGTGTGACTAGTCTTTGGGCCGTGTTTGAACTTCTTTAATGAAGCACGGTCGTGTGACTCGAGGGTAAGGCTGTGTTCTAGATGCTTGATAAGGCATGGCCATATGATCTTTGGGCGAGGCTGTGTCGATTTCATGATATGGCCAATTTACTCTGTTTTGGGCCCGTTTTATGCTCTTTTCATCCTCGGGTGCTTTCCTGGGTATAAGACATGAAAAGAAAGGATTAAGAGCACCTTTTTATATGAATCGAGGCTTAAATCATCCAAAAGCATACTAAATGTGGGATTAGAATATGTTACTATTACGGTTTATCAAGCCTTTAGAACCTAAATAAAAGAAATTGGAATGTAATATAAAAATTAAAGATAAGAAAGATAAAAGGAAGGAAAATAAAGGAGAAGAGAAAAGAAAAAAGAAAAATTAAATGGACTCAAATGTCCTAGGCTTGGCAAATCAATGAAGCGGCCGGCATGAACTCATGAAATTTGGTCTTGCGCGGAGAGACTGTGTTATGGTCCTTTCGCTCTTTCTACGTGGGAATGGTAATGTTGGCCTTGCCTTTGGGCATTGAGTGATAATGGTAATGATGGCGAAATAGGAAGAGAAATTATGGTGGCTAGGGTTGAGAGGAAAGAGGTTTGGTGGAGAAAGTGACCAGAAAGGGGGGTTTATATAGAAATAGGGATCTGGTGATTTCCCACGCCTATGTACCATGGACGTGTTAGGTCACGTGGCCATATCGCACGGCCGTGTTGTGCTTCGTTCGTTTCTCCCACGCCTATGTGCAGGTCGCCACACCCATGTTGATAAATAGTGTCGACCACGGCTGTATCGTACGGCTGTGGTGTTTAGTCGGAGCCTGTGTCTTAGGGGAGAATGTTGTCCTATTTTCGCATGAACTCTGCCACGCGGGTGTGTAAATCTGTGGTGTCCACACGGGCACGGGCACGCCCATGTGAAAGGCCGTGTGGTAAGGAAATCTGCGTGGTTAGTTTGTAGTTTGATGCTAACAATAAAAAATATGAAAATTAATAGGGTTAGTGCTCGGGTTTCCTCTCAAGAAGCGCTCGTTTAAAGTCTTAAGCTATACTTACCTCTTATTTACACGTTCATGGTGGTTTGAGTTGAAACTCCTCACCCCTGCTATCAGTTCTACGATTACTATATAGTTCGAGTCGAGTAGTGTTTATCTTAAAAATGTCGAACTTGGGATTAGTTACCTCGACTGTTCCGTGTGGGAAGATATTCAGTACCTCAAAAGGGATTCTTTCGTTTGTATCAAGGTCTGAAGTGGCGATCCGGGGATCTGTTTTATCCAACAGTACCTGATCTATGATCTTAAATTGGTTTGGGTCATCCTTAAGTTTGACATGGTTTTGCTTTGGTTCTACTTCGTGTGTTCCTAATTTCTCCTTAAAATCCGTCTTCCACTCGTCTAGTTCATCGATCTGAAGCCTTCGTTCCTCATGAGTTATTTCCTTGTTGGCATAAGGTCTAGGATCTGGCTTAGTTGTGTAGTTCCGTGGTGCTTCCTGAAAAGAAGGTTTAATCGAATGGTCATTAATAGAATTTATGTTTTCACCTTGATGTCCTAGCTGAGTCAAGAGCCTGAAGAGTGATCGTTTCATCACCTACACGAAGTATGAGTTCACCTGTACCAACATCAATTTTAGTCCTAGCAGTTGCTAAAAAGGGTCTTCCTAAAGTTAAAGGGATATTATTGTCCTCATCCGTGTCTAAAATGACAAAGTCTACTGGGAATATCACGAGTACATCTTCAATTATACCCCTAGGAATTCTAATAGTCTTATCAGCCAATTGAATACTCATCCTAGTTTGTTTGGGTTTCCCTAGACCTAGTTGTTTAAACATTTTATAAGGCATAACATATATGATTGCTCCTAAATCAGCTAAAGCATTATCAACAGATAAACTACCAATTAAGCATGGAATTGTAAAACTCCCTAGATCTTTTAATTTTTATGGTAGTTTATTTTGCAAAATTGCTGAGCACGCTGCGTTTAGTTCCACATGCGACTATTCGTCTAACTTTCGTTTGTTTGTCAAAAGCTCTTTTAAAAATTTCCTTGAATCTAGCATCTGCAAAAGAGCTTCAAGAAACGGAAAGTTAATATGTAATTTCTTTAAAAGTTTAAGAAATTTACCGAATTGTTCATCTGTGTTGTCTTTCTTTATCGTATTGGGGTATGACACACGACATTGGTACTCTTTAATTATCGATTTTGGCTTATCATGACTTACCTCAACCTTACCTTCCTCTACCACATTCTCTTGTCTCAATTTTGTTTTATCTAACCCTTCACTATCATGAGCTGTTATTGCTTGAAGTTGCTCCTTCGGGTTAGTTTCAGTGTTGCTTGGTAGTCTTCCTTGTGATCGTTCAGAGAACTGCTTAGCAAGTTGCCCTAATTGGTTCTCGATCCCTTGAATCGATGCTTGTTGATTTTTGAGTGTTGTCTCGGTGTTTTGGAAACAGGTTTCTAACACCGCTATAAATTTTGTTAGCATCTCCTCAAGGTTTGGTTTCTTTTATTGTGGGTAGGGTTGCTGTTGGAAGCTTGGGAGGGGTTGTTGTCTTTGATTTCCTTGACCACCCCATGAAAGATTGGGGTGGTTCCTCCAACCTGGATTGTAGGTATTACTATAAGGGTTATTTTGAGGTCTAGAATTATTACACATATAGTGAACTTGCTCATTTTCAGCGCTCGGGGTTGTAAGGTGGATATTCTGCATTGCTCATCCCTTCTCCATTCGTATCGCACTGCATAACTGGTTGTACCTGCGATGAACCACATAAACCATCAATCTTTTTATTTAACATCTCTACCTGATTTGGTAGCATGGTTACTGCGTCGAGGTTGAAAACACTAGCGGCTTTTGTTGGCCTTGTCCTCATGACTTGCCACTGATAGTTAATCAATGACATCTCTTCAATGAATTCGTAGGCAGCCTCAGGTGTTTTGTTATTCAGGGTTCTGCCGGCGGCTGAATCAATCAACTGCCTGGTCGAGGGATTCACACCGTTGTAAAAGGTTTGGACCTGTAGCCACAAGGGTAACCCATGGTGTGGGCACCTTCTCAATAGATCATTGTATCTCTCCCATGCATCGTAAAGTGTCTCTAAATTCATCTGCACAAAAGAGATATCATTCCTCAACTTAGCCGTTTTAGCCGGCGGAAAATATTTTAACAAAAATTTTTCTGTCATTTGTTCCTATGTAGTGATTTATCCTCATGATAACGAGTTCAACCATTGTTTAGCTTTGTTCCTGAAAGAAAAAGGAAACAACTGAAGACGAATGGCATAATCACAAACGCCATTTATTTTTAAAGTATCGCAAAATTCTAGGAAATTCGCCAAGTGATTATTTGGAGCTTCATCCTGCAAACCATGAAACTGAACAAATTGTTGTATCATATGAATTGTGTTAGGTTTCAGTTCAAAATTATTTGCAGCAATAGCAGGTCTAACAATACTTGACTCAGTTCCTGTTAAATTAGGCTTAGCATAATCATACATAGTACGAGGAGCAGGATTTTGATTCACCGGGTTTGCGGCAACCACAGGAGGTAGCGGATTGTTATCATCCATCTCTTCGGTAGTATTGGTATCGTCCTCTTGCTCTTCTTCTATGTATTGTAAGCTTCGCCTTATTTCTCTTCTGTTTCTGCAAACGGTACCTTCTATATAGCTGTCAAAAATCAAGGGTCCTGACAGGTTCCTCCTAGTCATAAACTAAAAAAACCTATCAAAAGCAAAGAAAAGAAAAGAAAAATTAGAGGAGTAAAAATAAAAAATAAATAAAAATAATGGCTAAAGTAATAAAAATCAAGTGTTCCTAATATCTTAGTCCTGGCAACGGCGCTAAAAACTTGATCGTGTCCAAACTAACTATGACAATGAATAAGGCAAGCACACCTATTGTTTGGTAGTATAGCTATGGCAAGACCGGAAATATCGTATCCTCAAGGACCAAGAGTACTAGTAATTACCATCTTTCTATTATTTAGCCTAAGAATTAAAGGAATTGATGTTTAATCTAAAACTAACTAATTACTAAGCTAAAGATGCTAAGACACAGAGAATGAATTTGGGAAATACTTTTGGGAAAACCAATTGATTAAGACAATACCCGAGGAAGAATCCACCTAGACTTCACTTGTTATTTAACTTTGAACCAGACGATTTATTCACTTGACTTGATCCGTAGGATTCCCTAATTCATATTAATACCTCTTTCCAGACTACTAACATCTAACCTAGGTTGATTAATTGAAATCTCTTTCTAATTAAAACCCCTAGAGTTGCATTAACTCGATCTATGGACTCCCATATTAGGTTTGGCCCTAATCCGGCAGATTTTTGTCGTCCTATCTCTTGGAGTACGATCAACTCCGCTCAACTATGCTAGATCTATTCTTAAATAGAGACTTTTGCTCCATTGCCTAAGCACATCAATATCCTGAAATATCAAAATAAGAATTAACAACACATAATTAATAACAAATCAAATATTTATCATATAGTTCAGAAAACAATAACAAGACCCGTCTTAGGTTTCATCCCCCTCGGGTATTTGAGGGGTTTAGTTCATGTTTATAAAAGAATACATCTCAGAAGAAAGTATAAAACAAAACATAAGAAAAACCCTAAAACCCCCTGAAGGAAATTGAAGGGAATATCTTCCGTCTTGAGTATGATCCCGGCTTCTTGAGATGGATCAACTAGCTGTCTTCAAGTAAATCCCACAATTCGGCCCTCTCTATCTTCGCTCCTCAGGCTCTCCCTTTAAGGTTATTCTTAGGGTGTTTATATAGGCTTTCAGAATGTCTTTCTTGGCCCCTAAGTAACCTAATCCGAATGGAATTAAAATGAGTCACGGCAGGGACACGCCTGTGTGGCACGGCCGTGTGAATCGAGCCTAGGCCGTGTTCAGGTCTGCTAAAGTGGCACGGTCGTGTGGTTATCTCCAGGCCGTGTGGACTTCTTACTTTGGTCCATTTTCTCCGTTTTTGGCTCGTTTCTCGTTCTTTTCATCCTCTGATGCCCTCCTAAGTTTAAAACATGAAATTAAAGGATTAGGAGCATCAAATTCCACAATTCAGGGGATAAATCATCGAAAAGTATGCTAAATGTGGGATTAAAATATGTACATATTATGGTTTATAAGTCCAAAATTCACTTTGAGGCATTTTTACACAATTGCCCCTAATGTTTCACATCTTTTACAATTTAGTCCTTATTTCATTAAAACACAAATTAATGCGATTCAACCACAAGCCATGCAAGGTGAATTACAATTAGGTCCTAGCAGCCCATACTTTCCATTTATTTCACATTTTAACCATGAATTTTACACTTTTCATAATTTAACCCTATTTGCATTTTCACTAAAAATCACTTAACAAAACTTGTATAACTATCATCAAACATTCAAAATCTATTATTAAACATCAAAATACTCATGTATTCATCAATGGCAACATTCAAAATCTTTAACAGTTTTGCAAATTAATCCCTGGGCTAGCTAGACTAAGCTGCAACGACTCCGAAACCATAGAAATCATTAAAAACTAACCTCAAAATTGGACACATGCACGAACCAAGCTAGCGAAAACTTCAAGCATTAAAAATGGTGTTTTTCCCTAGCTTATTTTGGTGGAAGATGAACATAAAAGGCATGTCTTTTGTCTTTTCTTTAGTTTACTTAACATAATTTGCTAAATTACACATTTAACCTTGGTATATAACATTAAAATTTTACCTATCCATGCACATAAATGTCCACTCAAATTCCAAATGGTCTAATTACCATTTAAGGCCACCATATTTAAAAACCATGGCAATTTGATATGTTTTTCTTATAGCACTCAAATTTTGCATAGTATGCAATTCAGTCCTATTTCCCAAATTGAGCAATCAAATGATAAAATTTCTTAACGAAATTTTCAAACAATCATTCTATCATTCTGTAAAGATTAAAATAATAATAAAATAAATATTTTGACTTTAGGTTTGTGGTCCCGAAACCACTGTTTCGATTTGACTAAAAACAAGATGTTACACCTATACTAAAAATTAAAGAACCACATGGCTACGTCATATGATCGTGCGGGGCACTCGACCGTATGGCAGCCCATGTCACAGTCGCGTATGCCCAAAATTACCTCCAAAGTCAAGCCAATTCATATTCAAATGCTTGGGCTCCAAGCTATGCAACAACCAACAATCAAACATATTCAAAATGTGCCTAAACATGCTAAAATATATCAATTCACAATTAACCTATGTGCCTAACCAATATGCCCTCATTGGCACCATAATTCCAAATATGCAACAACCATTGAATCTAAACATGTACCATAAGTAAAATGCATTCAAACATCCTCCAAATTCCAGATAACAAATAACAAATTTCAATACACCTATATAATAACCCCGTAAATATTTAATAGAAATGTTTACAGTCTTGGTCTACAAAAACGAGGTCCAATACCTCATTTTCCACAACCACTTGACTTTAGGGACAACCCACTTGAATTTAACTATTTATTCAATTTACAAAAAATATTAAACTAAAATTAAATATATTATTGTAGTTGACTCCTAAGTATTAAATAATAATTTTTACAACCTCACTCGTCGGATTTGTGTCCCAAAACCACTATTTTCGACACCACTACAAAATGGGCTGTTACAAGTGTTATTATGAAAATGAGTAAGACCATAGCTGAAAGATGTTATGGCGTCATGATAAAAATGAGTAAGACCATAGCTGAAAGATGCTATGGCATCATATGAAAGCACGCCAAAATGGTAATTGGACTAAGACCATAGCTGAAAGATGTTATGGCATCCTTTGGTAGTCCATCGGGATAATAAACATGGGTTTATATTGTGTAAGACCATAGTTGAAAGATGCTACGCATCATAGATAGTCTTTCAAGACAGTAAACATGGGATGAAAGGGAGTAAGACCCTAGTTAGTAGATGACAACCCACAAAGTTCGTCGAGATATTAAACACAAGGCGGAATGCTAGGATGATAATTATGAAAAGTCACATAGAAAGGAAATGTGAGTATTGTAGGGCAAAGGTAGTGAAAGAGGGAAAATAGTCCACCCGGACAGTAACCATGAAAGCTAGGAGAGCAAAAAGGGTGGTAACCCAACAGGAAACAGACATGGGGAATGACTTGCCAGTAGTTGCTTGGTGTATAGACAAAAAAATTAAGGTTTATCAAAGGATTATAGATAAAGATCCACTATAAGGTACAGGCAAAGCGTACTCGGAGAAACCCTATAAGTTGGAAGATTTAACATAAAGTACATCTGTTGGTCTATAAGAAAAATAAAGGGTTAGTAGAACCCATTTACAATGAAAGATAAGCTAGATGATGGATATGTTTGTCAAGACTATTCCTCCTTAAAGATAAATTAGTGAGGATGCATTAGTCAAGTGATTAGATCTAAGGAAAATCAGTGAGTAAAAGAAATTGTGAACTCAAATAACAAACAGCTAAGTACATTAGGCCAAAGCAACCCCAATTTGATAAGTTTTTTATGAAAAAGGGTAAGGTGGCGCGAATAAGACAAATTAAGAAGAAGTAATCTGACCACTAATTAAACCAAGCGGGATTTGGCCTGCTAGAATAGTGCAAGACCTTGACAGTTAGGCCAACAAAAGGAATGTAAGCAAGTCATATGGATTTAGATAAGGAAAGAGTCCACTATGGACTAAGCGAATCTGGATACACACTGATGACCTTTAGAAGGGTAAGCATAAGGGGCCACCTTATGATACCAAGGTGGGAAAAGGAATGCACGTTGAGAATAAGTGAAAGAATAAAAATAAATAAAGGAAAGGATAGTGTTTGCGGAGATGATGGCACATCTGAAGAGTCGTCAAGGCTGAACCAAGGTTGATAAATCGTTCAAGGTTTAAGAGAATTTACTCGCAATAGTAAGGAGTTATTTGATTTTAGTTTATTTTTAATAACCCCTGGGAGATGGGGTGTAATTTCAAGTAATGTAGAGACTCATTAAGTTCATCCGAACTTACCAAAGTGTGACCTGTGTTTTGCAGGAATTGCTGAATAAGGGGATCGATGAGGAACCAAGCCAGACAGTGATAAACTAAGGGGCGATCTTGACTTTGGTGTCATACACATAGGAAGGGGTACTGTAAGGAACTTCACCATGGGCAACTATATTGTAATTAGTTAAATCCCTTATAGTTTAGAGTTCGGACGGTGAACTTTATTTTTAAAATATTATCACCATTTTAAGTTTTATAAATAAGTAATACAATTTGATTTAGAATAATGAGTTCAATCATGTACACGAATTTAGTTGGATTGTGACACTCCTTACCCGGATTTGGCAAATGGGTCGGGTGATGTTGTTATTGTCAAATGATCGTGAATTGACATATTAGTAAATGTTGTACTATGTGTTATGGTAGCAAGTCAATTGTTTACATGAGATGCATGCTTAATTATATGTGGATTATTGAGGGAATCTCCTTAACAGGGTAGATGAAGATAGGAAAAAGTTTGATGTATTAGAAGAATGGACTAATTGAAAAGGGGATTCAGGGGAGTTGGGTGACATCATGGAATGGTTATCTACTGGCTCTATAAGGTGACGTCATGAAAATAGTCTATCGACTCTATAAAGTGACATCGTGATAATGATTATTGATTGGTCTTTCAAGGCGACACTGCGCAAACAGTATATAGGTCTTTCGGGGCGACACCTTGAAAGAGGTTCACTAATTCTTCGAAATCAAAAGTCCATGGTTAGCCACATCATGATCAAGTGGAGAACAGGCATATATTTTTGTAAGAAAATGGAGTCTGCTAGGATTGCGAACCAGAAAGTCGTTAGGGCATAATAACGGTCTAATATGATGAATATGGTGCATTGAGGACACAGTAAGAGTGCTTATAAGAAGATTTGTCAATATGTGAAGGTAAAAGGAACAAGTAGAAGCGTATTAAACACGACATATATGAAAGGAAGGGGTATTTTCTCCTAGATATTTGTAAATAAGTATTTTCCAGAAAAGGGTTTGCTAGAATTGGTGTATAAACTATCATTAGCGATAAGGTAACAAGCGGTCCTTACGGATTTAATTCAGAGTGCTCATGAGTAAATAGATCGGCAAAAATAGGGAAAGTCCATATGAGACCATCAATTGTGGAAGCCCGCCAAGAGAACCCGACAAAGAGATACTCCACTGGAGACTATCTGCTACTAAGAGCGCTTTAGTTGAACATCTTGAAGTGGGGAGATCCCATGGGGCTATCTTATGATGAATACATCTGCAAGGAATGAGGCATATATCACTTAATCGAATGTCATATTTAAAACTGCAAATGGGGATGTTAGATTGGGTCTTCCTTAAGAAAGGGGTCCATGTGAGGGCTAAGTCTAAGGAATATTTTCGTCGAGGTAACAAGGTAAACATATGTTGAGTACAATATGGAATGAACGAATCAAGGTGAGAATCCACCATTGACGCAAAGACAATTGAAAAATCCACTAGTAGTAGTCGTCGATTTGTAAATTAGTGTGCACAGTTATCTTTAAGAGAAAAACCGAAGGCAGAAAAGGGTGATTTGAGATAAAAAGGAAAAGGGTTAAGTTCCAAAAGGAATCGTTGTTTGGAAGATAACATTTACAACTAAGCTAGTGGATAGATCCACAAATGCTAGGAATCATAAAAGGCAAGTCGTCAGCCACGCCAGAGAATTTGTGGGATTCCCAACGACACAATGAGAGCTTAAAGTTTGTGCCTTTATTCTTGTTCTTGAAAATATAGAATATTTATCATGCACTATTGCATAGAATCTCACTAAGGTCATTTTGAACTTACAAATTTGCTGCTTCATGTGTTGAAGCAAAAGTCGTTGGGATTTTGTGGCTTAGGACCAAGCCAGACACCGCCAGAATTACGTATCGGGTGTTGAAGCTATTTCATGTGTATAGTGGGGCACCCTTGGAGGCCACACCTCGGGTATTACTTTAATGTATCTGTAGCAAGCCTTCAGCCTTAACAATTATTGTAATAATTCTTCGAGTCTAATACGATGAAATGGTTATACGAACCTAGTATTGTATGGCATTGAATATAGTTGAAATTTCAAATTTTAAAATATGTTATTATCCATGAATTTACGTAAGGGTTGTTTTGTAGAAATGGATGCATAGTCAAAGTTGGTCAAGTCTATTTCTAACTAGATAAGATATTTTGTGAAGTAAATTGGCTTAATTGTGGTGTTCAGCACCCGGACTGAGTGATCAGGTCTGGTAATGGGAGCTACAGAATAAATTTATGCTTTATGCATTTTGACCTAGAATTTGGCATGTTTGGAGTAAGT
This sequence comes from Gossypium australe, assembly GCA_005393395.2. Taxonomy (NCBI): domain Eukaryota; kingdom Viridiplantae; phylum Streptophyta; class Magnoliopsida; order Malvales; family Malvaceae; genus Gossypium; species Gossypium australe. The sequence continues at coordinate 69,191,608 of CM016615.1, forward strand.
TAATATATTCTAGTTGTATACATAGGTATCTTGGTTTAGATGGTTGGTATGTGAATTTGATTAGTTAGACATGGTTGTAAAGATTTAATTTTGGCTTAGAATATCATACCATGGTGTAATGTTAATGGTTATAGAGAAGTAGGATGTTTTGTCTGAATGGCTTAGGAATTGGTTAATAGGAAGTGGGACTTGGTACATGTTGAAAAAAGTTCATATATTTATGGTTTGGTGCATTGGTTTGGTATATATTAGTTAGAAATTGATTGGAATGAGTATACCTATAGGTTTGGAAAGTAGCAGGTTTTAAAAAAAAGGTAAAATTGTATAAATAGTGTTACAACGAGACGTCACATGAATGTCATTGCAACAATATCTAGGCTCCAGGCAACAGCGTGACGAGCAACCTCATCATTGTGACGAGGGCCAAGCCAGTGTGTCACGTTGATAACTCTTGAAAAGAGTTAGAATCCATAGTTTTAGGGCTAATTAATTACTTGTACTTAAGGAAAATTAGCTTTATCTTAGGTAATTGCATAATCATTTTTAGTCAATCGAGCAGTGCATGTAAGAACTTGAGATGGTGAATAAAAGAGTTAAATTTGAATGTGTATAGATCAAGAACTAAAGAAAACATAATTAGATCGGGGGAAATCGAAAGTAGTTGAATAGCCATTCGTTTCCGTTCTTTCCTGTAACACCCCTCACCTGTGTCCAACTCCGGGACAGGGTTCGAGGCGTTACTGGACTTAAACAATCACAATTGTACAAAATCGGGTTACCAAATTTCACCCAAAATTAAAACTTTTCAAACACATGCATATCGTCCCTTATACTGGCCTTCAAAGCCTATAACATACATCGGGGTGGTTCGGGACTAAACTGAGAACTTTAAAAATCTTTGGGCAACTTAACCAATTTTCTTGCTTTGGAGAGTCACACGCCCGTGTAACTCTCTGATTTTGACGCCAGCAACCATTTAAGGGCACACGTCCATGGCCAGAGGCCATGTCCTCCACACGGCTGAGACACACGGCCGAGACACACGGCCGTGTCTCTACCCGTGTGGTCAAGACTTAAGCTAACTTCCAAGCCTTTTTGTCATCTTTACATGCACACACATACATTTGACCTTGTCATCTGTTTAATCACTTATACCACATAATATGACATTAACACATACCATGGACAAATAGGCTTACAAGCCAAAATCATTATAAGCCACATCTCATGGCTATAATCAATAAATCAATATAAGCCAATACGTTCGACTAATCACAACAACATTCATCATAGAAAAATTAACTCCCTATACGTGCCACTCACTTGAAAACATTTAACATACATATGCCAATACTCTAAGGATAATGACTCGATAGTGTGATGTTGCCTCCGACAATCTCCAACCCTGAGCTAACCTAACAAAACTAAAAGAAATGGAAAGGAGGGAGTAAGCTTTACGCTTAGTAAGCTCGCATGAAAATAATAAGCAATGCGATAACATACTATTTTCATATTCTTTTTATTTATTCAAATTCCAGTTAAGATGTTTCCTCGAGTCACAGTCATTAAATTATTTATATCTGGAGCTACAGAACTCCAAATTAAGATTCGTTAATTTTCCATGAAACTAAACTCACATATCTTCTTACCATAAAATTACAAAATTTTTGGTTTAGCCAATCAATACAGTTTATTCATTAAAGATTCCCCTATTTTGCTATTCGATAGCTCTAACACCTCTTCATTAAAATTAAAATTCCTAATTATAAAGAGATTGGATAATATTCCTGTTTGCTTCTCTCGAAAGTAGACTTACCAAGGATTCTAAGAATATAAATTACACACCATAACCATTTTTATACAATTTTTAGTGATTTTCCAAATTCAGAACAATGGATTTCCAAAACCATTCAGACCCTGTCTCACCAAAATTTAAATATCTCATAATAGAAAATTTATTTACTCACATCATTTCTTTTATGTGAAAATAGACTCAATAAGCTTTAATTTCATCTCTCATTCAGTATATAATTTAATTTCTACAATTTATGGTGATTTTTCAAATTCATGTAACTGCTGCTGTTTTAATCTATTTTACTGAAAATTTTACTCTCCCATGTTTTCTTTATATTACTTCCATATATGCACACATAACACCAAGCATGTTCAATACTAGCCATACAAATGAATAATCATCACCAATATTTATGAGTACTCATAATGGCACTTACACCATATCAGCCTTACCACAATTTCAATCACGTATCACATATCAAACACATTATGCACATGCACACATGGTCACATGCATCCTTGCTCACACGTACATTTGCCACATTTCTCAATTGGTCACATTCACACCTGCACTTATTCACAACATGATCGCACCAATCACCATTAGTAAGTTATCTCATTGAACCCCTTCGGAAAACGCCCAATACTCGGTGGTCTCAGCACATAGCTCCACCTACACATAATTCGGCTTTCTTGTACACATGGTGGAGGTCCCTTATCACTCATATGACCTAGCCCTTCCATCTCGTAGCTTTCTTGTCTACATGGTGTCCAACACTAGGAACCACTCATGTGACCTAGCTACTCATAACCCGTAACTTTCTTGTACACATGGTATACACACAGTATTACACATTTGACCTAGTTTCGGATGGATTTATTATCCCGTAGCTTTCTTGCACACATGAAAGTCCCTTATCATCTATGTGGCCTAGACACATATCAAATTTTTCCATCTCGTAGCTTTCTTGTGCACACGGTGAAGGTCCCTTATCACTCGTGTGACCTAACTACATATTGTCCGTATCTCTCAGTTTTCCAAAGGTTAAATCGAGAATTTCTCATTCCATACCTTTTCATATTTTAGTTATCACCCAATGATTTCCATAATATCTAGAAAAATAATTATTTAACAAGTAAAATAAATGCATTATTTACATATCAACTTTCCATTTCACATAATAACCATAGTCATAGAAAACACCTTTAAGCACAACATTCCAATCCATTTTCCATGTCACCTATGTCACCTTTTATCATAAACATATTATTAAATCAATTCACCAACATAATATACTAAACATGTAATTCAGAAAAATCAATTTAATGCCACAATTTAGGTTTCAAATATACATTACGACATTATTGCATTATTATTAACACACCAACTTACCTCGGATCCAGAAACAGCAATTTACCAACTTTCTTGATTTTTGATTTTCCTCCCGTTCTAGGTCCAAATCTCATTTTTTGGGGTCTAAAACATCACATTTCACTTATTTTATTAATATAATACTCAAAACAATCCCTAACTCAAACTTAGGCAAAATTACAATTTTGCCCCTAAACTTTTGCATAATTATGATTTTGCCCCTAGGCTCAAAAATTAAACTTCATCCATTATTCTTATCTTTCATAACATGCTGATCATTTTCCTCTTCTATGGCAACATCAAATTCTTGCTCTAACATGCACTTATGTACATTAGGTATTTTTGCCGATTATGTCATTTTACCCGTTTTCACTTAAAATCGCTTAGTAAAAGTTGTTTAACATAATTATAAGCTTTATATTTTGCCATAAAACATCAAAATAAACACATTTCACCTATGGGTATTTTTCCAAATATGAACCCTAGGTTAAATTATTGCTAGAATAATCTAAATCAAGTTAACGGGACTCCAAAAACGTAAAGAACATGAAAAACGCGGCTAGAATGGACTTACCATGAAGCTTGGAAAGCTTGAAAACCCTATCCATGGCTTCCCACATGTTAAATTCGGCCTAAGCTTGAAGATGGACAAATTTGGCATTTAAATTTTGTTTTTAATTCATTTAATTCACTAAATTACCAAAATGCCCCTTAAAAAAAACTTTTGAAACATACCCATCCATGTCCATTTTTGTCCACCAACTTAACCAATGGTCTAATTATCATTTAAGGACCTCCAATTTAAAATTTCATAACAATTGGACACCTCTAACATGTAGAACTCAACTTTTACTCTTTTTATAATTTAGTCCTTTTAACTAAATTGAGTGCCCAAACGTCAAAATATTCGAATGATATTTTCACAAAATAATTCTGTGAAATTGTAGAACATAAAAATATAAATAAAATAAACTTCTCAACATCAAATTTGTGGTCCTGAAACCACTGTTTTGACTAAGCCCAAAATCAAGCTGTTACATTTCCCGTACGAGGTAAGTCGATATAAATAAATGTGTTTGAATTGAATTATTATTGCTTATATGTGAATGAATTGTGATATATGGCTATTTGAGCTGAATATGTGAAATCTGAGAAAGTTCTGATAATGTGACGACATCCGAAAAGTCCTGTACAAACCTTAGGAAGTAGTTAGGATACGTATGTCATGACATAGGATTCTGATATGTGTTATCGTGTAAGACCACGTCTGGGATGTTGGCATCGATTTGTGATTTACGTTTAAGACCATGTCTGGGACATCGACATCGTATTTGATTTTGTGTAAGACCCTGTTTGGGATAGTAGCATCGATATTGATTACATGTAAGACCACGTTTAGGACGTTGGGACTGTACGAGCTTTCCGAGCTATCCGAGTATCATGTTTGATTCCGAACAGTTCAACAGGCATTCCGAGAAATGAATGAGTATACATATGTTCTTCTGAATTTCGGTACGTGTATTTGTATATGAAATTTGGTAATGAAAGGTATGTATGTATATGATCGTTTGACATGTGATCTACATTTCATGATATGTGATTATGCGCAAGTGAACATGATCAATTGAGATATAAGAGCCATATGAATGAAATGGTTTATAATTGTTGTATGTGATAGGTTTATTTGTATATGGTTTACTAAGCTTTTGAAGCTTACTTTGTGTGTGTTTGCATTTGTTTTATAGATTATCGAAGCTACTGGGAGCTCAGGGATCGTCGAGGATCATCACCATGCTATCGAACTATATTTTGGTACCTTTTGAAAATTTACATATTGAAGTATGGCATGTATAGGCTAGAGAGCTTGATTATGTTTTGGAATGTGTAAATATAGCCATGTGATATGGCTTGATAATGAATGTGATTATGGAGTGAATTTAGTGCATGCTATGTGATGCAGAATTTGGTATGTTTGAGTTGGATTTGTATATGGAAATGAATGATGTTATTACGGGTCAAATTGTGCATGATTTGGTATGTTTTTGGCTACCTTTGGGACATGAATTGATGCTTGTTTGATGCTTGTAGGTATGACTCAATTTTGGGTGGCAAATTGGCCTTACAAATGGCCTATATTTGCCCACACGGTTGAGCACATGGGCATGTGTCTCGATCATGTCTCTCAACGCTGCAATTCAAAGCAAGTCAGTTAAGCCACACGGGTTAGACACAGGGGCATGTGACTAGGCGTGTAAGCAAGTCAGTAGCCTCCCTAAATTTCACACGGCCTGACACACGGGCGTATCTTGTGGCCATGTGGACAAGTTAGTATGTATGCCCTATTTTGCCACGGCCTGGACACACAGGTGTGTCTAAGCCGTGTGAGGCACCCGGCCAGCCCACATGGGCATGTGACCTCTGTAACTTTGAAAAATATTTAAGTTTCGAAAAAAATTGTATGTACTTGGTTTAGTTCTGACCCCTTTCGAATGCATGTTTAAGGTCTCGTAGACCTTTTAAAGGGACTCTATGTGTATATTTCGCTTTGGAATGTTTGTGATATGATTTGATATTCCGGTAATACCTCTTAACCTTAGTTTCGCGACGGATAAGGGTTAGGTGTGTTACAATATTCACCTCAAAATTATGGAAAAACCAATCATTGTCTTATGGCTTTTACCCTAGAGGACAACCCAAGTATAAAAGGCAATAAAAAAGGGAAGAGAAAAAGAAGAAAGAAAAACGACAAAATTTTTGAGCTTGGAAAAAGGTCTCATATTGGCAAGAAGGGCAAGTTGAGCTGACTATGAACTTTGGCTAAGACGAGCAACAAGACACTGAGTTGGAGGGGTTTGAGTTTGGAATCCCAGGTTTTTTCCTCTGCATTTTCTTTCAATTTTTTTGTTCCAAGCTGATATTTTGGGATATTGATTATTCTATTCTTAAATTTGTGTAGCCCAGCCATAAGCTAACTTAATACAACTGGGGTTTCCTTTGAAAGATGTTTTAACTTTTATTAATGTTTATAGATTAATATGGTCCATATTACTACTTTACCCAATGGTTGTTTTTGTTTAAATGCTTATGAGAGCATTGATGATTGCTCAATAAGTCTTAAGGTAGCTTGACACCGACAGGATTAGGTTACCTAAACCAAAGTTGGGTAATATAAGTGGGTGTTGAGTGAAATACTCATGTAAACTCTAAACATAGAGCCTTACTTTATACGATTTAAAGGGTTGAGCTTTCGTAGTAGTTGCTAATCTCGAGACTATATACATATAGTGCCTTAGGGGTGAGTAACCCTAGGTCTTGCTTTCAACAAAGGTAAACCACATTAGTACCCAATCGAACAGTAAGTTTGCCATAGTTTTGCCACAGCATTGTTCACGGGTTAGAAAAGATCCCTTAGTAATCCCAGCCTTCACGACCAATATTCCAACCTTGCTGAAGTCCTTAGTACTCTTGTTTGATTTGTTGCAATGGTAATCTCTACTAGTACACTTCATTACTCTCACTTCTAATGTGTTATTCCTATTTTAATTTCATTAAAGATCATTAGATACATTTCTCTTTTCTATTAAATTGTGATAAATTAGACAAAGAGAACTCATCCAATCCTCATGGGAACGATATTCACTTATCATCTTATCACTTGATTCGACGTGTACACTTGCACAGTTCGCACATCACATTCACACGTGGAATGTTTTTGGCGTTGTTGCCGTGGATTTGGCTATTGGTAACTTTAGTTTTTGTTATTGCAATTTTTATAGTTTTAGTTGCTAATTTTTTCGTTTCGTGAACTAAATAGGTTTATTACTAGCTGTATGTGTAGAGGCACTCCTGCTGAAGGGCTCTATCCCTTAGATCCAGAAATTGAAAGGACATTACTGAGGAGAAGAGTACAAAAAGCAATGAATCAAGACGGTAACAATCCACCTGATATGAATGAGCAACTTAATCCAGGAGCTCCGAATGTTAATCCTCCTGTTGCTCAAATGTTTGATGATCGAGATAGGCCAATTCGAGAGCATGTAGTGCCTATCTTAGACAAACTAAATCCTGAAATAGTTAGGCTAGAAATTCAAGCTCCCCACTTTAAACTGAAACCTATAATGTTTCAGATACTTCAATCAATTGGACAATTTGGTGGTTTTCCAACTAATGATCCTAGATTGTACTTGAGACTTTTCTTGGAGGTTTGTGATTCTTTCATACAGTAAGGTATCCCTAAAAGTTCCTTAAAAGTCAAACTTTTTCCCTATTCTTTATGAGATCGTGCTAGATCATGCCTCAACACTTTACCATCTAGAATAGTAGAATCATGGAATGATCTCTGTAAAAGACTTCTGCTGTGATATAACCCACCCAATATGAATGCCAAACTAAGAAATGACATAATATCCTTTAAGCAAATAGAGGATGAAACACTGTATAAAGCACGGGAAAGGTTCAAAGATTGGCTTAGTAAATGTCCTATGCATGGATTTCAGCATTGGAACCAAATGGAGATGTTCTACAATGGTTTGAATGCACAAACACTGATGGTGGTTGATGCTTCAGCTAATCGAACTTTGTTGGATAAGTCCTACAATGTAGCCTATGAGATTTTGGAGAGACTCGCCAATAATGATTGTCAATACCCCACAAAAGGAGCTGAAACTAATAGGAGAGTGACAGGATCATTCGAACTTGATACTATTACCTCGCTTACTCCTCAAGTATCTTCTTTAGCCAACATGATAAAGACCATGCAGAAGCCTAGTGAGGTGAAAGAGCTAAAAACAGCTGGGTTATCTTGTGTTTATTGTCGTGAGGATCACGTGTTTGAAGAGTATCCCTCAAACCCAGCATTTTTCAACTATATGGGAAACTTCATTAGGAACAACAATCATTATTCCAACACGTATAACCCTGGTTGGAAAACACCCAAATTTTGGGTGGAGCAATCAATAAGCTGGAAATTCCAACACAACTATTAGACCCAATGCCATGATGTTCCACCTAGTTTCAATCAGTCTATACCACCTCAACAATGAGTTCAACAAGGACAGACATCATCCTCTTCCTCATCTATTGATTCTCTGCTGAATGAGTATATGGCCAAGAACAATGTTGTGATCCAGAGCCAAACATCATCATTACGATCTTTAGAGAATCAAGAATGATAGATAATGCTTTGAACTCAAGAACACAAGGAACGTTGCTTAGTGATACCGAGAATGTCAGACCACGTGGTAAAGAATATTGTAAAGAAATCACTCTTAGAAGTGGCACACATCTAGATAGAGTTGTGAAGAATGTTGTTCCTGAATCAACGTATTTAGAAACAATTATAAGCAAAACCCTTGAATAACCTAATAAGAGCACCACAACTGAGAAAATTGGACCAAGCAATGCCGAAACAAACTCAGATAGCACTGCTGAACACAATGCCAGGAAAAATAATCATTACAACCTGAAGTTTGCCCACCCCCACCATTTCCCTAATGCTTTCAAAATCATATACAAGACCAATACTTCAAGCGATTCTTGGATGTCCTTAAACAATTTCACATCAATATACCTTTGATAGAAGCCTTGGAGCAAATGCCTAACTATGTCAAGTTTATGAAAGACATACTTTAAAAGAAGAGGTGATTGGGAGAATCTGAAACAGCAGCACTCACTTAAGGGTGCACTACTATGTTGACAAATAAATTGCCTCCAAATTTGAATGACCTAGGAAGCTTCACAATACCTTGCTCAATTGGCAACCAATGTGTTGGGAAGGCCTTGTGTGATTTAGGAGCGAGCACAAATCTTATGCTCATGTTTGTATTCAAAAGGTAGGGAATTGGTGAAGCAAGACCTACCATTGTAACATTGCAATTGGTAGATCAATCATATGCACACCTAGAAGATAAAATCGAGGATGTCCTAGTAAAAGTAGATAAATTCATTTTTCCTGCTGATTTTATTGTGTTAGACTGTGAAGCTGACAAAGATGTGCCTACATATCTAGGTAGACCTTTCATTGCAACAGGTTGGACTGTGATTGATGTTCAAAAGGGAGAATTATCTATAAGGGTGAATGATCAATAGATCACTTTTAATGTTTTCAAGGCTCTAAAATTTGCTGATGATATCGAATAGTGTCATGCTGCCAGTTTGTTAGATTCCATTGTGGAAGACAAATTTAAGAAAGAATACCATGACAAAGAGCATAATGAATCAGATTTAGTTGATACTGGCGATGAAGAGTCATAAGGACACCACAATGAGTTACTGGGATCTAAACTAATTGTCAATAGACATGGAAAAATATTTGACACATTAGATTTATCTTCTAGAACTTTCAACCCTTCTAAATTTTCCATAGAAGAACCACCCACCTTAGAGTTAAAACATGTACCTTTACAGTTAAAGTATGCATATTTAGGAAAGGATAACACGCATATTTAGGAAAGGATAACATGCTGCACATGGTTGTGTCTGCTGAGCTAACTGATGAACAAGAGGTTGAGTTGTTAGTTGTGCTTAATAAATTGAAAAAGGCTTTAGGTTGGACAATTGCAAATATTAAAGGAATAAGCCTCACACTTTCCATGCACAAAATTCTACTGGAAGATTATCATGGCAATTCTATTGAGCAACAAAGGAGGTTGATCCTCGTTATGAAAGAGGTGGTGAAGAAGGAGATAATCAAATGGTTGGATGTTGGCATTATCTACCCAATCTCCAACAACTCTTGGGTGAGTCTAGTCCAATGTGTGCCAAAGAAAGGAGGTATCACTATGGTCAATAACAACAATAATAAGCTTATACCTACACGAACTATCACGGGATGGTGAGTTTACATGGACTATTGCAAGCTCAACAAAGCCACAAGGAAGGACTGTAACAACCCAATTTTGAGGCTAGTTGGAATGGCAGTTTTAGAACCACTAATTCGAGGTCAGATAAAATGGTTTTAACATTATTTTATGTGTTATGGCATAATTATATGGGTGTATGAAAATTTTGGTGTATTAATTTTTGTGATTGCATGCTTAGTTGCGAAAAAGGACTAAATCGCTTAAAGGGTGTGTAGTTCTACAAGAAAAATGTGTCTAATAGCTAAAGAATATTAAATTGGAGGTCCTTAAAGTGCAATTAGGCCATCGGGGAAGTGATGGCCGGCCATAAGGGACAAATTAGAGGCATGGTCAATGGTTAGGTGAGTTGGTGACTTAATTGAATAAAATAAGAGAAAAATAAGAAAGCTATCATCTTTTCCTATTTTCATTTCTTCTTCCACCAAAATTTTTCGCAAGAAATAGGGGTTTTGAAGCTCAAAATTTCAGCCAAGCTATCCTTTTGCAAGTAAGTAATTTTAGAGGTCTTTCTTGATAATTTTTGTACTTTTGGAACCCCTAAAGCTTAAGCTAGCTAATGAGGGGACTATTTTCCAAAATGGTTGAAAGTTTATGGATTTTCAATGTGAGTGCTTATGTTGTTTGCTGTGTTTTTAGGGAAGAAAATAAATTATGGTTGTTAAAAAAAGAACTTTTGTGAAAGTTGTTTCCATGAAAACACCTAAAAGGACCTTTTTGTAAAGGTTGTAAATTGAGTAGTAAATGCATGAAGATTGGTATTGTGAATTGTTATAAGAGTAATAAATGTTTATCTAGGCTTGTTTAATGAGGAAATTTGATGAAAAACGATTTACGAGCCTAGGGGCAAAATGGACATTTTGGCCAAAGTAGAAATTTTCAATTGTCTTGATTTATGTACTGATTAAATGAGTAAATTTTATTATTATATATCAAGAACAACGTGGATTCAACCTTGACCGGGAAAAGGCAAGGTTTCAGACTAAACCACAAATTAACATATTTTGCACCAAGGTAAGTTTATGTGTAAAAGATACATCCTTATTAAATATGTTTTTACCTATTGATGCTTTGTATGGATGTAAATGCTTATTGGTGAGATTTATTGAAAATGGTAGAAAATGGGTAATTCTCTAATGAACCTTTGTAATAGAAATGTGGGTACGGATAAATATCCGTAAATATGTAATTGTTGGTTGGTTGAGTGTGATACCACCTTGTTATTTAGTTACGATGGGCTATGTGCGATACCATCGTATTTATTATTATCTTGGTGGGTTGTGTGCGGTACCACCTTGTTATTTATTAACGATGGGCTATGTGCGATACCATCGTATTTATTATCATTATTGGTGACCTGTGTGCGATACCACCCTACTATTGACTGATGGTGGGCTGTGTACGAAACCACCGAGTATCTTGTATCATTCCGAAGTGTTCATCGAGAAACTTGTCTAAGTGAAATTATATGTGGCTTTGTGGTGATAAGTGCAGGGCATAAGTACAAGTAAATGTGAGCAATATTTATGATATATGGTTGGGATATGGTAAGAGTCGAGATGAGTAAGCATAGTTATGAGGTTATGATTTGTTTTTACATAGTATGTAATGTTTTTGATTGATTAGCATATGGTATGATGCCTATTGTTTACATATAGACTTACTAAGCTTAAAGCTTACTCACTTCTCTTTTCCTTTTGTTTTATAGTGTCAAAGAGACAGCTCAGGATACGAAGATAAGCAAAGGATCACCCATACTATCAGCACATCTTGGTATAGTTAGACTTAGCATTTTGAGTATGGCATGTAAAGGGACTAGACTTAGTTGAATGTCATATTATTTTGGCCAAATGTGTTGGCTCATTCAAAGATGAACTCTTTTGTATAAGGCCATAGTTGGTGGCTCTTTCCTATTAACTATGAAAAGATGAGGTGGTTCATGAATGTGCAAGATGCATGATTGGTTTACTTAGTTTAAATATGCATGAATGGGTTGAAGGTTTGAGGTGAATTATATTTGTATGAGTTGAGGTGATAGAAAGAGCTTGGCAAATAACTTGTTCTTGTCCACACAGGTAGACACACAGGCATGTGTCTAGGCCGTGTGTGACACACGGTCAACCTCATGGGCGTGTGGTTAGGCCGTGTGTCCCATTGCATGCTAGGTTTACAAGCTAGTATGCTCAGAAGTAAACACACGGGCAGGGACACGGCCATGTGTCTCAACCATGTGGAAGACACGGCCATGGACATGGGCGTGTACTCAGACCGTGAGAAGTTTTCACTTGAAATTAGGAATTTAATTTGCCACACGGTCGAAGGACCCGAGCATGTGTCTTGGCCATGTGACATTTGTAGGGTGATGACGTCAGAAACAGAATGTCAAGGTTTTTCAGCACGAGCTAGGACACGGGCATGTCGAGGCCGTTTAAGGGACACGGGTGTGTGTTTGGCCGTGTGAAAACCCCTGTAGGTTCGAATTGAGAAATAAATCCACACAGGTATGTGATTTGCCACACAGGGGTTCCCCTTCCTCCTCACGGGCGTGTGTACTGTTTAGTGAAAATTTTCTAGGATTTTCTAGAGAGCTTTAAAGAGGTTCGATTTGATCCTGAACCATTCCTAATGTGTGATTTGGGCCTAGTAGCTTGTTTAAGAGATGTTACAATAAGTTTTAATTTTGAGTGGAAAGTCGTGTCTCCGTACTGTATAATTGTTGGTGTATAACTCTGGTAATGCCTCGTACCCTGTTCTGGCATTGAATACGGGTAAGGGGTGTTACATTTAGTGGTATCAGAGCCATGGTTTAGTCGGTTCTCGGACTACCGTAGCGTGTGTGAGAGTCTAGCTATACATGCCATATATATATTGATAGTGTGGTGACTCCTGAAAATATTAAACTGTGTTTTCGTATAGTAAATGGATCCCGATCGAGCTGCTGCTGATGACGCTGCTAGTAATGCACTGGATCCAGCGTAAGTGACTGCACCTGTAGAAAGTAGACCTGAGACTTTGGGTCAAGGAGAAGAAGCTCGGGAAGCCTTTCTCCACATGATGAGTAATTGGTACACTGAGTTTGTACGAGCAAACCCTAATGTTCAACCTCCTCCACCCCCACCTTTACCTCAGCCAGTCCCTGTGGCTTCTCAAGGTATAGACTTGGTAAGAATGACAAAGCTCCCGGTCGATAAGATTTGAAAGCAAGGGGCCAAGGAATTTAGAGCCAATATAGACAATGACCCTAAGAAAGCGGAGTTTTGGCTTGAAAACTCTATGCGAGTATTTGATGAACTCTCTTGCACGCTTGAGGAGAGCTTAAAATCTGTTAGTGCTCGGGTTGCATCCCGAGAAGCCCTCGTTTATAGTCTTAAGCTAGACTTTCCTCTCTTTCGCATGATCATGGTGGTTTGAGGAGTGAAAAATCCTTTCTCATGCTATCAATTTTATCATCAGAATATAGATTAAGTCGAGTAGCATTTACTTTAAAAGTGCCGAATATAGGATTACTTACCTCGACTGTTCCGTATTGGAAAACATTGAGTACCCTAAAAGTGATTCCTTCGTTTGTATTAGGGTCAGGAGGAGGTATTCGAGGGTCTGCCTTATCTAACAATACTTGATCTCCGATCTTAAATTCGTTTGTCCCACGGAATGGTGTTGGTTCTGCTTTGTGTATTCCTAATTTCTCCTTGAAGTATGTATTCCACTCATCTAGTTCATCGATCTGAAGCCTTCATTCCTCATCAGTTATTTTCTTGTTGGTATGAGGTCTAGGATCTGGCTCAGTTGTGTAGTTCCGTGGTGCTTCTTGAAAAGAAGGTTTAACCGAGTGGTTATTAATAGAATTTATGTTCTCACCTTGACTATTCGATGTCCTAGCTGAGTCAAGCGCCTGGAGACTGATTGATTCGTCACCTACACAAAGTATGAGTTCACCTACGCTGACATCAATTTTAGTCCTGGCAGTTGCTAAAAAGGGCCTTCCTAAAATTAAGGGGATACTATTGTCCTCATCCATGTCTAAAACGACAAAGTCTACTGGGAAAATGAATTTATCAATTTTCACAAGAACATCTTCAATTATACCCCTAGGAATTCTAACAGTTTTATCAGCTAATTGAATGCTCATCCTAGTTTGTTTGGGTTTCCCTAGACCTAGTTGTTTAAACATTTTTTAGGGCATAACGTTTATGCTTGCCTCTAAATCAGCTAAAGCATTATCAACAGATAAACTACCAATTAAGCATGGAATTGTAAAACTCCCTAGATCTTTTAATTTTCGTGGTAGTTTGTTTTGCAACATTACTGAGCACACTGCGTTTAGTTCCACATGCGATTCTTATCTAACTTCCGTTTGTTTGTTAAAAGATCCTCTAAAAATTTCCTTGAATCTGGCATCTACGAAAGAGCTTCAAGAAACGGTAAGTTAATATGTAATTTCTTTAAAAGTTTAAGAAATTTAACGAATTGTTCGTCTGTGTTGTCCTTCTTCATCGCATCAGGATGAGGTATACGAGGTTCGTACTCTTTAATTACCGGTTATGGCTTCTCGTGACTTACCTTGACCTTACCGTTCTCTACCGAATTCTCTTGGCTTAATTTAGGCTCATCTAACCTTATACTATCCTGAGCTGTTATGGCTTGAAGTTGCTCGTTTGGGTTAGTCTAAGTGTTGCTTGGCAAGCTGCCTTGTGGTCATTCAGAGATCAGCTTATCGAGTTGCCCTAATTGGTTCTCGATCCCTTGAACCGATGCTTGTTGATTTTTAAGTGTTGTATCAGTGTTTTGGAAACGTGTTTCTAAATTTTGTTAACATCTCTTCAAGGTTCGGCTTCTTTTCCTGTGGGTAGGGATGTTGTTGGAAGTTTGGAGGGGGTTGTTATCTCTGAATTCCTTGACCACCCCATGAAAAATTAGGGTGGTTCCTCCAACCTGGATTAAAAGAATTACTATAAGGGTTATTTTGAGATTTGAAATTGTTACCCATATAGTGAACTTGCTCATTTTCAGAGCTCGGGTTGTAAGGTGGATAGTCTGTGTTGTTCATCCCTCCTCAATTCGTGTCGCACTGCATAACTGGATGTACCTACAAAGAACCACATAAACCATCAACCTTTTTATTTAACATCTCTACCTGATTTGATAGCATGGTTACTACGTCGAGGTTGAAAACACTGGCTGCTTTTGTTGGCTTTGTCCTTGTGACTTGCCACTGATAGTTATTCAGTGACATCTCTTCAATGAATTCATAAGCAGCCTCAGGTGTTTTGTTATTCAAGGTTCCGCCGGTGGCTGAATCGATTAATTGCCTAGTTAAAGGGTTCACACCGTTGTAAAAAGTTTGGACCTGTAGCCACAAGGGTAATCCATGGTGTGGGCACTTTCTCAATAGATCTTTGTATCTCTCCCATGCATCGTAAAGTGTTTCTAAATCCATCTACACAAAAGAAGAGATATCATTCCTTAACTTGGCCGTTTTAGTCGGTGGAAAATATTTTAATAAAAATTTTTTGGTCATTTGTTCCCATGTAGTGATTGATCCTCGTGGAAGAGAATGCAACCACTGTTTGGCTTTATTCCTCAAAGAAAAAGGAAATAACCGAAGACGGATGGCATCATCAGAAACGGCATTTATTTTGAAAGTATCGCAAAATTCTAGGAAATTTTCCAAGTGATTGTTTGGATCTTCATCCTGCAAACCATCAAACTGAACAAATTGCTGTATCATCTGAATTGTGTTAGGTTTTAGTTCAAAATTATTTGTATCAATAATAGATCTAACAATACTGGACTCAGTTCCTGTTAAATTAGGTGTAGCATAATCATACATAGATCGAGGAGCATGATGTTCAGCCGCCTCTAGAGGTAGTGGATTATTCTCAGCCGTCTCTTCGGTGGTATTAGTTTTGATTTCTTGATCTTCTTCTATGTAATTTAAGCTGCGCCATATTTCTCTACGATTTCTGCGAACAGTACCTTCAATATCACTGTCGTAAATCAGGAGTCCCGTCGGGTTCCTCCTAGTCATAAACTAGAGGTACCTATCGAGAACAAATAAAAGAAGAAAAGTCAATAAAGTTGAAAGCAAAATAAAAAAATTGCAAAAATAAAAATGGCTAAAGTAATAAAAATTGAGCATTCTTAATACTTTAGCTCCCCGACAACGGCGCCACAAACTTGGTTGTGTTGTCAGAGTCTTAAAATTTTATAAAGAGAATGATCGAGCCTAGAAACTAACTATGACAACAATTGAGGCAAGTGTACGTATCGAACAGTAGTATAGTTTAGCGGCAAAACCGGATTGTCGAACCCAAAGGAACCAAAAGTACTAATACTCAAAAGTACTAATACTTTCTTTTTATTATTTAGCCTAAGATAAAAGTGAATTTTTTATTTAATCTAAAATTGACTAACTATTAAGCTGAAATACAAAGACAAAGAGAATGAATTGGGGAAATACTTGTGGGAAAAACCAATTGATTAAGACAATACCCGAGGAAGAATCCACCTAGACTTCACT
This sequence comes from Gossypium australe, assembly GCA_005393395.2. Classification (NCBI taxonomy): domain Eukaryota; kingdom Viridiplantae; phylum Streptophyta; class Magnoliopsida; order Malvales; family Malvaceae; genus Gossypium; species Gossypium australe. Next base: position 69,208,151 of record CM016615.1, read on the forward strand.
TGTTATTTAACTCTGAACCAGATGATTTATTCACTTGACCTGATCCATATGATTCCCTGATTTAAATTAATACCTCTTTCGAGGCTACTAACATCTGACCCTAGGTTGATTAATTGAAATCTCTTTCTAATTAAAACCCCTAGAATTGCATTAACTCGATCTATGGACTCCCATATTAGGTTTGACCCTAATCCGGTAGATTTTCGTCATCCTATTTCTAGGGTTGCGATTAACTCCGCTTGATTATGATAGATCTACTCTTAAACAAGGACTTTTGCTCTACTGCCTAAGCACATCAATACTTGAATCAATATCCTGAAATATCAAAGCAAGAATTAAGAACACATAATTAAGAACAAATCAAGTATTTATCACATAGTTCAGAAAACAATAAAAAGATTCGTCTTAGGTTTCATCCCCCTTAGGTATTTGAGGGTTTAGTTCATAATAATAAAAGAATACATTTTAGAAGTAAATATAAAACAAAACATAAGAAAAACCCTAAAACCCCCTGAAGGAATTGAAGAGAAGATCTTTCGTCTTGAGTATAACTCCGGCTTCTTAAGATGAATCAACTGGCTTTCTTCGAGCAAATCCGACAATTCTGGCCTCTTTGGCTCGGCTCTTCAGCCTAACTGGACGCCTAACTGGACCCCCTTGAAGGTTGGCCTCTAGGGTGTATATATAGGCTTTTGGAATGGCTTTTTTTGCCTCTAAGTACCCTAATCCAAATGAAACTCTTCTTCATCACGACAGGGACACGCCCATGGCACACGCCCGTGTGAATCGTGGCTAGGCCGTGTTCGGGTCTATTAAGGTGGCACGGCCGTGTAGTCTTGGGCCCAGGCCGTGTCAAATTTGTGATATGGCCTATTTACTCTGTTTTAGGCCCATTTCTCGTTCTTTTCATCCTCCGGTACTTTTCTAAGTATAAAACATTAAAAAAAAGGATTAAGAGCATCAAATTACACAATTCAGGGAATAAATCATCCAAAAGTATGCTAAATGTGGGATTAAAATATGTTTATATTACGGTTTATCAACTAAGCTATATATTGCTGAGGTTGTGAGATTACATGGGGTGCCTATATCCATTATCTCAGATAGAGATCCAAGGTTTACTTCGAGGTTTTGGAAGAAGTTGCAGGAAGCCTTGGGTACGAAATTGAATTTTATTACCGCATTCCATCCACAAACTGATGGCCAATCCAAAAGAGTGATTCAAGTTCTTGAGGATATGCTCTGATGCTGTGTTTTAGAGTTCGAAGGTAGTTGGGAAAAATATCTACCTCTGGTTGAGTTTGCCTACAACAACAGTTATTAGTCGAGTATATGGATGGCACCGTATGAAGCCTTATATTGTCGCAAGTGTCAAACTCCTCTATATTGGACCGAGCTTAATGAGAAGAAAATTCACGGGATTGATCTAGTTAGAGAATTCAAGGAGAAAGTGAAAGTGATCTGTGATAGTCTCAAAGCTACTTCAGATTGACAAAAGTCATACGCGGATTTAAAAAGGAAAGAAATTGAGTTGCAGGTGGGTGATAAAGTATTCCTGAAAGCATCCCCGTGGAAGAAAATATTGAGATTTGGTCAAAAGGGCAAATTGAGTCCGCGATTCATATGGTCGTATGAGGTTATTGAGAGGATGGACTGGTAGCTTACCAATTGGTCTTGCCGGAAGAGTTAGAGAGAATACACAACGTGTTTCATGTGTCGATGCAGCGATGATATCGTTCTAATCCTTCACATGTGATTCCTCAGACCGAAATTGAGATACGACCAGATATGACCTATGAAGAGAAACCAATTAAGATTTTGGCTCGAGAGGTTAAACAGTTGAGGAAAAAAAAGTATAGCCTTAGTAAAAGTGTTATGGCAAAACACACGGTATAGAAGAGGCTACCTGGGAACTGGAAGAGGCCATGAAAGAACAGTACCCAAACCTTTTTACCGGTCAAATTTTTAGGGACAAAACTCTCTAAAGGGGGGAGAGTTGTAACAGCCCAATTTTGGGGCTAGTCGAAATGGTAGTTTCAGAACCACTAATTAAAGGTCGGATAAATTAGTTTTAATATTATTTTATGTGTTTGCCATATTTATATGGGTGTATGAAAATTTTGGTGATTGCATGCTTAATTGCGAAAAAGGACTAAATTGCATAAAGTGAGAAAGTGTAGTTCTACAAACAAAAGGTGTCTAATAGCTATAGAATACTAAATTGGAGGTCCTTAAAGTGCAATTAGGCCATTGGGGAAGTGATGGCCGTCCATAGGGGACAAAAAAGAGGCATGGTCAATGGTTAGGTGAGTTGGTGACTTAATTGAATAAAATAATAGAGAAATAAGAAAGCTATCATCTTTTCCTATTTCCATTTCTTATTCCACCAAAATTTTCAGCAAGAAATAGGGGTTTTTAAGCTCAAACTTTTAGCCAAGCTATCCTCTTGCAAGTAAGTGATTTTAGAGGTCTTTCTTGATAATTTTTGTCCTTTTGCAACCCCTAAAGGTTAAGCTAGCTAATGAGGGGACTATTTTGCAAAATGGTAGAAAGTTTATGGATTTTCCATGTGAGTGCTTATGTTGTTTGCTGAGTTTTTAGGGAAGAAAATGAACTATGGTTGTTAAATAAACAACTTTTGTGAAAGGTGTTTCCATGAAAACACCTAAAAATACTTTTTGTAAAGGTTGTAAATTTAGTAAATGCATGAAATGATTGGCATTGTGAATTGTTATAAGAGTAATAAATGTTCAACTAGGCTTGTTTAATGAGGAAATTTGATAGCCTAGGGGCAAAATCATAATTTTGCCAAAGTATAAGCGCAAAACGGACATTTTGGCCAAAGTAGAAATTTTGAAGTGTCTTGATTTATGTATTGATTAAATGAGTAAATTTTATTATTATAGATAAAAAAGAACGCAAAATCAACCTTGACCTGGGAAAAGGCAAGGTTTCGGGCTAAACCACAAATTAACATATTTTGAACCGAGGTAAGTTTATGTGTAAGTGATACATCCTTATTACATATGTTTTTACCTATTGATGCATTGTATAGATGTAAATGCTTATTGACGAGATTTATTGAAAATGGTAGAAAATGGGTAATTCTCGAATGAACCTTTGGAATATAAATATGGGTATGGATAAATATCCATAAATATGTAATTGTTGGTAGGTTGAGTGCAATACCACCTTGTTATTTAGTAACAATGGGCTATGTGCGATACCATCATACTTATTATTATCTTGGTGGGCTGTGTGCGATAACACCTTGTTATTTATTAACAATGGGCTATGTGCGATACCATCGTATTTATTATCATTATTGGTGGGCTGTGTGCGATACCACCCTATTATTGACTGATAGTGGGCTGTGTGCGAAACCACCGAGTATCTTGTATCATTCCGAAGGGTTCATCGAGAAACTTGTCTAAGTGAAATTATATGTGGCTTTGTGGTGATAAGTGCAGGGCATAAGTACGAGTAAATGTGAGCAATGTTTTTGATATGTGGTTGGGATGTGGTAAGAGTCGAGATGAGTAAGCATGGTTGTGAGGTTATGAATTGTTTGTACATAGTATGTAATGTTTTTTATTGATTAGCATATGGTATGATGCTTATTTATTACATATAGACTTACTAAGTTTAAAGCTTACTCCCTTCTCTTTTCCCTTGTTTTATAGTGTCGAAGAGCCAGCTCGGGATACAGAGATAAGCAAAGGATCACCCACACTATCAGCACATCTTGGTATAGTTAGACTTAGCATTTTGAGTATGGCATGTATAGGGACTAGACTTAGTTGAATGTCATATTATTTTGGGCAAATGTGTTGGCTCATTCAAAGATGAACTCTTTTGTATAAGGCCATAGTTGGTGGCTCTTTCTTATTAATTTATGAAAAGATGAGGTGATTAATGAATGTGCAAGATGCATGATTGGTTTACTTAGTTTAAATATGCATGAATGGGTTGAAGGTTTGAGGTGAATTATGTTTGTAGGAGTTGGGGTGATAGAAATAGCTTGGCAAATAGCCTTGTTCTTGTCCACACGGGTAGACACACGGGCATGTGTCTAGGCCGTGTATGACACACGGTCAACCTCATGGGCATGTGGTTAGGCCGTGTGTCCCCCTACATGCTTGGTTTACAAGTTAGTATGCTCAGTAGTAAACACACGGGAAAAGACACGACCGTGTTTCTCAACCGTGTGGAAGACACGGCTATGGACATGGGCGTGTGCTCAGGCCATGTGAAGTCTGCACCTGAAATTAGGAATTTAATTCGCCACACGGCCGAAGGACACAGGCGTGTGTCTTGGCCGTGCGACATTTATTGGGTGATGGCAGCAGAAGCAGAATGTCAAGGTTTTTGCACACGGGCTGAGACACGGGCGTGTCGAGGCCCTGTGAGGGACACGAGCCATGGACACGAGCATGTGTTAGGCCGTGTGAAAACCCCTGTAGGTTTGAATTGAGAAATAAATCCACATGGGTGTGTAACACGGGCATGTGATATGCCACACGGGCGTGCCCTTTCCTCTACACGGGCGTGTAGATTGTTTAGTGAAAATTTTCTAGGATTTTCTAGAGAGCTTCAAAGGGGCTCGATTTGATCTCGAACCATTCTTAATTTGTGATTTGGGCCTAGTAGGCTTGTTTAAGAGATGTTACGAAAAGTTTTAATTTTGAATGGAGAGTTGTTTCTCGGTATTGCATAATTGTTGGTGTATAAGTCTGGTAATGCCTTGTACCCTGTTCCGGCGTTGAATACGGGTAAGGGGTGTTACAAGGACCATTTTCCACTACCCTTCATTGGCAATATGTTAGATAGGTTAGCTAGAAAGGACTTCTATTATTTCTTAGATGGATACTCTAGGTACAATCAGATTGCAATTGCCCTAGAGTATCAAGAAAAGACAACATTCACATGTCCGTATGGTACAATTGCCTTCAGAAGAATGCCCTTTGGTTTGTGTAATGTGTTAGTAACATCCCAACAATGCATGATTACCATATTCTAGGATATCTTGAGAATTGCCTCGATGTTTTTATGGATGATTTCTCGGTATTTGGGAATGATTTCGAATCTTTTTTCATAATATAGAATTGGTACTTCAACATTGTGAGGAGACTAACCTCATCTTCAACTAGGAGAAGTGTCATTTCATAGTAAGAGAAGGCATTGTCCTAGGGCATAAGGTTTCCCATAAAGGAATCGAAGTTGACAAGATAAAAATTGAAGTGATTGAGAAGTTGCCACCTCCAACGAGTGTTAAGGAAATTAGGAGTTTATTAGGGCATGCTAGATTCTATATGTGATTTATCAAAGACATTTCCAAGATCTCTAAGCCCTTGTGTACCTTGTTGGAACAAAATAGTTCTTTCATCTTTGATGAACCTTGTCTGTTAGCTTTCGAGGAGTTAAAAAAATAAGTGGTGGCTACACCGATTGTAATAGCTCCAGAGTGGACATTGTCATTCGAGCTCATGTGTGATGCCAGTGATTATGCAATAGGAGAAGTATTGGGGCAAAGGAAATACAAAATATTTCATGCGATCTATTATGCTAGTCAGACTCTAACTGATCACAACTTAATTACACCACCATAGAAAAGCAATAATAGGTTCTGGTATTTGCATTCGATAAATTCTGAACATTCTTGGTACCAAAGTCACGGTTTACACAAACCATTCTAGCATTAAGTATTTAGTGACTAAGAAAGATATAAAGCCAAGACTGATTCGGTGGATACTTTTGCTAGAAGAGTTTGATTTGGAGATTCAAGACAGAAAGGGAACTGAAAATCAAGTGGCAAATCATCTATCAAGACTAGATGATGGAAATGAAGACAGAAATATCAAGCTTATTAAGGACGATTTCCTAGATGAGCAGTTGTTAATTGCCACAGCATTGCCTTGGTATGCTGATGTTGTGAACTTCTTAGTCAGTTGACTGTTGCCACCTGATCTGAATAGCTAAGGAAGTGGAAATTCTTGAATGATGCAAGATTCTACGATTGGGATGAGCCTTATCTATATAAGCAATGTCCTGATCAAATAATTCAAAGATTTATTCATGATGAAGAGATGAACAATGTATTGCAACATTGTCATTCAACCCAGTATGGAGGGTATTTTGGAGGAGTAAGAATCGCAACAAAGGTACTCCAATCTGGGTTCTATTGACCAAATTTATTCAAAGACACCCATGAATTTTATAAGACATGCGATCGTTGTCAGAGAATAGGCAACCTATCAAGGATTCATGAAATGCCACTGCAAAATATTCTAGAAATCGAATTGTTCAATGTTTGGGGGATAGACTTTATGGGTCCATTTCCACCCTCATTTGGCAATTTATACATACTTGTGGTAGTATATTATGTCTGCAAATGGGTAGAGGCCATAGCTTTACCTACCAATGATGCCAGGTCAATAATGAAATTCCTACACAAGAACATGTTCATGAGATTCGGTATGCCTCGAGCCATCATTAATGATGAGGGATCTCACTTCGATTCCAAGCTAGTTAACGAACAAACGGAGTAAAACAAAATATTTCCATAACATATCATTTGCAAATGAACAGATAAGTTGAAATTTCCAACAGGGAAATTAAGCAGATTTTGGAGAAAGTTGTTAATCCAAATCGTAAGGATTGGTCCTTGAGACTGGATAAAGTTTTATGGGCATATCGCACTGCATACAAAACCCATTAGGAATGTCACCATTCATAGTCGTCTATGGAAAACTATGCCATTTTCCGGTTGAGTTAGAGTACAGGGCATATTGGGCTGTAAAGCAATTGAACATGGATTGGAAAGCTTCTGGCAATAGAAGATTTCTTGAAATAAATGAAATGGAAGAATTCATGGCACAAACGTATGAGAATGCTAAACTTTATAAGGAGAAGACCAAGCGCTGGCATGATAAAAGAATTGTGCCATGGTAATTTGAACCAGGACAACAGGTATTATTCAACTCAAGGTTGAAAATGTTCCCTAGCAAACTGAAATCTCGCTGGTCAAGTCCCTTTGAAGTAGCCAAAGTATACCCTCATGGAGCAGTCGACGTCAAGGATATGTAGATGGGGTCATATTTAAAGTCAATGGACAACGTTTAAAGCACTACTGGGTTCTCATGTAAATCAAGACAAACAATACATTGACCTTAGAGATGTTTAAGCTCAACATCTATTTCCTGTCTTTATTTTCTTTATTTGTTTTACTTTAATTTTGTATTTACACTTTTCTTCTTTAATTACTTGATGTTATTTTGAATTCTATTAGTGTATATGACAAATCGTAATATGTTCATATTCTAATCCCGCATTTAGCATACTTTTGGCTGATTTATCCCCCGAATTGTGGAATTCGGTGCTCCTAATCCTTCAATTTCATGTTTTATACTTAAGGGGCACCGGAGGATGAAAAGAACGAGAAACGGGCCAAAAAAGGAGAGAATGGGCCAAAGTACGAAATGCACATGGCCTGGGCCCATGCCACACGGCCGTGCCTATTTAGCAGACCAGACCACGGCCTGAATTCGATTCACACGGTCGTGCCACACGGGCGTGTCCCTAATGTGACCTGTTCTAATTCTATTCGAAATAGGGTACTTAGAGGCAAAGAAAGACATTCCAAAAGCCTATATAAACACCCTAGAGGCCAACCTTCAAGGGGGTTCAGGTAGGCCGATGAGCCAAGCTAGAGAAGCCAAACTTTGGTATTTACTCGAAGAAAGCAGTTGATTCATCTCAAGAAGAATCATACTCAAGACAGAAGATCTTCCCTTCAATTTCCTTCAGGGGTTTTAGGGTTTTTCTTATGTTTTGTTTTATATTTTCTTCTGAGATGTATTCTTTTATAATTATGAACTAAACTCCTCAAATACCTTAGGGGGATGAAACTTAAGACGGATCTTGTTATTGTTTACTGAACTATATGATAAATACTTGATTTGTTCTTAACTATGTGCTCTTAATTCTTGTTTTAATATTTCAGGATATTGATTTAAGTATTGATGCCCTTAGGCAGTGGAGAAATATTCCCTGTTTAAGAGTAGATCTAGCATAGTTAAGCGGAGTTGATCGCAACCCTAGAGATAGGATGACGAAAATCTGTCGGATTAGGGTCAAACCTAATATTGGAGTCCATATGTAGAGTTAATGCAATTCTAGGGGTTTTAATTAGAAAGAGATTTCAATTAATCAACCTAGGGTTAGATGTTAGTAGCCTCGAGAGAGGTATTAATATAAATTAAGGAATTCTACGGATCAAGTCAAGTGAATAAATCGTCTGGTTCAGAGTTAGATAACAAGTGAAGTCTAAGTGGATTCTTCCTCGGGTATTGTCTTAATCAATTGGTTTTTTCCCACAACCATTTCCCCAATTCCTTCTCCGTGTCTTAGCATATTTAGCTTAGTAGTTAGTTAATTTTATGTTAAACAACAATTCCCTTAATTCTTAGGCTAAATAATAAAAAGAAAGTCAGTATTAGTACTTTTGGTTCCCTTGGGTTCGACATCCCGGTCTTGCCACTAAACTATACTACTATTCGATAGGTGCACTTGCCTCAAGTCGTTGTCACAATTAGTTTCTAGGCTCAATCACTCATTATATAAATTTTAAGACTTCCTGACACGATCAAGTTTTTGGCGCCGTTGCCGGGGACCGAACCTAGGTCTCCCGCATGACAGGCGGGAATACTCACCACTATACTACAACGGTAGGAGGAAAGTGAGGAAATCAAGAATGTAACACCAATACGTGAGGAATTTAAGCCACTGATACCATATCCGGCAAAGTTGAAGAAAGATCGCTTAGATGCACAATACGGTAAATTTCTTGAACTTTTTAAACAATTACATATTAACTTACCTTTTGATGAGGCTATTTCGTAGATGCCAATGTACGCAAAATGTCTAAAAGATATTCTAACAAAAGAAAGGAAGTTTGAAGAGATATCAACAGTGGAACTTAACGAAGAATGTTTAGCCATCCTCCAAAACAAGCTACCAACCTAATTGAAAGATCCAGGAAGTTTCACTATTCCCTGTTTAATTGGTAGTTTAAATATAAAGAAAGCACTAACTGATCTAGGTGCCAGTACTAATTTAATGCCTTATAAAATATTTAAGCAACTTGGTTTTGGGGAACCAAAACCCACTAGGATGAGTATTCAGTTAGCTGACAGATCTGTTAAATATCCTAGGGGAATTATTGAAGATATTTTGGTAAAAGTTGATAAATTTATATTCCCTGTTGATTTTGTTGTGCTCGACATGGGTGAGGATGTTGAGGTACCTTTAATTTTGGGGCGCTCCTTTTTAGCTACTGCTAGGGCTGTTATTGATGTAGGTGATGGTAAACTTGTGCTAATGATAGGCAACGATGAAATTATCTTTCAAATTTACGATGCTATGCGATATTCTAGAGAACAAGATGATTCCTATTATTTTATTGATACCATTAATCATTTTATCCAAGATTCTTTGCAGGAAATCATACATGATGACATGATGATACTGTGTCTTACCCAAAATGAGGGGATAGATGATGATACAGATGAGTTGAATTCTATTACATCACCCTCTAGACAAAAGAAAGAAGAGGGCGTTGAAATCAACGATGAACTAAAATAAAAACCCTCTATTGATGAACCACCAAAATTGGAATTAAAATAGTTGCCAAATCACTTAGAATATGCATTCCTCGGGGATAATTCTACGCTACCAGTAATCATCTCTTTAGAACTCGAACCCAAAGAGAAAGACGAGTTGCTAAAGATACTAAGGGAACATAAAAGAGCCATAGCTTGGAAAATTTTTGACATTAAAGGAATAAGTCCATCATTTTGTACCCACAAAATTTTAATGGAAGATGAGTATAAATCATGTTTACAACCTCAAAGACGATTAAAACCCAAAGTGAAAGAAGGTGTTAAAGCTAAGGTAATTAAACATCTAGATGCTGGAATAATTTATACTATTTCTAACAGTACTTGGGTAAGTCCTGTGCAGGTCGTTCCAAAGAAAGGAGGAATGACTGTTGTAGCCAACGAAAAGAATGAATTGATTCCTACAAGAACAATCACAGGTTGGAGGGTCTGTATTGACTATAGAAAGTTGAATGACGCCACCAGAAAAGATCACTTCCCTTTGCCCTTTATTGATCAGATGTTAGAAAGATTATCTGGGCATATGTACTACTGCTTCCTGGATGGACTCTCCGACTACTTCCGAATCCCAATAGCCCTTAAGGATCAAGAAAAGACAACATTTACATGTCCATACGGTACGTTTGCTTATCGTAGAATGCCTTTTGGATTATGTAATGCTCCTACTACTTTTCAGCGCTGCATGCTGGCCATCTTTGATGAACTCGTAGAAGACATTATGGAGGTATTTATGGACGACTTTTCGGCATTTGGTAATTCTTTCCATATTTGCCTTAAAAATCTAAAACGAGTTCTAATGAGAAGTGAGGAAACAAACCTTGTGCTAAATTGGGAAAAGTGTCACTTTATGGTTCAAAAGGGGATTGTTTTAGGACATAAAATTTCTAGTAAAGGGATTGAGGTTGATAAAGCAAAGGTTGAAACCATAGAAAAATTACCTCCTCCTAGTTCAGTTAAGGCTATTCGAAGCTTTTTAGGACATGCTGGATTTTATCGAAGATTTATTAATGATTTTTCTAAAATAGCTAAGCCTTTAACAAAACTACTAGAAAATGATGTGCCTTTCGATTTTGATCAGGAATGTTTAGATGCATTTAACACCCTTAAAAATAAATTAATAAATGCCCCAATAATAATTGCACCTGATTGGAACTTACCCTTTAAACTAATGTGTGATGCGAGTGATTTTGCGGTTGGAGCAGTTTCGGGACAGCGGAGAGACAAGCATTTTTAGCCAATTTATTATGCTAGCAAAACATTGACGGTCGCACAAGAAAACTACACCACCATAGAAAAATAATTGCTAGCTGTTGTTTTTGCATTTGACAAGTTTAGGCAGTATTTGATATTATATAAAGTTGTCGTTTACACTGACCATTCAACTCCTTGTTATCATTTAACTAAATCTGATGCAAAACCTCGACTCATAAGATGGATTTTACTCTTACAGGAATTTGATTTGGAAATTCAAGATAAGAAAGGAGCTGAAAATCTTGCAGCAGATCATCTTTCTAGGCTTGAAAATCCATACATTAAAGAACTAGATGAGAGTGAGATAAATGACTCGTTTCCTGAAGAGCAACTATTCACTATATCTAACTCCGAGGTACCCTGGTTCACAGACATTGCAAATTACTTAGCTGCTAACATCTTACCAAAAAGGTTAACACATCATCAGAAGAAGCGATTCTCTGCTGATACGAAAAAACTATTTTTGGTAAGATCCTTTTCTTTTCTGTATATGTTCAGATCAAGTAATTCAGGAATGTGTTACAAAAGCAGAAGCAAGCAAAGTCTTAGAACACTACCATTCAGGACCTTCAGGAGGACATTACAGCGGGATCAGGAGAGCACACAAAATGCTCAAATCAGGTTTTTATTGGCCTACCTTGTTGCTTCATGCGATAGATGTCAGAGAATAGGTAATATCTCTAAACATGATGAAATGCCCCAAACATACATGCTATCATACGAAATTTTTGATGTATGTGGTATTGATTTTATGGGCCCATTCCCTAGCTTATTTGGGAATAAATACATCGTAGTAGCAGTGGACTATATGTCAAAATGGGTGGAAGCTCAAGCTTTACCCACTAATGATGCCAGAATGGTAGTGAAATTTCTTAAGAAACTCTTCTCTCGATTTGGAACACCCAGAGCAATTATAAGTGATAAGGGTATTCATTCTTGTAATACTCAATTTAACAAGGTCTTAAAGAAATATGGACTACACCACAGACTACCATTTATCACCTTCAAACCAGTGGACAAGTGGAAGTAGCAAATCGAGAGCTTAAGCGTATTCTAGAGAAAACAATTGAATGAAACAGAAAACATTGGGCATTAAAAGTAGACGATGCTTTATGGGCCTATAGAACAGTGTTTAAAACTCCCATAGGAACATCCCTATACAAACTTCTCTACGGAAAAAGTTGTCACCTACCATTTGAGTTAGAGCACAAAGCTTTTTGGGATATAAAATTCTTAAATTACAATCTTAAAACTACAGGTGAGAAGAGGATGATGCAGTTGAACGAGCTAGATGAATGGCGAGCTAATGCCTATGAGAATTCACGATTATATAAGGAGGCAACAAAGCGACGCCATGATGCTCGTTCAAAGCAACTGAAGCAATTCAAAGTAGGAGATTTAGTCCTGCTATACAATTCAAGGCTCAAATTGTTTTCTGGAAAGCTGAAATCAAGATGGTCAGGTCCATTCGTAATCAAAACTATTTTTCCCTACGGCACAATCGAGGTAACTCATCCAACTCGTAGCACATTCAAGGTAAATGGTTAGCGACTGAGAATTTATAATGGTGGAGATTTTAGGTATATGAGAAAGGAGCTTCGGCCCCGTGAACCTTCATTTAGAAATGAAAACAGGGTAACTCTAGCTTCAGACTTTAAACGAGCGCTTCTCAGGAGGTAACCCGAGCACTAACCTCATTTACATTCACATTTTTTTATATCAGCATATAATTAAGAACTAACTATTCATAAGCGCAACATTTCTTTCCCACACGGCCTAGAACACGGGCGTGTTCGTGGCTGTTTGGACGCCATGGGAAGACACACATGCATGGTGGTAGCCGTGCCAGACAAGGATAAAAAATTTTCCCAACACGGGCCGCGATAAAAGGGCCACGGCCGTGCGATGCAGCCGTGGTCGACGCTGAGTAAATAACACGGGCGTGAGACACGCCCGTGCCTACAAACCCTGGTCGACTCTGAGTAAACGACACGGGCGTGAGCCACGCCTATGCCTCAAGGCCGTGGTCGACACTGATAAATGGACACGGGCATAGAACTCTCTACACGGGCGTGGGAAAAGCGAACAAGATAGCACATAGCCGTGTGATATGGCCGTGTGTCTCAACACGCCCAAGGAACACGGGCGTGGACTACACCTCAAATTCACCTAAATTTATATTTCTCGAAACACACGAGCCAAATAAAGGGAACACGGGCGTGGCAGCAGACCGTGTTCCCTACCCCCTATTTAAAGCAGCCCACGCTCATCTTCCCCAAGAAAAATTCCCCCCAAACCCTACCCATTCCTCTTAAAGCAAACCACCCCCATTCCCATTCCGGCCACCGACACCCCTTTTTCCTCTCTTTCCTTCATTTCCCCCCCAATTCCCCTCTCCTTTAACTCTTTTTCTCTTTCTTATCCACACACAACACACGCAGTTTATGCCCGTGCAAAGTCGCCATGCCCGCGCAACCCTCCACGACCGTGCACCGCCACTACAACTCCATCGGTTCCCTCTTTTCCCTTTCCTCCCCTCTACTTTGTGGCTAATATTATTTACTCCATGTTTATTTTTTTGTAGGCCTTAGATTTATCCCTTTACAATTTTTATATTTATTTTTTGATAATGTTATTCAATTTCAATATTTACTTAAGTGTTATAGATACTTTGAGTTTTGCACCCCTAATATTAAGAGAATACTTAGGAAAGATCTTCATTGTTAATATCATGAGATAATAATTTTGGAATTATACGTTCTATCACTTTTATGGCAAAATATGGGATAATATTATTCCATCTATCTTACAGGAACATAATGTCGTCTTTCCACGGCAAGAAAACCGCAGTCCCTGTCTCGAAAAAAAAGAAAGGGACCCGGCTCGTCATCAGCCAACGCATCGACCAAAGTAAGACACCCATTCCTACAGTTTCCTCTTGGAGCTTAAGAGAAACTTTTTCAGATCCTACGAGCGCGAACTATCAGTCAAGGCAGATGTATCGACTGGGCCGCCCTGGAACACGTACAACTTGCTGATGATGTTTGGGCCCTAACCACAGACCCTTGGGAGTGGTTCTTCAGTATTGTCGAGCCCACCTACCTCGAACTAACATTAGAGCTTTGCTCCACTTTTCATTTTCAGGTGATAATGACGAACCATGATGACTCAGGTACCATCCAATTTCGCCTAGGTGGTTTGCTTTGTGAAATGAGTATCCCCGAATTTGGAGTTGCTCCGGGCCTCTACACGGATGAGTTCATGAGGGAAAATGATCTTGCAAAACTCCATCACTACATCCATAACTCTCCTGTGAGATGTTAGTATAATATAGCCCCCGCCTCGGCCACTTATGACCCTAGTCGCTCCAAAGCGACAGCTCTCGTGCCATTTTTGAGGTACTTACACGCCATCTTAGCTCATACATTAACAGAAAGGCGAGAGAGCACCGAGGTAGTTAACACTCATGACGCCTACTTCCTATTGTGCATGGCGAATGAGCACGTCTTCGACCTTGCCTACTTCATCGCTTTAGCCATCCAGCATCAGACGGAGCGACATCGTAAGGGGGACATTTCCATGGGGCCTTATGTAACACGGCTCGCGAGGCACTTTGGTCTCCTCAACACCGCAGCATAAGTAGCCTCGCTCACCTTGAAAGGCCAGATGACTCCACAGGGCATCTCGATGATGATCAACATGCGAATGATCAAGCGTCGCTGTGGGACTGATCCTCCCCACACCCACATGAGGAGCCAACACCGAGCCATCGCCCAGTTCATACGGTAGCTTCTCTTTCAGACATATCTGAGCGCCTCACGCGATTTGAGCAACAATGCTTCCAATGTTTCGACAACATCGACACCACCCTCCACCAGATATGTCAGCACCTTCACATTTCATCCCCGCCCCCACCACACGATCCATCTGGCGATGAGGACTTCTGAGTTTTTTTCCTTTTACCTTTATATTATTTTCATGTTTAAAATGTTAATTTTCATTTTATCTTTTACCTTTGACTAAATTTTATTTTAGTTATTTTTCAGTTCATAATCTCTATTATCCAATTTACATTTCCTGGCAAAATTTGAGTAATCCTTACAATGATAACAAACCGACTGCTTCTATCACAGTTAAAAAAAGCAAAAAATAGCACCATGGAATACTCAACTTTAAGAGGAAAATCACCACACCACTACACTCCAACTCAAGGAATTCATCCAAAATTCAGGATGTTTCACTTCTCCCTATCTTTTATGATTTCTTATATATCTTTGTACATTGAGGGCAATGTACATCTTAAGTGTGGGGGTGAATTCTATTTTGAACAGTTCCTAACTTTTTGCATTATTCTCAAATCCCTGAATTATGTCTTGTTCTTAAGTAATTTTCTCATTTTACTATTAGAATAATATTTCCTTTGATTCATGATTTTTATTGATATGTTTTGGATTAAGTCATTGATAATTGTGCAGTGATGATTTAAACTTTAGGAGACTAGAGAATCAAGCATGATGAGCCTATTTTCAAAATCAAAGATTTGTTAGGTTGTCTACCTGAATCTAATTATTACCTTGAAGTTTGAAATTTACAAGGTTGATATCAAAAACCCATAACTTTTGTGAGATTTTGAGCCTTTTAGAGCATACATTCTTTTCTTCCTCACTTTATTGATTATGAGTGTGTCAACATTGATTTGTTATTCTAGAACTTGCTTCGATTATATTTGTCAAGATCACATCATTGAATTGATATACAAAGATGATAAAGGCACTTAGGATTTTACCCACTTACTCCACTAAAAGCCTACCCTCACAATTAACCCCTAGCGAACCCCTTTGATCTTAACAAACCATTTTTTGACTCACCCACTAATAATAACCCAAAACCCATCTTGTATTTGTTATCACCATTTCTTGACTCCCTTTATTGTCGAGATTTGATTTTGAGCAATTGCCTAACTATCTTCTATATTTCAGTTGTTAATGTTCTATCTTTTTATTGTGAATACATGATTTGTTCTTAAAAAAAAACGTTAGAAAGTTATCCATTGTTATTTCTATGTTTGAGCTTAAGCAATTAATTCCACATTCTGAGAAGAAGCTCGTGTTATTAGTGTTTCAAGTTTTCAATTGATGTAATTATTCAGGATTAGTTCATTTTTCTAGTTAGGTAAATTGTCAATTCAATCTCGATTTTAACCCTCTAATTCAGCCTTTATCAACACCTTTAAACCCAAGCCCCATTACAACCCGTAAAAGACCTTTTGATCTATGTATCATTTCATTTTATAGTGGTGGAGATTTGATTTTCATGCAAGCCTATGGGATTAACTTTTCATGTTCGACTTTTGAGTGCTTAATTTTGAACCTTAAACACTTTGAGTGGTTTGAGTGAATCTTTAGTGAGGATGTCAACTCTTGTCGATTTTGAATTAAAGGTAATCATTTAGATAAGAGGAAACACCTAATTTGTAACGGGCCTTGAGCGTAGTAACGTTTAAATTTTTAGAGAACAAGAGATTGGCTTAAATGCAAGTTGGACCTATTAGATAAGTGATTTTGGAAGGTTAGAGGGCTTCTATGAAGTCTCGGGATCAAACTTTGGCTTTGGAGAAATTTTGGTTTTAGGTGAAAAAAACCTTAGGAGTTGGTAGGTAGGCTTTAAGAATAAAATATGGAGGAAAATGACACAAGTGGGGTGTGTGGTGTAGTGGCAAAGTGACGCCACTTAGGGAGCAAGGGTGTGACGCCACAAGGAAGGAAGGAGGTCCAAGGTTCAAGTCTTGGCTTTTGCATTTTGGTTTTCTTTTTACATGGACCTTAGAAGTTGGCTATAGATTCATATTTTATTGCACATGGTTTTAGACACAAGAGGAGCTTGTGGCTTGGTGGCAAGTGGTGTGTTGAGCTATTGAAGGGAGCAAGGGTTCGAATCTCATGAAAAGCAAGGGAGTATTGATTCTGCGATTTGGTCGGGAAGAGTTTGAGTTGGATTTAAACTCTGCTGATGAAAGGATCCCACATCGGAAAGATACAAAGAAGAAAGGTGAGAAGCTGGCTATATAAAGAGCATTCTAGGAGGGGTAAACATACCTTGGTGGGCATTTAGGCACAGGAGTGGTCGCAGCGCGGTTTAGCACCAGATTCCTATCAGGTGTGTAACTCTCTCTACTCTAGTTGTAGAGCGGCAAATGCCGAAGTGCCGGTCATGACAATAGTAGCCACACGGGCGTGTGAGCGCAGGTGTGGGGCTTCGACGCAATAGTTGAGGCCATCAGTAGTATTCTTGTGGGTTGAGGCTGCTTGGGCCACGATGGGCCGAAGTGGGCCCAATAGGCCCGCAGGCTGAATTGAAGAAATTGTATGATGGTGCAATATATAGTGAACTAGACTAGGTGTATCTCATATACGTGGCTAGATTTATGTTAGGTGGGCCACATGAGCGTGTGGGCCTGAATGGGCCAAAATCGGGTTTTAGGCCCAATAGTCTGGTACAACCAGAAATGGTAGCTGAGTCGCTCGGGGCGACATTAGGCCTTCAGAAAGGCCAATGCAGGTGCGAAATTACTGAAATACCCTCGATAGGTAAATTACGAAAGTACCCTTGGTGGGTAAAATTATTGTTATACCCTTAAAGGTAGTTTTAGCGTGATTGTGTGTAGACCCGAACACACTTTATTTTTAACTGTATTATTAATGGTATGGGCTGAAAAGCCAGAGAAGGCTGTGTATACGGTCGAAATACCCTGGTGGGTAAGGCAAGGAGTGCCAGGTACGTGCCTGAAATGACTTAGTATGAGGTTAGATGTATGTGATAATTTAATGCCTTGTTAATAGCATGTTACATTTATTATGACATATATGCTGTGCACGGGATGTGAGAATGATGATAAAGGGGAAGTGATAAGGTCACATAGTGATCAGTGGCTCTGCCACACTTGATTATAAGGTCACATAGTGATCGGTGGCTTTGCCACAAATGATTTATGAGGTCACATGGTGATCAGTGGCTAAGCCACAGTGGATTTTAAGGTCACATAGTGATCGTTAATATAACCGGCAGCATGACTGTCGAGACGGCATGTAGCGGATGGAGGGTTGATTGTAGAAATCCCCACGGTGTGTTGGTTGGTACGGGTTGGTGTGTAGAGGATGAAAAAACTAGGTTGGGCTGGGACATGTTGCATTCATTTATTTCTATGCCATATTGAGTGGGTTAAGGCCCAACATGCATTTGTGGGCTGCGAGTCGTTTGTGTGTTTCGTTGAATTTACACACTGAGTCTCGATGACTCACCCCTTTGTTTAATTTTGTAGGTAATCATTAGATCGCGGATTTGGGAGCTGAGGCGGACTTGTGGTGGCCATGCAATGTTTTATCGTAAACTCGTTTCTTTTTTTTTTACTTATTTTTATTTGGGTTTTTGTTATGTAATAAGGCCACTATAACTTTAATTTTGGTATTTTATTTGGTTTAGCTTTTAATTAGATTACTGCCTATTATTATTAAATGTTCAATACGGGAATTTCCTAAACCCTTAATAACCGTTTTCCAAAATGTTAACAAAAGGATAACAAGCGAATAAATATTTAAACTCGAAATTTTTAACAAACGCGCAGTTTTTTAAACAACCCTTTTATGTGACATGCCAGATCCGGTCGTAACGTTTAGGTCGGGTTTGGGGTGTTACATAATTTTTTCAGGCTATAAATATATGACTTAGATTGTTTGAATCTTTAGGACTCTTTGAGTTAAAATTATCCATGTATAAATTATCTATGAATTATGATGAAACACTATTGATGAATATTACAAATTGAGGAAGTTCTTTTTAATTGTGAGTTGAGAATTTTACTTGAGGACAAGCAAATGCTTAAGTGTGGGGGTATTTGATAAATCATAATATGTTCATATTTTAATCCCACATTTAGCATACTTTTGGATGATTTATCCCCTGAATTGTGGAATTTGGTGCTCCTAATCCTTTAATTTCATGTTTTATACTTAGGGGAGCATCGAAGCATGAAAAGAATGAGAAACAGGCCAAAAAACGGAGAGAATGGGCCAAAGTACGAAATACACATGGCTTGGGCCCATGCCACATGGTCGTGCCTCTTTAGTAGACCCGGCCACAGCCTGAATTCGATTCACACGGCCGTGCCACACGGGCGTGTCCCTGACGTGAACAGTTTTAATTCTATTCGGAAGAGGGTACTTAGAGGCAAAGAAAGACATTCCAAAAGCCAATATAAACACCCTAGAGGCCAACCTTCAAGGGGGTTCAGGTAGTCCGAGGAGCCAAGCCAGAGAAGCCGAACTTTGGGATTTACTCGAAGAAAGCCAATTGATTCATCTCAAGAAGCCGGAATCATACTCAAGATGGAAGATTTTCCCTTGAATTTCCTTCAGGGGGTTTTAGGGTTTTTCTTATGTTCTGTTTTATATTTTCTTCTGAGATGTATTCTTTTAAATTATGAACTAAACTCCTCAAATACCTGAGGGGGATGAAACTTAAGGCAGATCTTGTTATTGTTTTCTGAACTATATGATAAATACTTGATTTGTTCTTAACTATGTGTTCTTAATTCTTGTTTTAATATTGCAGGATATTGATTCAAGTATTGATGCCCTTAGGCAGTGGAGGAATATTCCTTGTTTAAGTGTAAATCTAGCATAGTTAAGCGGAGTTGATCACAACCCTAGAGATAGGATGACGAAAATCTGTCGGATTAGGGTCAAACCTAATATGAGAGTCCATAGATCGAGTTAATGCAATTCTTGGGGTTTTAATTAGAAAGAGATTTTAATTAATCAACCTAGGGTCAGACGTTAGTAGCCGCAAGAGAGGTATTAATATAAATTAGGGAATCTTACGGATCAAGTCAAGTGAATAAATCGTCTGGTTCAGAGTTAGATAACAAGTGAAGTCTAGGTGGATTCCTCCTCGGGTATTGTCTTAATCAATTAGTTTTTCCCAAAAGTATTTCCCCAATTCCTTCTCTGTGTCTTAGCATCTTCAGCTTAGTAGTTAGTTAATTTTAGGTTAAACAACAATTCGTTTAATTCTTAGGCTGAATAATAAAAACAAAAGTCAGTATTAGTACTTTTGGTTCCCTTGGGTTCGACATCTTGGTCTTGCCACTAAACTATACTACTGTCGATAGGTGCACTTGCCTCAAGTCGTTGTCACAGTTAGTTTCTAGGCTCGATCATTCGTTATATAAATTTTAAGACTTCCTGACACGATCAGTACATATTTTTCAAGAATTATAGAGAAAATGTGGGTTGAAATGAGAGAAACAATCCAAAGAAAACATTTTGGACAATTGGACCCTATCCTGACTGGGAAGCCCATGAAGAAAGTGCCAAATATTTTTACGGTCGGGTCATTTTAAGGTTTCCTGCAAAACACTTTTTACTTTTCCCTCTTCCCACTTTTTCACATTATTTACCTTATAATTTTCTACAAACCCCTAACTATTACCCCCATTTACATCTCTCCGTTTGCCAACACTCTTTCATTTACCCCCAGTTACACAACGTTTCCCTTTTCATCTTTCTTAACCCCCCTTGCAACCCTTCCTGAACTCTAAACTTCTTCCCATTTACTTCTCTTGAGTAGTTTCACAAACCATTTTCATGTTTAGACTATAGAAAACTCACAATGACTCTTCTAGACTAATCAATGGCAAGAGCCAAAACATCTTCTAAGGGTGCCAAATCCTCTTAGGCAAGTGCCACCCAACCGAAACATTTCTGCAACAATGCTGCTGCATCGAAATATGACAACAGCATTTCCAAGAGACCATTCTGCTTTGGGAAATGTTTCTTGTTTAAGGATGAGCGACGCATGGGTTATGACAAGTCAGTTTCATCTGTTGTGGAAACGCACAATTGGCAAATCTTTTCTTTACACCCAGACGATGTCTTGGGAAAAGTTGTTCATGAATTCTATGCACATATAACTTCCCCCTGGTAACCCTTTTATTTATGTTCGAGGAACATCGGTCCCATTTGAAGAAGATAGAATCAATGCCCAATTTGGGCTGACAGATGTTCAAGACAAGCATACCTCGTTCACTAAAAACATAAATGTTGAAGGCTTAAATCAGGTGTTAAAGGACTTGTGTGTTGAAGGAACTCGATGGACTATGTTTAGCCAAGAATGTCACACAATCAAAAGGATTTCACTAAAGCCCTTTTGTAAGGTCTGGTATCACTTCCTCAAGAGTAGGTTAATGCCATCTACTCATAATTCCACAGCGTCTAAGGAACGAATGCTACTATAGCATTCGATCATTATGGGTAGGAAACTTGTAACACCCCTAACCTGTACCCGTCACCAGAATAGGGTTTCAGAGCATTACCAGAACATTTTTCTATTAAACTATGTAAATTTACTATTCATTTATCGAGATCATCCATAATGTCCCTTGATCAGGTCCTCGAGTCCCAATACAAACATTTGTAACAATCCCCTAGTCAGAATAGTGATTTTGGGACCACATATCCGAGTCAGAAAATATTTTAATATTATTTTCTGTGTTTGCAGTATATGATTAAGTATGTGTGAAATTTCTGTGAATTAATTTTGCGGGTTGTGTGCTTAATTTGATAAAAGGACTAAATCGCATAAAAGGTAAAAGTAACCTTCTATTTGATTAAGTGCTTAATTGATGTGTCTTTCTATATGTGAGGCCCTTATGTTGTAAATATGCCATTGGTATGATAGATGGACAGTGAAGCCATTGAATATACATGATTTATGTGTTAATAATAAAGGGTAAATTTGTAATTGAAATAAAATGTTAATTTAAATTATAAAAACAAAGCAAATAAAATTTGATAGTGGATTGTTCATCCATCCACCACCGAAAATAGAAACAAAAATAAGGGTTTAAGGCTTTCAAACATTCGACCATGGAAGTTCATTGATTCAAGGTATGTTTTGTTTCGGTTTTGGATAATTTCTACATTTTTGTAATTGTTACTTAGTATTCTTCAAAACCCATGCTTCAATTTTGTGAATTGATGAATATTTTGAAATGTGCCATTGATGAACACATGATTTTTGTGATGTTTGATGGTGAAATATGAAATATATGTGTTAGATTAACATGTTTTG
The DNA here is from genome assembly GCA_005393395.2 of Gossypium australe. Lineage (NCBI taxonomy): Eukaryota > Viridiplantae > Streptophyta > Magnoliopsida > Malvales > Malvaceae > Gossypium > Gossypium australe. The sequence continues at coordinate 69,230,206 of CM016615.1, forward strand.
TCTTTGAAGTTTTGATGATATTGAGTATTTTGGACTTAATTGAGAAAATAATATTTTGAGGGACTAAATTGTGAAATAAATGAAATGTATGGACTTGTATGGACTACATGAGAATTCGGCTAAGCATGGGTGTATTGAGATTTTGTGTATTTTGTGAAATAGGGACTAAAATGTCAAAATGTGAAAATGTGAGGGCTAATTTGTAAATATTGAATTGAATGATTTGGTGAATAAATGGATTAAATTTGAAAATGTATAGATCAAGAACCGAAGAAAACGGACTTAGGTTGCGGGAAGTCGAAAGTGATCGAATAGTCGAGTCCGTACATTAACTAAATTTGAGGTAAGTCTATATACGAATAAATGTATTTACATTGATATTTGAATGTTCATATGAAAATCTATCATGATGAATGTATATGATATGATGAGTTCATGAAATCCGAAGAAGAATCGATGGTATAACAAAGTCCGAGAAGCCCCGTACGAACCTAGGAATAGATAGGATTACATATGTCATGACATAGGTTTCCGATATGTGAGGTCATGTAAGACCATGTTTGGGACGTTGGCATTGATTTGAGATTTCATGTAGGACCACGTCTGGGACGTTGGCATCGATATGAGATTTACGTTCTAGACCATGTCTGGGACATTGGCATCGTATTGATTCGTGTAAGACCCTGTCTAGGATAGTGGCATCGATATTTGGTTACATGTAAGACCACGTCTGGGACGTTGGCATTGTACGACTATTCCTAGCATTCTGAGTATCCTGTTTAGTTCCGAACGGTTCAAAGGGCAAGTCCAAGAAATGAATGACTATGTGAGTTGTATATCCGTTTCAGGTATGTTTAATATATATGCTTTGAATAGGCATGAAAGGTGAGTAAATACGTGCATAGATGCAATGAGCTAAAATACGATATATGAATGAATGTGATACGAGCAAATGAGATACGAGCAAATGAGATGGATGGAGATATGATGATTGATAAGCAATGGCTAAATAGTGAGCCAATGAAGAATTATGAATTTGATATTGAAATATGTTAAAGAATCATGTATTGATATGATAATGTGAATTATACGATACATTTATTTGTATATGGCTTACTAAGCTTTTGGAAAGCTTACTTTGTGTGTGTTTACTCTATTTTACAGATCGTCAAACTTACGAAAGGCTTGGGAATCGTTGAGGATTGTCATCACACTACTCAAATCACATTTTGGTACCTTTTGACAATGTATAGATATTAAAGTATGACATGTATAGGCTAGATGTTTTGGAGTATGTTTGAGACATGTATATAGCCATGTGATATGGCTAGGTAAATTGTTAAGTTATGAATGTGTAGCCATGTCTTATGATGCTTAGCTTTGGTATGTTTTGGTGGTTAATAAAATGGTCAAGTTAATGGTTAGATTATGGATGCATAGTTAGCATATTATTGATGGTAAGTTGTGGATGAGTTATGTTTAGAAATGTTTGTGAATAAGTTGAGCTACATGGCTTAATAGTTGGTGTGATTGTTGAGCTCATAAGTGGTTAGAAATGATGAACATTTTGGTATGTTTTGGTTTCCTATGATGCTTGGATTGAATTGGTATGTTGCTTGTAGGGATAATCCAATGTGTGGGTGGCATTTTTGCCTTGAAAATGGCCTATAATTGCCCACACGATTGAGCACACGGGCAAGTGGCTCGACTGTGTCCCTCGTGGTTGAAATTTAAAACAAGTCAGACTCGACCATGGGCAAGACGCACGGGCGTGTGACTGGTCGTGTGGATCAAGTCAGTAGTGACCACGGGCTGGACACACGGGCATGTGACTTGCCGTGTGGTGCAAGTCAGTAGCTACCATGGGTGAGGCAGAAGTGCGTGTCCACGACTGTGGGACCAAGTCAGTATGTATGCCCTGTTTTGTCACAGCTTAGACACACGGGCGTGTCTGAAGCTGTCTGAGACACACGACCTGCCCACACGGGCGTGTGACCTCTGTAACTTTGAAAAAATTATAAATTTCTGAGAATTTCCATATGTATTCATTTTAGTCCCGGCCCTATTCTAAAGCATGTTCGAGGTCTCATTGACCCATTTAAGGGACGCTTTGATCCTATTGGTTCATTTATATTATGAAATATCCGTAAAAGTTTCCAATTGTCCGGTAATGCGTCCTAATCCTAGGCCGACATCAATTACGGGTTAGGAGTGTTACAACATTAGAATCGAATTGGGACTTAATCGGAAACTTTAAAAATTTTTCGCAAAATTACAAAAAAAAATTCTAGGGTGTAGGACTCACACGCCCATGTGACCCTGGAACACGCCCGTGCTACAGGCCGTGTTAGATTTAGGGTGTTCTCAGACTTGTGCCATACGACCATGCCACATGCGCATTTGTTAGGCCGTGTGGTTAATTAATTTATTTCGAATTAGGTGCAGGTTTCACATAACCAAGACACACGCCCGTGTCCTAGGCCGTGTGGCGCACACGGCTGAGACACACGCTCGTGTCTCTGCTCGTGTACCCAATTTTGAGCATTTCGTTTCTCAAAATTAAGGTGCAGGGGACACACGACCTAACAACATACCCGTGTTACTAGGCTGTGTGTCACACACGGTCTAGACACACGCCCGTGTGTCTACCCATGTGGACAAAATAAAGCCATTCTAGCTTCATTTCTCACCCAAAATTTCACCCAAGACTTGCACTTGAAACACACATAGTTTAACTTCAATTTGGGCAATTTCTATCATTCACAAGGCATATCACTACAACCATACGTGATCACAACCTTACCTTAGTTTAACTTAGACATTCCCAACATTGATCACATATTCTTAACATAACACATGTGTATATATGTATATCATAATAATCTACTTAGTCATACCAAAATGAACCTATACTAGCCATTCCAATGGCTAGGATACAAAATAACATTTTAAGCCACTATTGGCCAAGTTGTCTTATACATGCCATTATACCCAAAATGATTTTACTAAGTCATTTTGTATATGTTTTAATTAATTTGATTAAACGTATTGCTTCATAACGGTAATAAGGATTATTCTGTATTTAGCCACGAGTTGTGGCTCATATTGGTCATGGAATTATAATGCTTGTGTATGCATGTGTTTGTTAAATTTTAAATTATAAGTGAAATTTTGTGGCTCGGGATTTGGTAGAATGTATTGTTAAGTCTGGTAATGCCTCATACCCGGTTCCGGCAGTAGTGATATCAGAGCCAGGTTTCGATCCTGGCCCCTATACATGCCATAACTTAAATCATTTATAAATAAAGACACCCATAGGTAGCTTGATAGTGTGAAGTGATCTCTGATGACCTTCAGCCCGAGCTTGTTTAATAGGACTCTCAAACATGGGAAAGAAAAGGGGGTAAGCTTATAAAGCTTAGTAAGTTCACATGTAAAAACAATAAGCATTAGTAATGAATTTAGCTTATTACTAAGCTGTCATAACTTGCATAAATAATGCTAAGTTCTTACTTTCTCAACTTACTCATTTGTAGCCTTACCAAAGCCTCAACGAGACAAATCCTCACAACAAGTTCTCTAATTGATACAATCATTAAATCACATGCTTATACCTTATTACTCATGTTCCATTAATCTATCTACTTGAATCACTGTTGCTAAATTATTTATTTCTTGAACTACAGAGCTCCTAATTACAAACCGCTAATTTTCCCTGAAACTAAACTTACATATCTTCATACGATAAAATTTCTAAAATTTTTGGTCTTTCCAATTAGTACAGTTTATTCATTAAAATTTCCCATGTTTCACTATTTGACTATTCTGACCTCTCTTCACTATGAGTCAATTATCTCCTCATACAGAATTCAGATGACCTTATTGTTTAGTTAATTTGAAACTAGACTCATTCAAAATTTCAAGAATATAAATTATATCACATAATTTGTTTTGTACAATTATTAATGATTTTTCCAAGACAGAATAGGGGATCACGTAGTCATTTTGAACCAGTCTCACAAAAATTTAAATATCTCAAATTCTACAAATCCTTTGTTTGCTATGTTTCTTTTATATGAAAATAGACTCAATAAACTTTAAATTAATATCTCATCAAACTTATAATCAAATTTATACTATTTTTGGTGATTTTTCAAAATCACGTAACTGCTGCTATCCAAAACAATTTTATTTGTAAATTTTTACTCTCACTCACTTTAGTTGTATTCATTACTTACCTATAACAATCTTTCCAATTTCCGATTACATATCGAGCATATTTCTCATACGTTACACATGGATATACCTACACTTATCACTACAAGCCACACATAATTTCACTTAATCGATTTTCTCGGTGAACTCATTGGTAACCTTACCAAAGGCTCAGAATACAAAGGGCACCTTACTTAATAGGTTGCTTACATACCTGCAACATTCTCACTTAACACATGAGTACTCTTTCATAATATAGGCATATTGCCAATCATGTCATAAAGTGTCACAAGCATAACTGAAAACTCATCACTTACTTAATACTTGATAATCTCAATTACTTACAATCTCAATATTAAATAAGCCTTAAATGCATACTTGTACTCATACCAGTACTCTTTCTTCATGTTCTCACCTTGTCATTTCTTTGACTTACTCTTTGGACTACTCGGGAACCTTTTCCTTTTTGAACTTACCATTGCCATGTCTTGACATGGTCTTACGTGGTATCTTGGCCTTATGAACTCACCAATGCCATGCCTTGGCATGGTCTTACATGGGACCTTTGCCTTATAGTAACTCATCAGTGCTTGCCTTATAGAACTTATTAATTCCATGCCTTGGCATGGTCTTACATGATATCCTTATCTTACCAAATGCCATGTTCCAAACATGGTCTTACATGGTATCCTTGTCTTACCAAATGCCATGTTCCAAACATGGTCTTACATGGTATCCTTGTCTTAGTGCCAATGCCACATCTTGATGTGGCCTTACATGGAGTCCTTAATCAATGCCAATGCCATGTCTTGACATGGTCTTACACGGGATCCTTGCCTTACCAATGCCATGTCTTGACATTGTCTTACATGGTATCCTTAACCGTCAATTCCTCTTTAAATGCCATGTTATGAATATGGACTTTTCCGTCAATTCTTCCTTAATTGCCATGGTATAGCCATGGACTTTGAGATATCAATGTCTTGTCAAGTCATAGCTGAAACATATTTGCTCAAATTCTCAAGGTTAGTCGCATAACTCAATAATAACATTACTAATAACAATAATTGCATAATAATAAAATGCTACTCAACTTACATACTTACATTCTAAATCTCATCATATCATCAACTTAACTTATTCTCATCAAACTATGCTAGTCAATACTTTCTTTTTATCATACAAAGCCATAATACAAAATATGGTCTAACATAGAAATTATACAAGTTCTCTTTCCAATATCAAATTATTATCGAACATTAATCATTATATATTTATGGCCAAAATATCAATTTATCATTCAAATATGCATAATTAAATGCTTATTGAACATATGAACTTACCTCGATACCAAAACGGTCATTTTACCAACTTTCTCGATTTTCAATTTTCCTCCCGTTCTAGGTCCAAATCTCGTTTTTCGGGGTCTAAGACATCACATTTCACTTATTTAATTAATGTACTACTCAAAACAGTCCCTAACTCAAACTTTGGCAAAATTACAAATTTGCCCCTAAACTTTTGCATAATTATGATTTTGCCCCTAGGCTCGAAAATTAAACTTCATCCCTTATTCTTATGTTTTATAACATGGTAATAATTTTTCCCTTCTATGGCAACATCAAATTCTTGCTCTAACATGCACTTATGTACATTAGGTATTTTTGCCGATTATGTCGTTTTACTCGTTTTCACTTAAAATCGCTTAGTAAAAGTTGTTTAACATAATTCTAAGCTTCATATTCTGCCATAAAACATCAAAACAAATACATTTCACCTATGGGTATTTTTCCAAATATGAACCCTAGGTTAAATTATTGCTAGAATAAGCTAAATCAAGTTACCGGGACTCCAAAAACGTAAAGAACATGAAAAACGGGGCTAGAATGGACTTACCATGAAGCTTGGAAAGCTTGAAAACCCTATCTATGGTTTCCCACATGTTAGATTCGGCCTAAGCTTGAAGATGGACAAATTTGGCATTTGAATTTTGTTTTTAATTCATTTAATTCACTAAATTACCAAAATGCCCCTTAAAAAGATCTTTTGAAACATACCCAACCATGTCCATTTTTGTCCACCAACTTAACCAATGGCCTAATTATCATTTAAGGACCTCCAATTTAAAATTTCATAACAATTGGACACCTCTAACATGTAGAACTCAACTTTTGCACTTTTTACAATTAAGTCCTTTTGACTAAATTGAGTGCCTAAACGTCAAAATTTTCGAATGAGATTTTCACAAAATCATTTCGTGAAACTGTAGACCATAAAAATATAAATAAAATAAATTTCTCAATATCGGATTTGTGGTCCCGAAACCACTGTTCCGACTAAGCCCAAAATCGGGCTGTTACAATTTATATAACAAGGTCAATGGGATTACTCGTCCGAGTTAAATCCCGCCCGCAACAAATGCAGGGCTTTATTAGTTTTGGGAAAGCGCATATAATCATCGGAATTCAACATTCAATCGGGACTAACCCTTTTATCACCATTTCAAGCATGTAGCAAATTTTCCATCATAGCAAACAAGTAAAGCACATTAACATAATTCACATTACATACAAACACAACATTCAATTAACATAGTTGCATGTCCGATTAAGTTACACGAACTTACTTCGACACTTGTTCGTGTAAATATCTACTAATCCGAAATCTTTTCTTTTCCTCAATCTAGCCTCGAGTTTGTGTTTTTCAGATCTATATAAATGAACTTAACTATCAATTCCATACATTTCATATTTAAATGAACTCAATTTACGTGTAGGCAAAATTACCATTTTGCCCCTAACTTTTCCATAAATTCTGATTTTGTCCCTAGACCCGGAAGATGAAACTTGTGCAAATTACTCCCTATTCCAAGCCTAACCGAACCCCAATACAAAATTTACAGCACATGTATACATAAAATTTCAGAATTTTTCTTTCAATTTCACAATTTAACATTTTAGTCCCTAACTCAAGTTTTCATCAAAAATCACTTTGTAAAAGTTGTCTATCTATCAATAATCTTTCATTTTCTACCATAAATTTCTAATTTCCAGCATAATACATCCATGACCCATTTTCATACTTTGATAATTTTTCAAATTAATCCCCCAAATAGAGAGATTAACCTATCCCGATTCCAAAAATATCAAAATTACTAAAAATGGGACAAGAAAACTTCCCCAATTAGGCCTTGAAAGTTTCTTCTCTCTCTCCTAGGGTTTCCATAAAATTTTAGGTTGACGATGACAGATGATATTTTCTTTTATCATCTTTTAAGTAATTAAGTTTTTGCTATTTTTAGTTTAGTCCTTGACCTTTTTCTATAATTCCATGGATAAGTCACCATGAAAAATCTACATACTTTTCTTAATGGTCTAATTACCATATAAGGACCTCTAGTTTTGAATTCCATAGCTATTTAATCCTTATAGCTACTAGGATTCAACTTTCACATTTTATACAATTTAGTCCTTGTAATTAGGCACTAAATCAATAAAATTTTCATGTCAAAATTTTCACATGTCACGTTTATCATATTACGAACCGTATAATAAAATAAAAATAAATTATATTTTGGGTCGGATCTGTGGTCCCAAAACCACTGTTCCGATTTCACTGAAAAATGGGTTCTTACAACTCTCCCTGCTTTAGGGATTTTTGTCCTCGAAAATCTTACCAGTGAAAGGATTCGAGTATTGCTTCCTCATAGTTTCCTCCGGCTCCTAGGTAGCCTCTTCTATACTATGTCATTGTCAAAGAACTTTTACCAAAGCTACCTTTTTATTTCTTAACTCTTTTGTTTCCCAAGCTAAGATTTTGATTAGTTCCTCACCATATGTCATATCAGGCTGAATCTCTACCTCTTCCGGAGAGATAACATGTGAAGGGTCAGATCAATACCGCCTAGCATAGACACATGAAAAACATTATGAATCTAATCAAGCTCTGGTGGTAAAGCTAACTGATATGCAACCGGTGCAATTCTTTCAGTAATATCATATGGTCCAATGAATCGTGGACTCAATTTCCATTTACGACCAAACCGGTGAACTTTCTTCCATGGTGACACTTTCAAGAATACCTTGTCACCAACCTGAAATTCTATCTCTTTTCTTTTCAAATCTGTATAAGACTTTTATCAATCAAAGGCTGCTTTCAAATTATCTCGAATTACCCTAACTTTTCCTCAGCCTCTTGGACTAAGTCAGCTCCGTGTAAATTTTTCTCACTGAGTTCTGTCCAATACAATGGAGTTCTACATTTGTGACCACACAAGGCTTCGTACGGTGCCATTTTAATACTAGACTGATAACTATTATTGTAACACCCCCAATCTGTATCCGTCGCCGGATCATAGTTAAGGGGTATTACAAAACTAAACCCAATCCATAATCGATAATACTACACATTGATCATGCTTCTGTAAAACAGAAAGGAAATTTCACAATCCAATATATAAATATATACTAAAACCGAATCATAACCATAATACATCTACTATTCGAATGTATACAAAACGACCCCCAAAAGAGATTGTACTTGTAGTAATTTGTAGACCTCATTTTCAATGTCAAAAACTTCCCAACATTAATCTGTCATATTAATTTCGATTAATAAGGTTACATTGTCAAAAACAAACCTATTGCGACTAGCGTGAAACATTAGTTACCAAAATACATAATCACCATATTCGGCTTTGCATAATAAAACTTTAACCAAATGGTCATTCAAGCTACATTATCACACATCAAGCATAACACATGAATAATTATATTTTCAAAAAGGACTAACCTCAAGACCGAATATACACAAGATCAAAGTACCAAAAATTAGCCATTTTCGCATGGCTTACATCATTAAGATCCATTTTATACAAATCATAAGAAAACTAAATAGCTTATACATGCCATAATCATTAAAGATTAACCTATCAAAAAGGGGTACCCAAAATAGTTGATAGTATGATGAGCTCCCGAGTTGATCCACGAGCTAAGATTGAACCTTCCCAAAGGTGATCTACAAATCCAAAGAAACAATAGAAAGAAAGTAAGCTTTGCAGTTTAGTAAGATTTCAGTTTGATAGACTTAGTTTCACTAATTCCACTTAAAAATTTCAAAGAACATTTCATACACCACAACAAAGCAGAACAATCAAAGCTCTAAGTTCAATACGCAAATATCTTATGAAATGATTGGTAACATACTTAATACTAATAGGTTCCCAACTTACATTACTAATCGCATTCATTTATCTTAGCATGAATAAAACTTACCTTCTAATCTACTTATCATTCAAAAATCTGCTATTCATGCATATCCCTAGGATATCGTATTCAACATTACTAAATTTCTGATTTGTAATTATAAGGAAATCCTTTTTAAACGAGCTCTGTACCTGCATATCGAGAACTAAGGTTATTAATAATTTGCACGCCTGGTGCCATTCTAATTACACTCGGTAACGTGTCGCTCACTTAGAGCCGTTACTAATAACTTGTAACGTATCGCTCACACAGAGCTGTTACTAATAACTTGTAACGTATCGCTCACACAGAGTCGTTACTAATAACTTTGTAACGTATCGCTCACACAGAGCCATTACTTATAACTTTGTAACGTATCGCTCATACAGAGCCGTTACTTAATCTACCTGCACTCTTAATGTCAGACCACAATTTCATATCCATGGTACAACTCACAGACCCTCATTCCATTTTAAAAATATTCAATCATATGTATAACCAACTCACATCTTTTCAAGCATAATTTCATACATATATTTAGTCATACAAATACCTACATATTCCTACTAAATCCAATTTACACATTCGGCACACCACCTTCAAATTTTATTCTCACCTTGAACACATTTCCTAACCTTATTTAATACCATATATAAGTACTCACATTCAAATTCATTATAGCGTATTTTCTACCATCCAACTCAATATCGAATTTTTCCATACTTGATACCATTTATTTTTCTATTCAGTTAGCACATTCGGCACATCTTAATTTTACAAGTCTAGGACTATTGGACATTAGCATTTTATAAAAAAATCACTCCAATTAACTCAATTGCTGGAAATCTTACCTCAAAAAAGCAACGATTTAGGACTTCCCGGCTATACTTCTAGTTTAGCTTTTCCTCGACCTTTTTCCAAATCTTTTCTTTCTTGATCTAAAACTAAATTTAAAAGAATCTATTCAAATAAATTTCGTTCAATTACAATCGAAACACATAATTATACCATTCTTCCCATCCATCAATCATAATTTGAAACTTTTACAATTTACTACTATTTTTTTATTCATTCGAGCCTAGTATGCAATTATAACAAATTTTATACACTTTTACTCTAGAGTCGAATCCTTCTCAAGCTTAATTACATCTCTTTGAACATTTAAAAATCATTCATAGCATGTACTCTATCAATTTGCATAGTTACCCCTATAGTTTCACTTTCTTGCAATTTAATCCTCAAGCTTAAAATACAAGAATTCTATAAAATTCGAATAAGCCCCTTAAGGGCCGAATTTTCTATAGGTCCCTACTAGTCTCCACAAACCATTCTTCTAACATTCTAACCCTTCTACTATTTAATTTATGCAATTACACCCTTAGTATTAAATTCAATCAATAATCACATCAAAATTTAAGCATTCATCCTTGACCAATTATACTATTTCACGATATACATATATATAACCAAACAATTAAGAAAGAAAACCCCCACACATGGCCATCTCAACATCCGGCCGAATGTAAGAGGGCATCTTCATGCTCAAATTGAAACAATCCCTCCTATCATTCCTACAAGCTTAAATTACTACTCTTCATTTCATTTAATTTTCTATCTCCATTCATCTAATATTCATTAACACAACAAGCTATAATCACCTCCCATGGCCGAAACTCAACATGACTAACTTCAAAAATTTCAACATGCTTTCAGTAATGTTCAAAGTAACCAACTCATTTACATATAGATTACTAAATTAAAGCTCAAATTCTCACCTTACCAAGCACATGCAATGGCCGAATGATGAGGGATGAATTTTCTCCTTTTCTTTGAAGGGGAATTCGGTGAAGAAGATGAAGGAAGGAAAGAGAAAATCAATTTCTTTTCATGTTTATTTTGTTAATCAATATAATACATATATTATTATTCATAAAATATATTATTTACATTATAAAATACAAAAATAATCTTCCCCCATCATCATTGCCGTCCATTAGCATGAAAGGTGGAAATTTAACATGCAAATCCTTGAATCAAATAAACAATTCAATATACTCTACTAATTCCATGCTTACTACTTTTGCCATTTTAGCAATTTAATCCTTTTATTAAATTAAACATCCAAACATTTAAATTTTTCTACGATATTTTTACTCATGCACAACCACTTAACATAGACAACATATGATCAAGAATTTAATTTTCTAATTCGGATTCGTAGTCCCGAAACCACCATTCCGATTAGGGTCGAATTCGAACTATTACAACTCCCCCTAGGAATTTTCGTCCCCAAAAATCCTACCGGAAAAGAGATTCGGATAGCGTTCTTTCATCACATCCTCTGATTCCCACGTTGCTTCTTCGACTCCGTGTTTTTGCCACAGTACTTTAACTAAAACTTTTATCTCACGGCTCAAGATACGAATCGGTTCTTCTTCATAGGTCATATCAGATTGAATCTCCACTTCAGTCGGGCAAATCACATGCGATGGATCAGATCGGTATTTACAAAGCATCGAAACATGGAAGACATTATGAATCTTCTCTAGTTCAGGTGGTAACTGTAATCTATAAGCAACCGGTCTGATTCGTTCAACGATTTCATACGGTCCAATGAATCTTGGACTCAACTTGCCTTTACAACTGAACCTTAGAATTTTCTTCCAGGGTGACACTTTCAAAAACACCCGATCTCCAATCTGAAACTCAATGTATTTACGTTTTAAATCAGCGTAAGATTTTTGACGGTCTGAAATAGCTTTTAAACTATCACGAATCACTGCCACCTTCTGTTCAGTTTCTTTAACCAAATCAACCCCGTGTATCTTGTTTTCACTCAGCTCGGTCCAGTACAAGGGTATACGACACTTACGACCGTACAAGGCTTCGTAGGGTGCCATTTTGATACTAGATTGGAAGCTATTATTATAAGAAAATTCAACCAAAGGTAAGTATCGTTCCCACGTACCTTCAAACTCGAGGATGCAACATCTCAACATATCCCCAAGGATCTGAATGATTCATTCAGATTGACCGTCGGCCTGCGGATGAAAAGCTGTGCTAAAATGTAGCTTAGTACCTAAAGCATCTTGTAATTTCTTCCAAAACCGCGACGTGAACCTTGGATCCCTATCTGAAACAATAGAAACGGGTACTCCATGTAACCTCACAATCTGTGATATGTATAGCTCCGCTAGCTTATAAAGTGAAAAGTCGATACGTATCAGAATGAAATGAGCCGATTTTGTCAATCTATCCACGATAACCCAGATTGAATCTTTCTTACTCGGTGTTAGTGGTAGACCCGATACAAAATCCATTGTGTTTCGATCCCAGTTCCACTCAGGTATCAAAATCGGTTGAAGCAGTCCCGATGGCACCTGATGCTCAGCTTTCACCTGTTGACATACTAAACACCTTGTCACATAGTCTGAGATATCTCGTTTCATACCATGCCACCAGTAATGTTGTTTCAAATCGTTATACATTTTTGTACTGCCCGGATGTACCAAAAATTTACTATTATGAGCTTCTTCACAAATCATTCGAATCAAGTCAGAGTTCTTAGGCACACATATCCGATTCTTAAACCGTAGACACCCTTCATCATCTATTTGAAATTCAGAATCCGTATTTGAATCACATGTACTCCTTTTTGCTATTAAATCATCATCGATCCCTTGAGCATCACTAATTTGTTGCACAAATAAAGGTTTCGCCTTTAATTTAACAATGAGTGTATCATCCTCGGTCATAGATAAATTTGCATTCATTGCACACAGAGCAATTAACGGTTTCTGACTAAGTGCGTCAGCAACTACATTAGCCTTTCCCGGGTGATAGTCAATCACAAGCTCATAGTCTTTCAATAGCTCTAACCATCGTCGTTGCCTCAAGTTCAGATCCTTCTGAGTCATTAAATACTTTAGACTCTTATGATCGAATAGACATGGCATTTTTCGCTAAAAAGATAGTGTCGCCATATCTTCAAAGCATAAACTATAGCGGCCAACTCAAGGTCATGCGTTGGATAATTTCTCTCGTGCGGTTTCAGCTGCCTCAAAGTGTAAGCTATAACTTTACCTTCCTGCATCAGTACACAACCCAAGCCATTTAAAGATGCATCACTATAAACAACAAACTCTTTACCCGATTCTGGCTGAACAAACACCAGAGCTTCTGTTAACAAAGTCTTTAGCTGATCAAAACTCTCCTGACACCATTCTAACAATTCAAATGTCTTTTTGCAATAATTTTGTCATTGGAGCTGCTATCATAGAAAACCCTTTTACGAAGCGTCTATAATACCCGGCAAGTCCCAGAAAGCTACGAATCTCAGAAATATTTCGCGGGGGCCTCCAATCAAGTATGGCCGAAACTTTACTCGGGTCAACCCGGATACCTGATGCCGAAATGATATGCCCCAGAAAGCTAACTTCCCTTAGCCAAAATTCACATTTGCTAAACTTCGCGTATAATTATTTTTCATGCAAAGTCTGCAACACTAACCTTAAATGCTCAGCATGCTCCGTTTCATCTCGCGAATAAATTAGTATATCATCGATGAACACAACTACAAACCGATCTAAATACGGTCTGAATACCCGATTCATTAAATGCATGAAAAGAGCCGGAGCATTAGTAAGCCCAAACGGCATTACCAAGAACTCATAATGGCCATATCTCGTTCGAAAGGCAGTCTTCGGTATATCAGGTTCTCTAACTCGCAACTTATAATATCCCGATCACAAATTAATTTTTGAAAATATAGATGCTCCCTTAAGCAGATCAAATAGATCGTCAATGCCCGGCAATGGGTATTTGTTCTTTACAGTTACCTTATTGAGCTGCAAATAGTCAATGCACATTCTCAAAGTTCCATCTTTCTTTTTCACAAAGAGAACGGGAGCACCCCAGGGAGAGAAACTCGGTCGGGCGAAACCTCTATCTGTTAACTCTTGTAACTAAGTCTCTAATTCTTTAAATTTAGTCGGTGCCATTCTGTACGGAGCTATCGAAATCGGGGTGGTTCCCGGCACTAACTCAATCCCAAATTCTACCTCACGAACTGTTGGTAACCCCAGTAGTTCCTCTGGGAACACATCTGGATACTCATTAACAACTGGCATCGATTCGATCTTTTTCTCAGTTACCTTTTCATCAATCACGTACGCAAGATAGGCTTCACAACCTTTCCTCAAATACTGCCGAGCCAACATTGTCGATATCACCTTAGGTAGTCCGTTTAAATCCGTAGGCTCAATTCAAATTATCTCGTTATTTTGGCATCTCAAATCAATAGTCTTTCGTCTGCAATTTACTACTGCATCATACATCGTTAGCCAATCCATACCGAGAATAACGTCAAACTAGTCGAACGGTAATAGCATCAGGTCGACCGGGAAACACGTATCTTGAATCATCAAGGGGCAGTTTTTACACACTTTGTCGACTAACACATATCGACCCAGGGGGTTTGAAACCCGAATCACAACATCAGTAGACTCAACAAGTAAAGTCTTACTGAATACTAATGCTTCACACATATACGAATGAGTTGAACCAGGGTCAATCAAAGCAGTTACATTAGTATCAAAGAGAATGAAAGTACTGGTGATGACATCCGGGGATTAGGCCTCCTCTCTGGCTCGGATGGTGTAAGCTCTAGCTGGTATCCGGGCATCAGATCGAACAACCGCATCTGAGGCTCCCCTCTGTACACCACTCCTACCTCCCCCAAATCGAGATGATCTGCCTCAAGCTATAGTGCCACTCGGTTTCGCACTCTAAACAGGACCCTTCCCAGCATTCTCCGGGCAATTTCGAATAAAGTGTTCCTGAGAACCACACTTATAACAAGTGCGGGAGAGAGATTTACCCCAACACTCTCCGTGATGTCGTCTGCCACACTGCTGACACTCTGGCTTGCTCAATCTCTCGTTACCAACACTTGCAACTGACATAGCCCGAGAACTTATCGGTGTCCTTTCTTGTATAGAAATCCCGGTGTTGGGTTTGGATCGACTACCATTGTTCTTGAACTTCTTCATAGTCATCTGTGAAAACTTACTTGCAGATCTCTTTCGAATGTCTTTAGATTCAAATTCGGCCTTCTGTTTTTCCTTTCCCAATTCTTCAGCCTTACAGGCTCGTTCGACCAGTACAACAAACTCGTTAATTCCGAGAATACCAACCAGAAGCTTTATATCTTCGTTTAGACCATCTTCAAATCTCCGGTACATTGCAGCTTCTGACGAAACACACTCACGAGCATAGCGAGTAAGTCACACAAACTTGCGCTTGTATTCAGACACAGTCATACGGCCCTGTTTGAGTTCAAGGAGTTCTTTTCGGTTAGAGTCGATAAAGCGTTGGCTTATGTACTTCTTACGAAATTCTGTCTGGAAAAAGTCCCAAGTAACCCTTTCTTTCGGGACCACTGATGTGAGTGTATTCCACCAATAATAAGCAGAATCTTGTAATAGTGATATAGCACACTTCAAACACTCGTCGGGGGTGCAGGCCAGTTCGTCGAAAACACGAACAGTATTGTCGAACCAAAATTCAGCTCGTTCCGCATCATCATCATCCTTAGCACTAAATTTTTGAGCTCCGTGTTTTCTAATACGATCAATCGGAGGCTTGCTTACTTTTTCCAAATTTACGATCAGGGGTATCGCTTGTACTATAGGGGGAGTATTCTGATTCAAGGGTGGTTGCGTAATAGCCGGATTGGCTCGGACATACTGACCAAACCAATCATTCATCATATAGCAAAAGGCTTGTTTAGCCCTCTCTTCAGGATCACTAGCAGCGGGTCGAGATTCTTCCGACGCTGCCCCTTGCGCAGGAGCAGGTGCCACACTCTCGACATCATCCGCTACGGCTTGCTCAGGATCAAGATCCATTACTATACAAAAGAAACAAATACATTTAACTGTCAGAAGTCATCATCATACTATCATATTATAAATTATAGCATGTATAGCTAAACCCACACACACCCTGTTAGTCCGAGAAACGACTAAACCTGGCTCTGATGCCAATAAAATCTAACACCCCTAACCTTATCCGTCGCCGGATCATAGTTAAGGGGTATTACAAAACTAAACCATATCCATAACCGATAATGCTACACATTGATCATGCTTCTGTAGAACTACTTTAAAATAGAAAGGAAATTTCACAATCTAATATATAAATATATACTAAAACCGAATCTTAACCATAATACATCAACTATTCGAATGTATACAAAACTACCCCCAAAAAAGATTGTACTTGTAGTAATTTGTAGACCTCATTTTCAATGTCAAAAACTTCCCAACATTGATCTAACATATTAATTTCGATTAATAAGGTTACATTGTCAAAAACAAATCTATTGCGGCTAACATGAAACGTTAGTTACCAAAATACATAATCACCATATTCGACTTTGCATAATAAAACTTTAACCAAATGGTCACTCAAGCTACATTATCACACATCAAGCATAACACATGAATAATTATATTTTCAAAAAGGACTAACCTCAAGACTGAATATACACAAGATCAAAGTACCAAAAATTAGCCATTTTCGCATGGCTTACATCATTAAGATCCATTTTATACAAATCCTAAGAAAACTAAATAGCTTATACATGCCATAATCATTAAAGATTAACCTATCAAAAAGGGGTACCCAAAATAGTTGATAGTATGATGAGCTCCCGAGTTGATCCACGAGCTAAGATTGAACCTTCCCAAAGGTGATCTACAAATCCAAAGAAACAACAGAAAGAAAGTAAGCTTTGCAGCTTAGTAAGATTTCAGTTTGATAGACTTAGTTTCACTAATTCCACTTAAAAATTTCAAAGAACATTTCATACACCACAACAAAGCTGAACAATCAAAGCTCCAAGTTCAATACGCAAATATCTTATGAAATGATTGGTAACATACTTAATACTAATAGGTTCCCAACTTACATTACTAATCACATTCATTTATCTTAGCATGAATAAAACGTACCTTCTACTCTACTTACCATTCAAAAATCTACTATTCATGCATATCCCTAGGATATCGTATTCAACATTACTAAATTACTGATTTACAATTATAAGGAAATCCTTTTTAAACGAACTCTGTACCTGCATATCGAGAATTAAGGTTAATAATAATTTGCACGCCTGGTGCCATATCTAATTACACTCGGTAACGTGTCGCTCACTTAGAGCCGTTACTAATAACTTGTAACGTATCGCTCACACAGAGCCGTTACTAATAACTTGTAACGTATCGCTCACACAGAGTCGTTACGAATAACTTTGTAACGTATCGCTCACATAGAGCCGTTACTTATAACTTTGTAACGTATCCTTCACACAGAGCCGTTACTTAATCTACCTGCACTCTTAATGTCAGACCATAATTTCATATCCATGGTACAACTCGCAGACCCTCATTCCATTTTAAAAATATTCAATCATACGTATAAACAACTCACATCTTTTCAAGCATAATTTCATACATACATTTAGTCATAGAAATACCTACATATTCCTGCTAAATCCAATTTACACATTCGGCACACCACCTTCAAATTTTATTCTCACCTTGAACACATTTCCTAACCTTATTTAATACCATATATAAGTACTCACATTCAAATTCATTATAGCATATTTTCTACCATCCAACTCACTATCGAATTTTTCCA
This sequence comes from Gossypium australe, assembly GCA_005393395.2. Taxonomy (NCBI): domain Eukaryota; kingdom Viridiplantae; phylum Streptophyta; class Magnoliopsida; order Malvales; family Malvaceae; genus Gossypium; species Gossypium australe. The sequence continues at coordinate 69,248,370 of CM016615.1, forward strand.
TACTTGATACCATTTATTTTTCTATTCCATTAGCACATTCGGCACATCTTAATTTTACAAGTCTAGGGCTATTGGACATTAGCATTTTATAAAAAAATCACTCCAACTAACTCAATTGCTGGAAATCTTACCTCAAAACAACGACGATTTAGGACTTCCCAGCTACACGTCTAGTTTAGCTTTTCCTCGATCTTTTTCCAAATCTTTTCTTTCTTGATCTAAAACCAAATTTAAAAAAATCTATTCATATAAATTTCGTTCAATTATAATCGAAACACATAATTATACCATTCTTCCCATCCATCAATCATAATTTGAAACTTTTACAATTTACTACTATTTCTTTTTTTTATTCATTCGAACCTAGTATGCAATTATAACAAATTTTATACACTTTTACTCTAGAGTCGAATCCTTCTCAAGCTTAATTACATCTCTTTGAACATTTAAAAATCATTCATAGCATGAACTCTATCAATTTGCACATTTACCCCTATAGTTTCACTTTCTTGCAATTTAATCCTCAAGCTTAAAATACAAGAATTCTATAAAATTCGAATAAGCCCCTTAAGAGCTAAATTTTCTATAGGTCCCTACTAGTCTCCACAAACCATTCTTCTAACATTCTAACCCTTCTACTATTTAATTTATGCAATTACACCCTTAATATTAAATTCAATCAATAATCACATCAAAATTTAAGCATTCATCCTTGACCAATTATACTATTTCACGATATACATATATATAACCAAACAATTAAGAAAAAAAACCTCACACATGGCCATCTCAACATTCGGCCGAATGTAAGAGGGCATCTTCATGCTTAAATTGAAACAATCCCTCCTATCATTCCTACAAGCTTAAATTACTACTTTCCATTTCATCTAATTTTCTATCTCCATTCATCTAATAATCATTAACACAACAAGCTATAATCACCTCCCATGGCCGAAACTCAACATGCCTAACTTCAAAAATTTCAACATGCTTTCGGTAATGTTCAAAGTAACCAACTCATTTACATATAGATTACTAAATTCAAGCTCAAATTCTCACCTTACCAAACACATGCAATGGCCGAATGATGAGGGATGAATTTTGTCCTTTTCTTTGAAGGGGAATTCGGTGAAGAAGATGAAGGAAGGAAAGAGAAAATCAATTTCTTTTCATGTTTATTTTGTTAAATCAATATAATACATATATTATTATTCATAAAATATATTATTTACATTATAAAATACAAAAATAATCTTCCCCCATCATCATTGCCGTCCACTAGCATGAAAGGTGGAAATTTGACATGCAAATCCTTGAATCAAATAAACAATTCAATTTACTCTACTAATTCCATGCTTACTACTTTTGCTACTTTAGCAATTTAATCCTTTTATTAAATTAAACATCCAAACATTTAAATTTTTCTACGATATTTTTACTCATGCATAACCACTTAACATAGACAGCAAATGGATCAAGAATTTATTCTTCTAATTTGGATCCGTGGTCTTGAAACCACCATTCAGATTAGGGTCGAATTCGGACTGTTACAATTATTATAAGCAAATTCAGCTAAAGTCATATACCTTTTCCAGATACCTTCAAACTCAAGGACACAACACCGAAGCATATCTTCCAAGATCTGTATTACCCGTTCAGATTGACCATCTGTTTGGGGATGAAATGCAGTGCTAAAGTGACTATCTGTTTGGTGATGAAATGCAATGCTAAAGTGTAACTGAGTACCTAGAGCTTCTTGTAATTTACTCCATAATCGAGATGTAAACCGAGCATCTCTATCTAAAATGATGGAGACAAGCACTCCATGCAATCTGACAATCTCAGGAACATATAACTCAGCCAATCTATCCAAGGAATAATCCATACGTACTGGAATAAAGTGTGTAGACTTTGTCAACCAATCAACAATTACCCAAATGGCATCTTTCTTCTTTGGAGACAGGGGTAATCCCGATACAATCCATAGTAATTCTTTCTCACTTCCATTCAGGTATCATAACTGGCTGTAATAGTACAGAAGGCAACTGATGTTCAGCTTTTACTTGCTGACATATCAAACATTTAGATACAAACTCAGAAATATCTCGTTTCATTCCCGGCCACCAGTACATCTTTTTTTTTAGATCATTATACATTTTATTACTACTAGGATGCATAGACATGTTACCATTATGGGCTTCATTCAAAATCTTATGTATTAGCTCTGAACTTTTTGGCACACATACTCTGCCTCTGAATAATAAACAACCATCAGTCTCGATCTGAAATTCTAAGTCAGGAGTTGATTCACTTTGTACACGTCTTTCCTGTAACTTGCTATCATTTTTTCGGGCTTCAAAGATTTGCTATAAGAACATTGGTCTAGCTTTTAACTCAGCTAGGATTGAACCATCATCAGACAATGAAAATCGAGTATTCATTGCCTGTAAAAAATACAGGGATTTTCTGCTTAAAGCATCTGCCACTACATTGGCCTTTCCTAGATGGTAGTCAATAACAAGATCATAATCTTTCAATAACTCAAGCCTTGCACTGTCTCAAATTCAAATCTTTCTGTGACATCAAATACTTTAGACTTTTATAATCAGTGAATGTGTGACATTTTTCACCAAATAAGTAATTCCGCCAGATTTTCAGTACAAACACTATGGCTGCCAATTCAAGGTCATGTGTTGGGTAGTTCTTTTCATGTGGCTTTAGCTGCCGTGAGACGTAAGCTACTACTTTACCATCTTGCATCAAAACATAGCCTAAACCATGTAATGACGCATCACTGTAAACTTTAAATTCTTTACCCGATTCTGGTTGAATTAACACTAGAGCTTCTGTCAATAAAGCTTTTAATCTATCAAAGCTCTGCCGACATTTATCAGTCTACTCAAACTTTACATCTTTCTGTAGTAAACGAGTCATCGAAGAAGCTATCATTGAAAAAGTTCTTACAAATCTCCGATAGCAACCAGCTAGTCCTAGAAAACTTTGAACGTCAAACACATTCTTTGGTGGCTTTCAATTAACAATGGCTGAAATTTTATTCGAGTCTACTCTAACACCTTTAACGGATACTATATGCCCCAGAAAACTAACTTCCCGTAGCCAAAATTAACATTTACTGAATTTGGCATACAATTGTTTCTCTCTCAGGGTTTGCAACACTATTCTCAAATGCTCAGCATTTTCATTTTCATCTCGGGAGTAAACCAAAATATCATCTATAAATACCACCACAAACCTGTCCAAATACAAACTGAAAATCCTGTTCATCAAATCCATAAACACTGCAAGTGCATTAGTCAAGCCGAATGGCATCACAAGAAACTCATAGTGTCCATACCTGGTTCTAAAAGCTGTCTTAGGCACATTAGATTCTTTTACTTGTAATTGATAATAGCCAGAACGAAGATCAATCTTTGAAAATACAGTGGCACATTTCAACTGGTCAAATAAGTCATCAATATGAGGCAATGTATACTTGTTCTTTATTGTGACTTTGTGGAGCTGTCTGTAATCAATACACATCCTCAAGGATCCATCCTTCTTCTTTACAAATAGGACCGGTGCACCCCAAATTGAGAAACTAGGTCGAGCAAAACCTCTGTCAATCAACTCCTATAATTGTACTTTCAGCTCTTTCAATTCTGTAGGAGCCATTCCGTAAGGTGCTATAGATATCAGTGTCATTCCTGGAATGAGATCTATAAAGAATTCCACTTCTTTATCTAGTGGTAAGCTAGGTAATTCTTCTGGGAATACATCAGGATATTCACATACAACTGTACTGATTGAATCTTTAACTCAGACATTTTAGTATCCAACACATATGCAAGGTAAGCATCATAACCCTTTCGAACATATTCCTGTGCCGTTATTGTTGAAATCACATTCGGTAATCCATCCAGTTATTAGATTCAACATGAAGAAATTTTTCATTCTCACATTTCAATACAATATATTTCTGGTTACAATTTACCACTACATCATATCAGGTTAACCAATCCATTCCCAAAATCACGTCAAATTCATCAAATGACAATAACATCATGTCAGCCGAAAAGCAATAACCTTTTATCATTAGTAGATAGTTCTTACAAACTTTATCCACCATAACACACTGGCCTAGGGGGTTTGAAACTTTTAGACCAAATTAGTTGATGGTACTTAAGTAAAATTAGTTTTATTTTAGGTAATTGCATGATCATTTCTAATCAATCAAGCAATGCATTTAAGAACTTGAGATGGTCATTACTTTATTACATCTTTTCTTTTAATTGCTTGTGTAAAGGTCTTGTTGTGGCTGAATGATAGGGTTAAGGAAGAAGGATAGTAGAGGATGGAGGTGTGTCGAGGTATTATAAGAGGTTGCCATGGAATGCTAGTGCAAGAAATGAAAAACACCTAGTCAGTAATGAGAGCACTCAGCATTTGGTCCCCCCATGCACGTGTAATAGAGAATATTCACCTCAAAATTAGGCGAAAAGCAATCATTGGTTGACGCCTTTTACCCTAGAGGACAACCCAAGTATAAATGCAATAAAAATGGAAGAGAGAAAGAAGAGAGAGAAAAAAACAACAGAATTTCTAAGCTTGGACAAAGGTCTCATTTTCGTAAGAAGGGCAAGTTGAGCTGACTGTGAACTTTGGTGAAGACGAGCAACAAGACGCAGAGTTGGGGGGATTTGAGTTTGGAAACCCAGATTTCTTTCTCTGCATTTTGTTTCAATTCTTCTATTCTAAACTGATATTTTGTGATATTGATGATTCTATTCTTGAATTTGTTTAGATGATGTTCTAATTTCAAAATGTTAACGGATTAATATGGTTCATATTACTTCTTTACCCGCTAGTTGTTTTTGTTTAAATGCTTGAGTATTGATGAATGCTCAATAAGTCTTAAAAGCTAGACACCTGTAACAGCCCGATTTTATGCCTAGATGGAACAGTGGTTTCGAGACCACAAATTTGACGTAGTAAAATTCATTTTTATTACATTTCTATGGTATACAGTTTTACGAAATGATATCGCGAAAATTTCTTGGGCACACAATTTAGTAAAAAGGACTAAATTGTAAAAAGTGCAAAAGTTGAGATCTACATGCTAGAGGTGTCTAATTTCTATGAAATTTTAAATTGAAGGTCCTTAGATGGTAATTAGATCATTTGTTAAGTTAGTGGACAAAAATGGACATGGTGAGATAAAATTACAAAGTTTTAAGTGAATGGCATTTTGGTCATTTGGTAAATAAAAGAATAAAAAGGGAAAATAAAGCCAAAATTTGCTCATCTTTCTTCAACCTTGGCCAAACTTTTGGGAGAACACCATAGCTAGGGTATTGTCATCTTTCAAGCTTGATTGTAAGTACATCCTAGCCCCGTTTTTAATGCTCTTTACGTTTTTGAAGTCGTTATCATCCGAACTACCTATTTCTACCATTAATTTAAGATGTGGTTGATGTCTAGGGTTTGACCCATGTTAGAAATATGTGTATTTTGATGTTTAATGCTGCTAGATTATACATTTTTGGTGTGTGATAAACAACTTTTACTAGGTGTTTTTTTATGAAAATGCATAAAAAGGACCTAATTATAAAAAGTTATAAAATGGGTAGTAAAAATCTGATTTAATGGAAAAGGTGGACTGCTATAAGCATGAAAATGGTTCGGCTAGGCTTGGGTTACCAAGAAATTGAACCTATTTCATTTTACGAGCCTAAGGACTAAAATGTAAAATGTCAAAAAGTTAGGGACAAAATAGTAATTTTGTCTAGGATGCAAATTAATGTAAATGTATGTGTAAAATGATGAACTGATAGTCAAATTTGCTTATATAGGCCCGGAATAACCAGGTACAGAACTATATCGATGAAAACGAAAAGTCTCGGATTAGTTGAGTTTCAAATACGAACTATTCTCAAGTAAGTTCGTGTAATTTAATTTGGTTTGTTACTATGTTTTAATTGAATTGTGCAATTAAGATAATATATATGTGATGATATACTCTATGAAATAATCACAAGATGATAAACATGAATAAAATGACATTGCCCTGGTTGAACATTGTATTTCGATGGATTATAATAATTTTCTTGTAATGAACAAAATGATATAGAAAGGATTTAGCCCAGATGGGTAATCCTGAGCTACACTCTCTTGAGTAAATGTTATGAAATGGATTTAGCCCAAACAGGTAATCCATAGTAGGATCATTAGAGCTAACATTATCGAAAGGATTTAGCCTAGACTGGTAATCCTGAATAAGCTCTTAGTAGCGAATGTTAAAGACGGGATTTAGCCTGGACTGGTAATCCTGTTATATAAATATGGCTTGAGAGTGTGCTCTGTGAATATGTGCTTAAGGAGCACTTTGGATGTGAATTGAAAAACGATTGACATGTATACCTCGAGTATACTACCCGAGTATCCATCAAAATTACAATAGTTCAATGAAAAGAAATCCTGAAAAATGGAATAGTGAAATGATATGAAAGTTTATACTATAGTGAGCTCATCTATGTTGGTTTGATAACTTTATGATGTGTATGACTAACTTGTTTAATGAGTGATTGTATGTAGGTAACTTGTCAAAATATTAATGGAATGAATGCATATATATATGCTTATTTGAATAATTATAACTGGTAAGTTTCTTTCTATTACGTGAACTTACTAAGCAGGAAAACGCTTACCCCATTTTACATTTCCTTGTTTTATAGTGCTCGTAAGGCTCGCGAAGGTTGGAGGATTCGGTCTGAGCAAGATCACACTATCCACAAATCTCCTTTTGGTATAACTAAATGATTCATTTAGGTATAATGGCATGTATTAGCTACTTGGCTTAGATGAAGGCTTGTAAGTAATATTTTGTAACTTAGCCATTGGAATGGTTAAGGATGTTCAATTGGTGCAAGTATGATGTTAATGTATGTCCAAATTCTCAAGTGTTGAGCATGGTGGATAATTCATTTTTTTAAGTGGTCATTGGAATAGGCTAATATTGGTTTAGTTATATATGCATATGATGATGTCTTTCATGGATGTGAGAATTTGCATGGGTTGAGTTGACAAGTATGTGATGTTGTATGTGATAGAAAAATAGCATGTGAATGATGTAGCTGATTTGGTTGAGTGTATGTTTTTGGATTGGTGCTATGTTTTGTTGTGTAGGTATGTGTATGGAAGGGTGACAAAATGGTTTGGTAAATAGCCTTGTTTTTTTGTCCACACGGGCGTGTGTCTAGGCCGTGTGTGACACACAGTCTGCCCCACGGGCATGTGTTCTGGCCGTGTGTCCCCTACACCTTAATTGATGCAAAACAGAATGTCCATAATATAGCACACAGGCAGAGACATGGGCATGTGTCTCAGCCGTGTGTGCTACACGGCCTCAAACATGGGCGTGTGCCCTGGCCGTGTCAAGTCTGCACCTATTTTATGAAAAATTATGAAAAGTTAATCGATCATACGGCCTAAGCACACAGGTATGTGACTTGGCCATGTGACCTCAATTTGATGATGACGTCATAAACAAAAAGCTCCCTAAATTGAACACGGCCTAACGCACGGGTGTATCTTAGAGTCACACGGGCGTGTCCCGAACTCACACGGGTGTGTGACCCCTTTTCATGAAAAAATTTTTCTAAGTTTCCCAAAAGTTTCCAAAGTTCTCAGTTTAGTCTCAAACCACTCCCGATGCATGTTTTGGACCTCATAGGCTCATTTTAGGGATGATATGAATGTTTTTGAAAAGTTTTATATTTGAGTGGAAATTTATGTCTCAATTTTGAATGTTTGCTTGAGAACAAGTTCGGTAAGGCCTCATACCCTTTTCTGGCGTTAGATACGGGTAAGGGGTGTTACATTTTGTGGTATAAAAGCTACGATTTAGTCGATTCTCTGACTAACATAGCAAGTATCGGTTTAGCTATACATGGCATTATATAAATTGTGATAGTGTGATAACTAACCCATGTCAGAGGGTCGTAAAGAGGAGAAGGCAGCCATCTTCAAAATGATGGATGAATGGTTTAGTGAGTATATAAGAACACACCTCGTTGTTCCACGACCTCCCCCATCCGTCCCTCAACCTGGTAATGAGATGCCACAAGGTGTTGAGCCCAGAAGGATCAGAAAGGCTCCATTTGATAAAATAATAAAATATGGAGCAGAAGAGTTCAGAGTTACTACCAACGATGATTCAAAAAAAACTGAGTTTTGGCTCGAGAATACCATTCAGGTTTTCGATAAATTGTCATGCACTCATGCAAAATGTTTGAAATGTGCGATATCTTTACTGAAAGACACATCATACTATTGGTGGAAGACTATATCTTCAGTTGTACCAAAGGAAACTGTCATATGGGAATTCTTTCAAGAGGAGTTTCGAAAGAAGTATATTAGCCAAAGGTTCCTAGATCAGAGAAGAAAATGATTTTTTGAGCTTAAACAGGGAGACAGGACCGTGTCAGAATATGAACGAGAGTTTGTTCGGTTGAGTCAATATGCCAGGGAATTTGTTCAAACTGAAGCTGAGATGTGCAAATGCTTTGAGGAAGGGCTGAACGAAGACATTAAACTACAGATGTGCAAATGCTAGCCGGTCGGGCCAAGAAAGCTGAAGATTTAAGTATAGAAAAGAAGCAAGCCGAAAGGGAAACCCGGGTTCCGAGTAAAAGATTCATGAGTAAGTCACAACCCTCTGCTTCAAAGAAATCAAGAAGTTATCATAAGTATTTTACATCATCAATGGGACATTCGGGAAAGGAAAGAAGTTCCAAACGCTCTAAATTGAGGACTTCATCTCCCTCAGCAGCTAGTGTAGGGAGTGTTGGAAACCCTAAGCCACGGTGTAATGTATGTAATATATTGCATTATGGTGAATGCCGGATGAAAAGTGGGGCATGTTTTAGGTGTGGTTCTCTCGATCACTTTCTTAAGGAATGCCCCGAAAGAGCTGAGAAGGATACCAAACAGACTCCTAAATCGAGTAACCTCACTTTGAGGGGTAGGCCTCTACGACACCCTGGGAATGCCAGTGGTAGTCGTGGTACTATAAAAGATTCAGCAGCTAGATCCGAGGCAAGGGCTCCAGCAAGAACATATGCCATACGTGCAAGGGAAGAGGCTTCGGCGCTCGATGTTATCACCGGTATTTTTTTCTCTCTATGATACTAATGTAGTTACATTGATTGATCCTGGATCAACCCATTCCTATACTTGCATGAAGTTGTTATCTAGTAAGGATTTACCTATTCAGTCTACTGAATATGTGATTAAAGTGTCAAACCCTTTAGAAAAATATGTTCTGGTTGATAGAGTTTGCAAGAATTGTCCTTTGATAATTCGATGTCACTGTTTTCCAGCTAACTTAATGTTATTTCCATTTGATGAGTTTGATGCTATATTGGGTATGGATTGGTTAAAATTACATGATGCTATAGTAAATTGTAGACGGAAAATTATTGAATTGAAATGTGAAAATGGTGAAATTCTTTGGGTTGAATCAGATGAGTCAGATACACTACCTGTTGTGATTTCTTCTATGTCGGCTCAGAAATACATGAGAAAAGTGTGTGAAGCTTATCTTGCTTATCTGTTGAACACTAATGAATCTGAACTGAAAATTAAATCAGTGCCGGTAGTATATGAATATTTAGATGTATTTCCAGAGGAATTGCCAGGGTTACCTCCGATTAGAGAAATTGAGTTTGGTATTGATTTAGTCTCTGGTACTTTACCGATATCAATTGCTCCGTATAGGATGGCCCCAACTGAATTGAAAGAATTGAAAGCTGAATTACAAGAATTGACGGATAAGGGATTCGCGAGACTGAGTTATTCTCCCTGAGGTGCACCGGTATTATTTTTAAAGAAGAAAGAAGGTTCTATGAGACTGTGCATCGATTATCGACAGCTCAACAAAGTGACCATAAAGAACAAGTACCCGTCACCAAGAATTGATGACTTATTTGATCAGTTGAAAGGGGCAACAATATTTTCAAAGATAGATTTCAGATTGGGCTATTATTAGTTGAGAGTTAAGGAGTCAAATGTATCGAAGACCGCTTTTAGAATAAGGTACGGGCACTATGAATTCCTTGTTATGCCTTTCGAACTAGCGAATGCTCCAGCAGTTTTTATGGACTTGATGAACCAGATTTTTAGACCATTCCTAGATAGGTTTCTGGTTGTGTTCATTGATGATATCCTAATTTATTCTCGAGATGAATTCGAGCACGCAAAACATTTAAGAACTATTTTACAAACTTTGAGAGAAAAATAGTTATATGCTAAGTTCAGTAAAAGTGAGTTTTGCCTTCGAGAAGTTGGATTTTTGGGGCACATTGTTTCAGGTGATGGCATTTGAGTGGATCCGAGTATGATTTCTCCTATAGTTGAATGGAAACCACAGAAGAATGTATCCGAGGTTAGAAGCTTTTTGGGCTTAGCCGGTTACTACAACCGGTTTGTCAAAGGGTTTTCGATGATTGCTACTCCTATGACAAGATTGTTGCAAAAAGATGTCAAGTTTAAATGGTCTGAAAAATGTCAGCAAAGTTTTGAGAAATTAAAAGCTTTATTGACTAAGGCACCGGTCTTAGTACAACCTGAACCGGGAAAAGAATTCGTAATTTCTAGTTACGCGTCTTTGAACGGGCTTGGATGTGTGTTGATGCAAGAGGGCAAAGTGATAGCTTATGCCTTGTGACAGTTGAAACCACATGAGAAGAACTACCCGACACATGATTTGGAACTGGTCGCTATAGTTTTTGCCTTGAAAATTTGGAGACATCATTTGTACGGTGAGAAATGCCATGTTTTTACTGATCACAAGAGTTTGAAATATTTGATGACTCAGAAAGACTTAAATTTACAGCAACGAAGATGGCTTGAGTTACTGAAAAACTATGAGTTGGTGATTGATTATCACCCGAGTAAGGCAAATGTAGTCGCTGATACCCTGAGTAGGAAATCCTTGTTTGCCTTGAGAGCAATGAACACGAGGCTGACTTTATCAGATGATGGTTCGATTCTAGCTGAATTGAGAGCTAGGCTGAAGTTTCTTTAATAGATTTGCAAAGCCTAGAAATGGGACAGTGATTGCAAGCTAAGAGAGCTTTCATGAACCCGGTAATAACTTAGATTTTTGTATCTGATCCGATAATTGTTTGATGTTCCGAGATAGGATTTGTGTAATGAAAGGTGATGAACTTATTCAAAAAATTCTTCAAGAGGCACACAGTGATTGTTTATCCGTTCATCCGGGTAGTACAAAAATGTATAATGACATGAAGAAAATATATTAGTGGTTGGGCCTGAAAAGAGATATCTCCGAGTTTGTTTCAAAATGTTTGATTTTCCAGCAAGTGAAAGCCAAACACCAAGTACCCTCAAGTCTACTTCAGGCGGTGATGGTTCCCGAGTGTAAATGGGATAGAATCACAATGGACTTTGTAACGGGTTTGCCTTTGACCCCAAAAAAGAAAGATGTCGTATGGGTCATTGTTGATAAATTGAAAAAGTCGGCTCATTTTATACCGGTACGTACTGACTACTCACTTGACAAGTTAGCTGAATTGTGCATTGCTAAGATTGTAAGATTGCACGGGGTGCCTATATCGATTATTTCAGATAGTGATCCGAGATTCACTTTGCAGTTTTGGAAGAAGTTGCAAGAAGCTTTAGGTACGAAGTTAAATTTTAGTACCGCTTTCCATCCACAAACTGACGGTCAATCCAAAAGGGTAACTCAAATTCTTGAGGACATGCTCCGATGTTGTGTTCTAGAGTTCCAAGGTAGTTGGGAGAAATATCTGCCGTTGGTTGAATTTGCCTACAACAATAGTTTTCAGTCAAGCATAAGGATGGCACCGTATGAAGCATTGTATGGCCGTTAGTGCAGAACTCCTCTGTATTGGACAGAGCTCAACGATAAACAAATTCACGGGGTTGACTTAGTTAAGAAAACTGAAGAAAAGGTGAAAATAATTCGTGATAGTTTGAAAGCGGCTTCTGACAGAAAAAAGTCTTATGTGGATCTGAAAAGAAAAGAGATTGAGTTTCAAATTGGGGATAAAGTGTTTTTGAAAGTATCTCCATGGAAGAAAGTTCTCAGATTTGGCCAGAAAGGCAAGTTGAGTCCACGTTTCATTGGGCCGTATGAGGTGATAGATAAATCAGACCAGTAGCATATCGGCTGGCTTTACCGATGGAGTTGGTAAGGATACATGATGTGTTTCATGTGTCTATGTTGCGGCAGTATCGATCTGACCCTTCACATGTGATTTTGCCCTTATAGGTTGAAATTAGTCCGGATATGACCTATGGTGAAGAGCTAATCAAGATATTAGCTAGGGAAGTGAAACAGTTGAGAAATAAAAGTATAGCCCTAGTGAAAGTTTTATGGCAAATACCTGGAGTTTTGGAAGCTATGTGGGAACCTGAGGAAGCTATGCAAAAACAGTACCCAAACCTATTTTCTGGTAAGATTTTCGGGGACAAAAATCCCTAAGAGGGGAGAGTTGTAACAGCCTGATTTTGGGCCTTGTCGGAACAATGGTTTCGGGACCACAAATCTATAGTAGTAAATTTCATTTTTATTACATTTCTGTGGTCTACAGTTTTATGAAATGATTTCGCGAAAATTTCGTTCAAAATTTTTGACGTTTGGGCACACAATTTAGTAAAAAGGACTAAATTGTAAAAAAGTGCAAAAGTTGAGTTCTACATGCTAGAGGTGTCTAATTTCTATGAAATTTAAATTGACGGTCTTTAGATGGTAATTAGACAATTTGTTAAGTTAGTGGACAAAAAAAAAAGGACATGGTGAGATAAAATTTCAAAGTTTTAAGTGAAGACATTTTGGTCATTAGGTAAATAAAAGAATAAAAAGGGAAAATAAAGCCAACATTTGCACATCTTTCTTCAACCTTGGCCAAAATTTGGGAGAACACAATAGCTAGGGTTTTTTCATCTTTCAAGCTTGATTGTAAGTACATCCTAGCCCCGTTTTTAATGCTCTTTGCGTTTTTGAAGTCGTTATCATCCGAACTACCTATTTCTACCATTAATTTAAGATGTGGTTAATGTCTAGGGTTTGACCCATGATAGACATATGTATATTTTGATGTTTAATGGTAGATTATACATGTTTGATGTGTGATAAACAACTTTTACTAGGTGATTTTTGATGAAAATGCATAAAAAAGACCTAATTGTAAAAAGTTATAAAATGGGTGGTAAAAATCTGATTTAATGGAAAAGGTGGACTACTATAAGTATGAAAATGGTTCAGCTAGGCTTGGGTTACCAAGAAATTGAACCTATTTCATTTTACGAGCCTAAGGACTATAATGTAAAATGTCAAAAAGTTAGGGACAAAATAGTAATTTTGTCTAGGATGCAAATTAATGTAAATGTATGTTGAAATGATGAATTGATAGACAAATTTGATTATATAGACCCGGAACAACCAGTTACAGAACTAGATTGAGGAAAACGAAAAGTCTTGGATTAGTTGAGTTTCAAATACGAACCATTCTCAAGGTAAGTTTGTGTAATTTAATTTGGTATGTTATTATGTTTTAATTGAATTGTGTAATTGAGATAATATATATGTGATGATATACCCTATGAAATAATCACAAGATGATAAACACGAATAAAATGTCATTGTCCCGGTTGAACATTGTATTTCAATGGATTGTAATAATTTTCTTGTTATTAACAAAATGATATAGAAAGGATTTAGCCCGAACGGGTAATCATGAGCTACACTCTATTGAGTAAATGTTATGAAATGGATTTAGCCCAGACGGGTAATCCTTAGTAGGCTCATTAGAGCTAACATTATCGAAAGGATTTAGCCTGGATTGGTAATCCTGAATAAGCTCTTGGGAGCGAATGTTAAAGATGGGATTTAGCCTGGACTGGTAATCCTGTTATATAAATATGGTTTGATAATGTGCTCTATGAATATGTGCTTAAGGAGCGCTTTGGATGTGAATTGAAAAATGATTGACATGTATACCTCAAGTATACTACTCGAGTATCCATCGAAATTACAATAGTTCAATAAAAAGAAATCCTGAAAAATGGAATAGTGAAATGATATGAAAGTTTATACTATAGTGAGCTCATCTATGTTGGTTTGATAACTTTTTGATGTGTATGACTAACTTGTTTAATGAGTGAATGTATTTAGGTAACTTGTCAAAATATTGATGGAATGAATGCATATATATATATGCTTATTTGAATAATTATAACCGGTAAGTTTCTTTCTATTTTGCGAAATTACTAAGCATGAAAGTGCTTACCCCGTTTTACTTTTCCTTGTTTTATAGTGCTCGTAAGGCTCACGAAGGTTGGAGGATTTAGTCGAAGCAAGATCACACTATCCACAAATCTCCTTTTGGTATAGTTATATGATTGATTTTTGTATGATGGCATGTATTAGCTACTTGGCTTAGATGAAGGCTTGTAAGTAATATTTTGTGACTTAGCCATTGGAATGGCTAAGGATGTTCAATTGGTGCAAGTATGATGTTAATGTATGTCCAAATTCTCAAGTGTTAAGTATGGTGGATAATTTGTTTTTGTATGTGGTCATTGGAATAGGCTAATATTGGTTTAGTTATATATGCATATGATGATGTCTTTCATGGATGTGAGAATTTGCATGGGTTGAGTTGACAAGTATGTGATGTTGTATGTGATAAAAAAATAGCATGTGAATGATGTAGCTGATTTGGTTTAGTGTATTTGTTTGGATTGGTGCTATGTTTTGTTGTGTAGGTATATGAATGGAAGGGTGACAAAATGGCTTGGTAAATATCCTTGTTTTTGTCCACACGTGTTGACACACGGGCATGTGTCTAGGTCGTGTGTGACACACAATCTGCGTCATGGGTATGTGTTTTGGCAGTGTGTCCCTTGCACCCTAATTGATGCAAAATAAAATGTCCAGAATATAGCACACGGGCAAAGACAAGGGCATGTGTCTTAGCTGTGTGTGCTACACGGCCTTGAACACGGGCGTGTGCCCTGGCCGTGTCAAGTCTTCACCTATTTTATGAAAAATTATGAAAATTTAATCAATCACACGGCCTAAGTACACGAGCGTGTGACTTGGCCATGTGACCTTAATTTGATGATGACGTCATAAACAGAAAGCTCACTAAATTGAACACGGGCTGAAGCACAGGTGTGTCTTATGGTCACACGAGTGTGTCCCTGACCCCTTTTTCATGAAAAATTTTCTAAGTTTCCCAAAAGTTTCCAAAGTTCTCGGTTTAGTCCCGAACCACTTCCGTTGCATGTTTTGGGCCTCGTAGGCTCATTTTAGGGACGATATGAATGTTTTTTAAAGGTCTTAAATTTGAGTGGAAATTAATGTCTCGATTTTGAATGTTTGCTTGAGAATAAGTCCAGTAATGCCTCGTACTCTATTCCGGCGTTGGATATGGGTAAAGGGTGTTACAACACCAATAGGATTAGGTTACCTAGACCAAAGTTGGGTAATATAAGTGAGTGTTGAGTGAAATACTCATGTGAACTCTAAATATAGAGCCTTACCTTATACATTTTGTATGTTGTCCGCAATGCCCATAAAACGTCATCCAATCAGAAAGACCAATCTTTCCTCGAAAGATTTACAACTTCCTAAAGAGTGTTCTTAATTTTTTGATTCGATACTTCGGCTTGTCCAATGGTTTGTGGATGATAAGTAGTAGACAATCTATGATTAACTCCATATCTCTTCAGTACAGTTGCCACTTGGTTGCAATGAAAGTGTGTACCCTAATCACTAATCAATGCCTTTGGTGTGCTGAAGCGGGTGAGTATATGCTTGTGAAAAAAAAATTAGCATTGTATTTGGATCATCCTTTGGAACTACAACAGCTTCAACCCACTTCAAGACGTTGTCAAAAGCTACTAATATATAAAGATTTCCAAATGAACTCGAAAATAGTCCCATAAAATCCATACCTCAAACATCAAATAATTCAACCTCCATAATTGGTCGCTACAACAGTTCATTACATCGGGATATAGAACCAGTGCACTGACACCTATCGCATTGATTCACAAAATTGTGGGCATCTTTGAATAATGATGACTAGTAGAATCCTAGTTGGAGAACTTTAGCAGCAGTTCTCAATACCACCAAAATGACTTCCATAAGGAGCATCATGAAAATGCTTCAAGATTGAAAGCATCTCCTCTTCTGGAACAAAATGTCGAATGATGTTGTCATTGCATACATTGAATAAATACAGCTCGTTCCAATGATACTTCACTACGTCATGAAGAAATCTTTTTTTTATGGTCTGTGACACCCAATGGGAGTTTTCCACACACACTAGATAATTAACAAAATCAACATACCAAGGAGTTGCATCTACAGCAAATAACTTCTTATCTTGGAGTGCGTTGACAACTTGAAGTATATTTTTGTCTTTATTGCCAACTTCCAATCGAGACAGATGGTCTGCAACTTGATTCTCTAAACTCTTACGGTCTTTTATCTTGATGTCAAATTCTTACAATAGTAATATCCAGTGTATCAGTCTTGGTTTGGCATCTTTTTTCGTAAAAAGATATCTCAACGCCAAGTGACTAGTGAGTATAATAACTTTGCGCCTACAAGATAGGAACGAAACTTGTCAAAAGCAAATACTACAGTGATCGTTGTTTTGTCGAGTTTTAAATTTATATGAATGAGAATGATCGAACCTCGAAACCAACTCTGACAATGATTTAAGGCAAGTGCACCTATCGAACAATAGTATAGCTTAGGCAAGATCGGATTGTCGAACCCAAAGGAACTAAAAGTACTAATACTAACTTTCTTTTTATTATCTAGCCTAAAATAAGTGAAGTTGTTATCTAATCTAAATTTAATGAACTACTAAGCTAAAGACTCAAGATAAAAAGAACGAATTGGGGAAATACTGTTGGGAAAACTCAGTTGATTACGACGATACCCTTAGGAAGAATCCACCTAGACTTCACTTGTTATCTAACACTGAACCAGACGATTTATTCACTTGACTTGATCCGTAAGATTCCCTAAGATATATTAAACCCTCTCTCGTGGCAAATAACGTCTAACCCTAGGTTGATTAATAGAAATCTCTTTCTAACTAAAACCCCTAGAATTGCATTAACTCGATCTATGGACTCCCATAATCCGGCAAAATCTCGTCAGCTTATCTCTAGGCGCGCGATCTACTCCGCTTAATTATGCTAGATCTACTCTTAAGCAGGGACTTTTGCTCCTCCACCTAAGCACATTCAACTTGAATCAATATCCCGGAAATATTAACACAAGGATTAAGCACTCATAATTAAGAACAAATCAAGTATTTATCATATTGTTCAGAAAACAATAACAAGATCCGTCTTAGGTTTCATCCCCTTCAGGTATCTGAAGGGTTTAGTTCATAATAATAAAAGAAAACATCTCAGAAGAAAAGATAAAACAAAACATAAGAAATCCCTAAAACTCTCTGAAGGAATTAAAGGAGAGATCCGCCATCTTGAGTAGAATTCTGGCTTCTTGAGATGGATCAACTGGCTATCTTAGAGTGATTCCCACGAATTTTACCTTTTCGGCTTGGCTCCTTGGCCTAGCTCACCATCCGTTCCGGCTTCTACCGAACTCCTCTTCAAGTTGCCCCCTTGGGTGTTTATATAGACTTTGAGATGCCTTACTTGGTCCCTAAGTATCCTAATTCAAGTAGAATTCCTACTAAGGTGTTTGAATAAGCTTTGGAATGTGTTTCTTTGCCTTCAAGTATCCAAATCTGAGTAAGACTCCTCTTGGCCGCGGCAGGGACATGCTCATGGCACACGCCCGTGTAAGTCGTGGCCAGGCCGTGTTCGACCCTGTTGAATGGGGAACATTCGTGTAATTCATGATTAGGCCGTGTTCTAGTAGATCAATGAGGCACGGCCGTGTGGTTTTGGGCCCAGGCCATGTGGATTTCGTGATATGGCCCATTTACTTCATTTTGGGCCCGTTTTACATTCTTTTCATCCTCGGGTGCTTTCCTGAGTATAACACATGAAAAGAAAGGATTAAAAGCACCTTTTTACATAAATCAAAGAATAAATAATCTAAAAATATGCTAAATGTGGGATTAAAATATGTTACTTTTACGGTTTATCATACAGCCAACAATTCGTTCTCTGTGGTCGTATAATTATGTAACACCCATTATCCGTATTCAATGCCGGAACAGAATACGAGGCATTACTAGACATACAACACAAACATTCATATAAATCGAATCATAAAATTTGTGTCCAAATTAAAAACATCCACATTCAATCATAAAATCCCTAATACGAGCCTAGGATGCTCAAAACGTGCATTGTAAGTGGTTTGGGACCAAATCGAGAATTCAACAATTTTTTACAAAACTTAAAATTTTTTTTGCTAACTGTAGGGTCACACGCCTATGTGGTCCAAGGGACGTGCCCGTGTGACCTTAGGACACACCTGTGCTTTAACCGTGTTCAATTTAGGGAGCTCTCTGACTTGTGTCACACGGTTGTGCCACATGCTCGTGTGCTAGACCGTGTGGTTATTTAATTTAATTCGAATTAAGTGTAGGTTTCACACGGCCAAGACATACGCCCGTGTTCTAGGCCGTGTAGCACACACGGCTAAGACACACGTCCATGTCTCTGCCCATGTGTTATATTCTGGACATTCTGTTTTTGAAAATTAAGGTGCAGGGGACACATGGCTGATACACACGCCCATGGGGCAAGCCGTGTGTTGCACACAGCCTAGACACACGCCTGTGTGTTTGCCCGTGTGGACAAAATAAGGCTATTTACCAAGCCATTTGCCACCCCTTTAATGCACACACCTACGTAACATAACATAGCACCAATTCAAGCTTATACATACAACCAATTCATCCACAACCAAGACATCAACACATCATTCACATGCTAACATCTATAATACATAAACATCACATAACTTATCAACTCAAATCATGCAAGTTTGCTCATTCATGAAAGGCATCATCATATGAATATACTTATACCAATATTAGCAAATTTCAAATGGCCTTACACAAAATGCACTTCTAACCAACATAAGCCAACACATTTGGCCAAATCAATTATGACACACAACAAAATGAGCAAGTCCCTTATACATGCCATAACTCAAAATGGAAAATTCATTGATACCAAAATAATTGTTGATAGTGTGTCCGGATCTCCAGCAATCTTCGAACCCCGAGCTAGCTTGGTGACACTATAAGACAAGGAAAAGAAAGGGGAGTAAGCTATATAGCTTAGTAAGTTCCTATGAAAATAATAAGCATCATAACCACACATTTAACGTACAATTAACATGATAAAAATTAACATGAATGTTATTAAAATCTTATAATCATAACTTACTCAATCACCCCCTTACCAAGAGTTCATCACATATCGAGCTCATTACTTATGAGTTTTACATACATACCGATACCAACTCGCATCATAGCCATATCCTTTCACAACTTTGAAATTCTTGTTGAACACTCAGAATATTGATGGATACTCGAAAATCTTGCACATATGTTCCATATATGTAGCTAAAGCCACCTCATATCTCATAGTACATATAGGCTCACTTTCGAGCTATTCACAGGCATGCTCACACAAGCTGTTAGCCAGGACGTAGCTATACAGTGCTGCTCACACATGCTGTTAGGTATCCGCAACACATGCCGGACTACACAACCACTGGTAGGACATACAAGACCTAATTGTGCCTCCAATTCTTGAATGGAAGATGAATTCCCTTGTACAATAGCTTCCGTCTAAGTAATATGCTCCTGTACTAACGCCTCAGGAGTTTCTAATGGGTGAAAAGTAGTAGCTTGAGTGTACAGCTGCTGTCAATTTCCTTGAACATGCTAAGTCGGTATTGAAGAGTGTTGTGGTTGCATCGAATTTTGGTGTGGATGTGTCTGGCCTTGATGTGGATGCATCTAAGTGTGCTGATTGTAGGTATGTTGTTGTTAATTGTAATTCCCTTGTCTTGGATTATAATTTCCCTTAGTAGATGTATTCCCATATCTGAATGTTGCAGCATTTTGTCCAGCATTCTGAGTTCCCCAAAACTGTTGGTTGCATGCAGAGTTGTTGTAAGTTACCATAAGAATTGTTGCGAATGTTACTTGATCGTATCTGAAAGTTTTAATATTTATATAATGAATGATCGCGCCTAGAAACTAACTTACGACAACGATTGAGGCAAGCGCACCTATAGAACAGTAGTATAGTTTAGTGACAAGACCGGAATGTCGAACCCAATGGAACCAAAAGTACTAATACTAACTTTCTTTCTATTATTTAGCCTAAGAATTAAGGGAATTTCTATTTAATCTAAAATTAACTAACTACTAAGCTAAATATGCTAAGACACAGAGAAGGAATTGGGCAAATACTTTTGGGAAAAACCAATTGATTAAGACAATACCCGAGGAAGAATCCACCTAGACTTCACTTGTTATCTAACTCTGAACCAGGCGATTTATTCACTTGACTTGATCCGTAGGATTCCCTAATTTATATTAATACCTCTCTCGAGGCTACTAACGTCTAACCCTAGGTTGATTAATTGAAATCTCTTTCTAGTTAAAATCCCTAGAATTGGATTAACTCGATCTGTGGACTCCCATATTAGGTTTAACCCTAATCCGACAGATTTACGTCATCCTATCTCTAGGGTTGCGATCAACTCCGCTTAACTATGCTAGATCTACACTTAAACAGGGAATATTCCTCCACTGCCTAAGGGCATCAATACTTGAATCAATATCCTGAAATATTAAAACAAGAATTAAGAACACATAGTTTAAGAACAAACCAAGCATTTATCATATAGTTCAGAAAACAATAACAAGATCTATCTTAGGTTTCATCCCCTTAGGTATTTGAGGGGTTTAGTTCATAATTATAAAAGAATACATCTCAGAAGAAAATATAAAACAAAACATAAGAAAAACCCTAAAACTCCCTGAAGGAAATTGAAGGGAAGATCTTCCGTCTTGAGTACGATTCTGGCTTCTTGAGATGAATCAACTAGATGTCTTCCAGTAAATCCCACAATTTAGCTTCTCTGGCTTGGCTCCTCGGCCTACCTGAACCCCCTTAAAGGTTGGCCTCTAGGGTGTTTATATAGGCTTTTGGAATGTCTTTCTTTGCCTCTAAGTACCCTATTCCGAATAGAATTAAAATAGGTCACGCCAGGGACACGCTCGTGTGGCACGGCCGTGTGAATCGAATCCCGGTCGTGGTCAGGTCTGCTAAAGAGGCATGGCTGTGTGTCTTGGGCCTAGGTCATGTGCATTTTGTACTTTGGCCCATTTTCTCCATTTTTGGCCCGTTTCTCATTCTTTTCATCCTCCGGTGCTCTCCTAAGAATTAGGAGCACCAAATTCCACAAGTCAGGGAATAAATCATCCAAAAGTATGCCAAATGTGGGATTAAAATATGTATATATTACGGTTTATCAAATACCCCCACACTTAAGCATTTGATTATCCTCAATCAAAGTTCTCAACTCACAATTAAAACATACTTCCTCAATTCATAATATTCATCAATAGTGTTTCATCATAATTCATACATTGATAATTTAAGTAGAAGGGTCCTAAAGATTCAAACAATCAAAGTCATAGTTTTGTAGCATGAAAATATAGGCATTTCCCCTCACCTAACTAATCACCTTTAATTCAAAATCGACAAGAGTTGATATCCTCACTAAAGATTCACTCAAATCTCTCAAAGTGTTTAAGGTTCAAAATTAAGCACTCAATAGTCAACGTGAAAAGTTAATCCCACAGGCTTGCAGGAAAATCAAATCTCCACCACTATAAAATGAAATGATACACAAATCAAAAGGTCTTTAAAAAGGGTGGTAACTCGGCTTAGATTAAAGGTGTGGATAAAGGCTGAATTAGAGGGTTAGAATCGAGATTGAATTGACAATTTACCTAACTAGAAAAATGAACTAATCCTGAATAATTACATCAATTAAAAACTTGTAATTCTAATAATACGAGCTTCTTTTTCAAGATATGGAATTTAAACTTATAAGCTCAGTTACTTATAGAACTAATAATGAATATATTTCAATTTTTTTTAAGAATCTACAATAATAGGAAAGAACTTTAACAACTGAAATATAGAACATAGTTAGGCAACTGCTCAAAATCAAATCTCGACAAAAAGGGTAGTCAAGAGAAACGGTGATAATAAATACAAGAGGGGTTTTGGGTTAATTTTAGTGGGTGAGTTAATAAAAGGGTTATTAGGATCAAAGGGGTTTACTAAGGGTTAACTCTGAAGGTAGGCTTTTTAGTGGAGTGAATAGGTTAAATCCTAAGTGCCTGTATCATTTCTATATATTAATTCAATGATGTGGTCTTGACATGTATAATCGAAGCAAGTTCTAGAATAACAAATCAATGTTGACACACTCATAATCAATAAAGTGAGCAAGAAAAGAATGTATGCTCTAAAAGGCTCAGAATCTCACAAAAATTATGCATTTTTGATATCAACTTTGTAAATTTCAAACTTCAAGGTAATAATTAGATTCAGGTAGACAACAAAATTTTAATTTTCTTTTTTGAAAATAGACTCATCATGCTTGATTCTCTAGTCTCCTAAAGTTTAAATCATCACTGTACAATTATCAATGACTTAATCCAAAACATATCAATAAAAATCATGAATCAAGAAATCATAAAAGATAGGGAGAAGTGAAACTTCTTGAATTTCAGATGAATTCCTTGAGTTGGGAGTGTAGTGGTCTGCTGATTTTACTCTTAAAGTTGAGTATTCCATGGTGCTATTTTATGTTTTTTTTTAACTGTGATAGAAGCAGTCGATTTGTTATCATTGTAAGGATTACTCAAATATTGCCAGGAAATGTAAATTGGATAATAGAGGTTATGAACAGAAAAAATAACTAAAATAAACATTAGTCAAAGGTAAAAGATAGAATGAAAATTAACATTTTAAACATGAAAATAGTATAAAGGTAAAAGAAAAAGGACTCAGAAGTCCTCATCGCCAGATGGATCGCGTGGTGGGGGCGGCGATGGTGGAGGGTGGTGTCGATGTTGTCGAAACGTTGGAAGCATTGCTGTTCAAATCACGTGAGACGTTCAGATATGTCCGAAAGAGAAGCTACCGCATGAACTGGGCGATGGCTCGATGTTGGCTCCTCGTGTGGGTGTGGGACATCATCAGTAATGTCCTCAGGGTCCTCCTCCTCTATGGTATAGGCTAGCTGATATTGGGGAGGATTGGTCCCGCGGCAACGCTTGATCATCCTCATGTTGATCATCGTCGAGATACCCTGTGGAGACATCTAGCCTATCAAGGTGAGCGAGGCTGATTGGGCTGCGGTGTTGAGGAGACCAAAGTGTCTCACGAGCCGTGCTACATAAGGCCCTATGGAAATGACCCCCTTACGATGTCACTCTGTCTGATGCTGGATGGCTAGAGCGATGAAGTAGGCAAGGTCGAAGACGTGCTCATTCGCCATGCACCATAGGAAGTAGGTGCCATGAGTGTTGACTACCCCTGTGCTCTCTCGCCTGCTTAGCAATGTATGAGCTAAGATGGCATGTAAGTACCTCAAAGATGGCACGAGAGCTGTCGCTTTCGAGCGACTAGGGTCATAAGTGGCCGAGGCGGGGGCTATATTATACCAACATCCCACAGGAAAGTTATAGATGTGGCGATGGATTTTCTCAAGATCATTTTCCCTCATGAACTCATCCGTGTAGAGGCCCAAAGTAACTCCAAATTCGGGGACACTCATTTCGCAAACCAAACCACCTAGGCAGAATTGCATGGTGCCTGGGTCGTCATGGTTCGTCATTACCACCTGCAAATGAAAAGTGGAGCAAAGCTCTAATGTTAATTCGTGGTAGGTGGGCTCGACAATACTGAAGAACTGCTCCTAAGGGTCTGTGGTTAGTAGGGCCCGAACATCATCAGCAAGTTGTACTTGCTCAGGGCTGCCCAGTCAATACATCTGCCTTGATTGATAGGTCATGCTCGTAGGATCTGAAAAGGTTCCTCTTGAGCTCTAGGAGGCAACTGTAAGAATGGGTGTCTTACTTCGGCCGATGCGCTGGCTGATGACGAGTCGGGTCCCTTTCATTTTTTCGAGATAGGGACTGCGGTTTTCTTGCCGTGGGAAGACGACATTATGTTTCTGCAAGATAGATGGAATAACATCATCCCATATTTTGCCATAAGAGTGATAGAACTTATAATTCCAAAATAATTATCTCATGATATTAACAATGAAGATCTTTCCTAAGTATTCTCCTAATACTAGGGGTGCAAAAATTAAAGTATCTATCACACTTAAGGAAATATTGAAATTGAATAACATTATCAAAAAAATAAATACAAAAAATGTAAAGGGATAAATGTAAGGCCTACAAGAAAATAAACATGGAGTAAATAATATTAGCAACAATGTAGAGGGGAGGAAAGGGAAAATAGGGAACCAATGGAGTTGTGGTGGCAGTGCACGGTCTGGTGCCACGCCCTTGTTCCCTTTATTTGGCCCGTGTGTTTCGAGAAATTTAAATTTAGGTGAGTTTGAGGTGTAGACCACGCCCGTGTTCCTTGGGCGTGTTGAGGCGCATGGCCATATCACACGGCCATGTGCTATCTCGTTCGCTTCTCCCATGCCTGTGTAGAGGATCCTACGCCTGTGTTCATTAATCAGTGTCGACCACAGCCTTGAGGCAAGGGCGTGGCTCATGCCTGTGTTGTTTACTTAGAATCGACCACGGTTTGTAGGCACGGGCGTGTCTCACGCCCGTGTTATTTACTCAGTTTCGACCATGGCTGGATCGCACAACCGTGGCCCTTTTATCGCTGCCCGTGTTGGGAAAATTTTTCATCATTGTCTCACACAGCTACCACCACGCCTGTGTCTCTTCCCATGGCGTCCATAAGGCCACGAACACACTCGTGTTCTAGGCTGTGTGGGAAAGAAATCCTGCGCTTATGAATAGTTAGTTCTTAATTATATGATGATATAAAAAAATGTGAATGTAAATGAGGTTAGTGTTCGGGTTGCCTCCCGAGAAGCGCTCGTTTAAAGTCTTAAGCTAGACTTACCCTGTTTTCATTTCTAAATGAAGGTTCACGGAGCCGAAGCTCCTCTCTCATATCCCTAAAATCTTCACCATTATAAATTTTCAGTCGCTGACCATTTACCTTGAATGTGCCACGAGTTGGATGAGTTACCTCGATTGTGCCGTAGGGAAAAATAGTTTTGATTATGAATAGACCTAACCATTTTGATTTCAACTTTCCAGGAAACAATTTGAGCCTTGAATTATATAGCAGGACTAAATCTCCTACTTTGAATTGCTTCGGTTGCTTTAAACGAGCATCATGGCGTCGCTTTGTTACCTCCTTATATAGTCATGAGTTCTCATAGGCATTAGCTCGCCATTCATCTAGCTAGTTCAACTGCATCATCCTCTTCTCACCTGTAGTTTTAAGATCGTAATTTAATAATCTTATAGCCCAGAAAGCTTTGTGCTCTAACTCAAATGGTAGATGACAACTTTTTCTGTAGACAAGTTTGTATAGGGATGTTCCTATGGGAGTTTTAAACACTGTTGTATAGGCCCATAGAGCATCGTCTACATTTAATGTCCAATCTTTCCTGTTTGATTCAACTGTTTTCTCTAGAATACGTTTAAGCTCTCGAATTGCTACTTCCACTTGTCCACTGGTTTGAGGGTGATAAGGGGTAGCTATTCCGTGGTGTACTCCATATTTCTTTAAGACCTTGTCAAATTGAGTATTACAAAAATGAGTACCCCTGTCACTAATAATTTCTCTGGATGTTCCAAATCGAGAGAAGAGTTTCTTAAGAAATTTCACTACCATTCTGGCATCATTAGTGGGTAAAGCTTGAGCTTCCACCCATTTTGACATATAGTCAACAAGTACTAGGATGTATTTATTCCCAAATGAGCTAGGGAATGGGCCCATAAAATCAATACCCCATACATCAAAAATTTCGCATGATAGCATGTATGTTTGGGGCATTTCATCGCGTTTAGAGATATTACCTGTTCTCTGACATCTATCGCATGAAGCAACATACCTGCTAGCGTCTTTGAATAAGGTAGGCCAATAAAAACCTAATTTGAGCGTTTTGTATACTGTCTTGATCCCGCTGTAATGTCCTCCTGAAGGTCCTGAATGGCAATGTTCTAAGATTTAGCTTGCTTCTACTTTTGTAACACATCTTCGAATTATTTAATCCGCACATATACGGAAAAGAAAAGGATCTTCCCAAAAATAGTTTTTTACATCA
This sequence comes from Gossypium australe, assembly GCA_005393395.2. Lineage (NCBI taxonomy): Eukaryota > Viridiplantae > Streptophyta > Magnoliopsida > Malvales > Malvaceae > Gossypium > Gossypium australe. The sequence goes on from CM016615.1 coordinate 69,274,783, forward strand.
GCAAAGAATTGCTTCTTTTGATGATGTGTTAACCTTTTTGGTAAGATGTTAGTAGCTAAGTAATTTGCAATGTCTGCAAACCAGGGTACCTCGGAGTTAGATATAGTGAATAGTTGCTCTTCAAGAAACGATTCATTTATCTCACTCTCATCTAGGTCTTTAATGTGTGAATTTTCAAGCCTAGAAAGATGATCTGCTGCAAGATTTTCAGTTCCTTTCTTATCTTGAATTTCCAAATCAAATTCTTATAAGAGTAAAATCCATCTTATGAGTCGTATTTTTGCATCGAATTTAGTTCAAAGATAACGGAGAGCTGAATGGTCAGTGTAAATGACAACTTTAGATAATATCAAATACTACCTAAATTTGTCAAATGCAAAAACAACAACTAGCAATTCTTTTTCTATGATGGTGTAGTTTTCTTATGCGACCGTCAATGTTTTGCTAGCATAATAAATTGGCTGAAAATGCTTGTATCTCTGTTGTCCCAGAACTGCACCTACTGCAAAATCACTCACATTACACATTAGTTCAAAGGGTAAGTTCCAATCAGGTGCAATTATTAATTTATTTTTAAGGGTGTTAAATGCATCTAAACATTCCTGATCAAAATCGAAAGGCACATCCTTTTCTAGTAGTTTTGTTAAAGGCTTAGATATTTTAGAAAAATCCTTAATAAATCTTTGATAAAATCTAGCATGTCCTAAAAAGCTTCGAATAGCCTTAACTGAACTAGGAGGAGGTAATTTTTCTATGGTTTCAACCTTTGCTTTATCAACCTCAATCCCTTTACTAGAAATTTTATGTCCTAAAACAATCCCCTTTTGAACCATAAAGTGACACTTTTCCCAATTTAGCACAAGGTTTGTTTCCTCACTTCTCATTAGAACTCGTTTTAGATTTTTAAGGCAAATATGGAAAGAATTACCAAATGCTGAAAAGTCGTCCATAAATACCTCCATAATGTCTTCTACGAGTTCATCAAAGATGGCCAGCATGCAGCGCTGAAAAGTAGTAGAAGCATTACATAATCCAAAAGGCATTCTACGATAAGCAAACGTACCGTATGGACATGTAAATGTTGTCTTTTCTTGATCCTTAAGGGCTATTAGGATTTGGAAGTAGTCGGAGAGTCCATCCAGGAAGCAGTAGTACATATGCCCAGATAATCTTTCTAACATCTGATCAATAAAGGGCAAAGGGAAGTGATCTTTTCTGGTGGCATCATTCAACTTTCTATAGTCAATACAGACTCTCCAACCTGTGACTGTTCTTGTAGGAATCAATTCATTCTTTTCATTGGCTACAACAGTCATGCCTCTTTTCTTTGGAACGACCTATACAGGACTTACCCAAGTACTGTTAGAAATAGGATAAATTATTCCAGCATCTAGAAGTTTAATTACCTCAGCTTTAACAACTTCTTTCACGTTGGGATTCAATCGTCTTTGAGGTTGTACACATGGTTTATACTCATCTTCCATTAAAATTTTGTGGGTGAAAAATAATGGAGTTATTCCTTTAATGTCAGAAATTTTCCAAGCTATGGCTCTTTTATGTTCCCTTAATACCTTTAGCAACTCGTCTTTCTCTTCGGGTTCCAGTTCTGAAGAGATGATTACTGGTAGTGTAGAATTATCCCCGAGGAATGCATATTCTAAGTGATTTGGCAACTGTTTTAATTCCAATTTTGGTGGTTCATCAGTAGAGGGTTTTTGTTTTAGTTCATCGTTGATTTCAATTCCCTCTTCTTTCTTTTGTCTAGAGAAAGATGTATTAGAATTTAACTCATCGGTATCATCATCTACCCCCTCACCTTGGGTAAGACACAGTTCCATCGTGTCGTCATGCATGATTTCCTGCAAAGAATCTTGGATAAAATGATCAATGGTGTCAATAAAATAACAAGAATCATCTTGTTCTCTAGAATATCGCATAGCATCGTAAATTTGAAAGATAATTTCCTCGTCACCTACCCTTAGCGCAAGTTTACCATCACCTACATCAATAACAGCCCTAGCAGTAGCTAAAAAGGGGCGCCCAAAATTAAAGGTACCTCAACATCCTCATCCATATCGAGCACAACAAAATCAATAGGGAATGTAAATTTATCAACTTTTACCAGAATATCTTCAATAATTCCCCTAGGATATTTAACAGATGTAACATCCTAGATTAGGGGTTATGCATTTAGTGCATAATTCATGTGTTAGTGGGCTCAGTGAGTGTGTTTGGAGGTGTCTGAGGGCCTTTGGAAACTCTAGGATGGAAGAGGAAGCTTTGAAAAAATATGGAAATTTTAAGTTAAAAGAGGAAATTAGGCTGAAGAGGCCTTAAGAAAATTCTGGGGAGTTTTAGGACACAAGAAATCCAAGTGGTAAATTGGCTAGGAGGCGCCACTTAGTGCTTAGGGAGTGACGCCTCAAGGAGCTAGGTGGACAGGGTTCGAGCAGCGTGGGAAGCAATGGGCTTTTCTTTTTGTGCAGCAAGATGGCGCTTGGGCTAAGTAGGTCTTAAAATAAATCCAGGGTGAACTATATCACAAACAGCACCTTGGCAGAGTGGCTGGGGCGTTATCTGCAGTGAAGCTCCAACAGGTCTTGAGTTCGAGGAGTGGAAGCAACAGTTGGGTGTTTTAATTTTGGCTTTTGGCGCTAGGAGAGAAGGAAGCAATGGACGGCGATTGGACTTTTAATTGAAAGAGGATTAAGCTTACTTATCCTTTTAAAATTCGGCTGGAGTAGGATAATTGTTAATTTATTTTTATTTAGATTATTCTTTTATAGGTAGATAAGAGATGATTTAGGAGTTTGATAAGGGATTAGTGATGGATAATTTTTATTTTATTAATTAAGGTGATAAAGGTGGATTTATTTTAAGTTGATAGATAGAAGATAATTATAGATTTATTATATATATTTTGAATATGTGTTCAAGAGTTATTATAGGAGAAGGAAGTGGAATTTGAGAAGAGGTAGGAGTGCCGAATTTGAGTAGTATAAATAGGGGTGACCATCCTTTAGCTATTCTTTTCTTCATTTTATTTTCCTTGGCCGAAAATTGTTCCTCTAACTCTTTCTCTTTGAGCCGAGTTGCTTATCACTTCTTCTCCCTATTCTTTCTCTTTTCTTCAACTTTAATTCTACATATTTTCTTGGATAGCCGAATAACCCCTTGCCATTTAGAAGCCATAGCCGAATCCCATAGTGGCCTCACTCTCTCTTCTTTGTTGCAAGTTTTAGAAGCCAGAGGTGCCATTGGTGGTAAGTAGAGTGCTCTCCTAATCATTCTTCTTATTCTTTTAAGTGTGCTGAAGGCAAGTGAGTAAGGCTTTGATTTCTAAGGTTGGCCGAATGAGTATAACTTTGTATTTCTTTTTGTATGTGTTAGCGTCAAGGTGCGTTGAAGGAGGTCTTTTCGGGATTTGATTTAAGCAAGGTAAGTCAAGGTGATAATTCGGCCATAGGCCATATTTGGTAAATAAGTGATAACCGATTCTGACTGTGGCCATTTAGGAATTTCGACAAAGGTAATCAGAAGCTTCCGGGATTCGATTCGTTGGTAAGAATATTTAGTAAGTATAGTTTAGATTTGGTATATTTAGATTATGATGTTATCAGTTACCCGTTTGGTTCTGATTAAGATATCAGTAATGGACATGGATGCCGGTCAAGAAGGTAAAGGGAAAGTACCTATCCCGAAGTTTAAGAAAAGATCTGTCTCAGCGGTTCGGGATTGGCCACCGGGGTGTGGACCAGCGTCAGAGTAGTAAAATAGGCAGATAGCCGTAGTATCACTTAGTGATAGCGTCGATCTTGAAAGCGTAGTTCTACAAGTGATTAGGTGTGTGATTAACCCACTGTTTTTCGGGTTTTTGCTATATTTGCATGTGTGATTTATGTGCTAATCAATGCAGTGGCAGTTATGTGGTGGTTACCCTAAAAGGGGTATATCGATAATCAGGTTAGTATTATCTGTTGATAAGAATGTGACAGTGCCGATGTGAATGTGACAATGCCTATAGAAATATGATTGTCTGCCTTAGTGACATGTGCATGCATTTATTATTATGCCATTATGAAACGTTGCATGTGCATGGGTTGGGATATGATATGAAAGAAGGTACGGGTGTACTTCGAGTACATGGTTTGATGTTAGCCTTGAGCTACATCGTGGATTGATGTTGACTGAGGTCACGTTGTGGATTAATTGCGATTTAGTTCGCGTGGCTTGATGAGTAGCTCTGTGCCTCATCGTGGTTATTATAAGCTTTGTGCTATATCATGGTTGATGAGTGACTATGTGTCCCATCGTGGTTTTGGTGTTAGCTACGGCTACATCGTGGATTGGCGCTGACTGAGGTTGCGTTGTGGATTTTTGTGCTTAATTGCACGTGGACGGCCTTGATTGCCTTTTGGAGTGAAAAGGAGAGGGTGATTTGATAATCCCCTGGTGTGTGGTAGGCTGGATACGAGGGTGTGTAGAGGATGGACCCTAGGTTTGGGTTGGGCGCACTTTGCAAAGTTTTAATTGATATGTGAATTTAATGTGAAAGTGGGCCAAGCCCAATTGATATGTGGATTAATGTGAAATGGGCTAAGCCCAGTATGTGGAGATTTTGTGGTTGATTACCCTGTTACCTGTTAAGTGTTATGAATATGGGCCAAGCCCAGAATGTGTTAAATTGTGAACATGATATCTTGTCATTTGATTTATGGGTTAATATGTGGTTAACATGTGGGTGGAATTTAGTGGATTAGTTACACACTGAGTCTGTATGACTCACCCAAATATTTTATCAAACATCGCAGGTGATATGATGATCGGACCGGGTTGGAGTGGATACGAGGTGGCCTATGCAGAAGATATTTTAATTAATTAAGTATTTATAGTTTCAGTATTTTGATTAAGTGTTTATTGTAATGAGGCCCATTAAAGTATTTAAGTATTTTCATTAAGTATATTTATTATTATGTTCTATTATTGATTGACAATTTAAATATTAATTGCAAGTGATTTTATTTTTCTTAAGTATATACAATAAAGTTTTAATCCGGGAATTTTGTAACTACTTAATTTATTTCGAAATTTTATATACACAAGGTTTTCTTTCCTAAAGACAATAAGTTTTTATATACTTTACCTACAAGTCAGATTATTTCCAAACGTTTTCCGCAGTGGCATTTCAAATTCGGTCGTAGTGAATGGGCCGGGTTTGGGGTGTTACAACAGATCTATCAGCTAACTGAATACTCATCCTAGTGGGTTTTGGTTTCCTAAGACCAAGTTGCTTAAACATTTTATAAGGCAATAAATTAATACTGGCACCTAGATCAGCTAGTGCTTTCTTTATGTTTAAACTACCAATTTGGTTGGTAGCTTGTTTTTGAGGATGGCTGAACATTATTCATTAAGTTCCACTGTTGATATCTCTTCAAACTTCCTTTTATTTGTTAGAAGCTCTTTTAGGAATTTTGGGTACGTTGGCATCTGCGAAATAGCCTCAACACAAAGTAAGTTAATATGTAACTGTTTAAAAAGTTCAAGAAAATTACTGTATTGTGCATCTAAGCGATCTTTCTTCAACTTTGTTGGATATGGGATCGGTGGCTTAAATTCTTCACATACCGGTGTTACATTCTCGATTTCCTCACTTTCTCCTTATTAGTTTCTTCTGGTATCTTCTTTCTGCTTCAACCAATTCCTTCCCATTCCTTAATGTTACTGTCTTCACTTGCTCTTGTGGTTTAGGTTCAGTATTATTAGGTAAACGACCTGGTTACCTTTCAGAAACTAACTTGGTCAACTGTCCTAGTTGATTTTTAAGCAGTTGAATTAATGTTTGCTGATTATTCAACGCCGTTTCGGTATTCTAAAAATGAATTTCTAATGCTGAAATGAATTTTTCTAGCATATCCTCAACGTTCGACTTCCTTTCCTGTGGGTAGGGCTGTTGTTCGAAGTTTGGAGGGGGTTGTTATCTCTGATTTCCTTGACCACCCCATGAGAAATTGGGGTGGTTCCTCTAACCTGAATTGTAAGTATTACTATAAGGGTTATTTTGAGGCCTAAAATTATTACCCATATAGTGAACTTGCTCGTTTTCAGCGCTTGGGTTGTAAGGCGGATATTCTGTGCTGTTCATCCATCCTCCATTCGTATCGCACTGCATAACTGGATGTACCTGCGAAGAACCACATAAACCATCAATTTTTTTATTTAACATCCCTACCTGATTTAATAGCATGGTTACTGCGTCGAGGTTGAAAACATTGGCGGCTTTTGTTGGCCTTGTCCTCGTGACTTGCCACTGATAATTATTCAGTGACATCTCTTCAAAGAATTTGTAGGCAACCTTAGGTCTTTTGTTATTCAAGGTTCCGCCGGTGGCTGAATCAATCAACTGCCTGGTTGAGGGGTTCACACTATTATAAAAAGTTTAGACCTGTAGCCACATGGGTAATCCATGGTGTGGGCACCTTCTCAATAGATCTTTGTATCTCTCCCATGCATTGTAAAGTGTTTCTAAATCCATCTGCACAAAAGAAGAGATATCATTCCTCAACTTAGTCATTTTAGCCGGCGGAAAATATTTCAATAAAAGTTTTTCGGTCATTTTTTCCCATGTAGTGATTGATCCTCGTGGTAACGAGTTCAACCACTATTTAGCTTTATTCCTCAAAGAAAAGGGAAATAACCGAAGACGGATGGCATCATTAGAAACGCCATTTATTTTGAAAGTATCGCAAAATTCTACGAAATTCACCAAGTAATTATTTGGATCTTCATCCTGCAAACCATCAAACTGAACAAATTGTTCTATCATCTGAATTGTGTTAGGTTTCAGTTCAAAATTTTTTGCAGCAATAGCAGGTCTAACAATACTTGACTCAGTTCCTGTTAAATTAGGTTTAGTATAATCATACATAGTTCGAGGAGCATGATTTTTGGCCACCTCTGGAGGTAGTGGATTATTCTCAACCATCTCTTCGGTAGTATTAATTTCGTCTTCTTGCTCTTCTTGTATGTACTGTAGGCTTCTCCTTATTTCTCTTTGGTTTCTGCGAACTGTGCTTTTAATTTCATTATCGTAAAATAGCAGTCCTGACGGGTTTCTTCTAGTCATAAACTAGAATACCTGCCAGAAGCAAAGAAGAAAATTTAAAAAAGTAAAAATAAAATTTAATTGCAAAAATAAAATATGGCTAAAGTAATAAAAATTGAGCGTTCTTAATATTTTAGTTCCCCGACAACGGCGCCAAAAACTTGATCGTGTCTGAAAGTCTTAATATTTATATAATGAATGATCGAGCCTAGAAATTAACTTACGACAACGATTGAGGCAAGTGCACCTATCGAACAGTAGTATAATTTAGTGGCAAGACCGGAATGTCGAACCCAAGGGAACCAAAAGTACTAATACTAACTTTCTTTCTATTATTTAGCCTAATAATTAAAGGAATTGCTATTTAATCTACAATTAACTAATTACTAAGCTGAAGATGCTAAGACACAGAGAAGGAATTGGGGAAATACTTTTGGGAAAAACCAATTGATTAAGACAATACCCGAGGAAGAATCCACCCAGACTTCACTTGTTATCTAACTCTGAACCAGACGATTTATTCACTTGACTTGATCAGTAGGATTCCCTAATTTATATTAATAGCTTTCTCAAGGCTACTAATGTCTAACCCTAGGTTGATTAATTGAAATCTCTTTCTAATTAAAACCCCTAAAATTGCATTAACTCGATCTGTGGACTCCCATTGTAACACCCTGGTTTAGGGTCTAGACGGAATAGTGGTGCAAGACCACAAATCTGAGGGTTATGAATGAGTTTTTGAGGTCTATGCTATGTATGCATGCTAGTGTGAAAGTTTAATGAAGCAATTTTGTGAAATTGCGGTTGAAATTTCCCAAAAGGACTAAATTGCAAAAGTTGCAAAATGTGAGATTCTAGAAGATGAAATGGCTTTAGAACATATATTAGAGGTCCTTAATGAGCAATTTTCCCAATTTTTAGTTTTTGGACAAAATTGGGCATGGATGAGTTAAAATAGGAAGTTTATCAGAAAGGGCATTTTGGTTATTTAGTTATTAAATGATTAAAATAGGAGAAAAGATGACAAAATTCATTCATCTTCTTCTCCAAGGCTGCCAAAAATTGCAAGAGCCATTGTTAGGGTTCTTCAAAATTTTTAAGCTTGCTAGTAAGTGCATTTAATTCCCATTTTTGATATTCTTCGTATTTTTGAAGTCCTAGTTGCATGAGAAAGCTATTTTTAGCTATTTGGTGAGCTATGATGGATGTTCAAAAATGTACATATGTATGACATGCATGTATTTTGATGTTTTATGGAAGAATATGAAAGCTTGATGTTGTAGAAACATCTTTTGTTAAGTGATTTTCCATGAAAATGCATGTAGGGACTAGTTTGTGAAAAACTTTAGTTTGGTCATACATGTGTGATTTAGTGAGAATTGATGAATGCTTTAGTTGAGTAAGTGGTTCAGCTTAGCATGAAAGGGTAGAAAGTTGAATGAAAATCACTTTACGAGCCTTGGGGCTAAAGTGTAATTATGAGAAAGTTTAGGGCAAAAGAGTAAATTTTGCCAAAGTATGAGATAAGAGTCAATTTAGTCAATGTGTGTATTAAATAAGTTAATTTTTTTAATTATAGATGAAGAAAAACGAAGCCCGGATCGAAACTGAGGCAAGATCAAGGTGGTGGACTAAAGTGCACGTTTCTATACTTTTAAGTATCGAGGTAAGTTTATGCGTAAATAATGCATTTATACTTACACATTCTTAATGATAGATAGCGTGTAGCATAAATGAGAATGATTGAGAACCCATGTCGTTCAAGTGGAATGAATGTGGTAGACATTGTGAATGGATGAATAATTGAGTAAGTAGATTGTGAATGTGTAGTGATAATGCTAATTGGTGGGCTAAGTGCGATACCATCTTAATGCTTAACGACGGTGAGCTAGGCTATGTGCGATTGATAAACCGTAAAAGTAACATATTTTAATCCCACATTTAGTATGCTTTTGGATGATTTAAGCCTCGACTTATGTAAAAAGGTGCTCTTAATCCTTTCTTTTCATGTCTTATATCCAGGAAAGCACCCGAGGAGGAAAAGAACATAAAACCGGCCCAAAACAAAGTAAATGGGCCATATCACAAAATCCACACGGCCTGGACTTAAGCCCACACGGCCGTGTCGCATTGACCATCTAGAACACGGCCTCACCCCCAATTAACACGGCCGTGCCTCATTAAAGAAGTCCGAACACGGCTTGAAGACTAGTCACACGGGCGTGTGACATGGCGTGTCCCTATCGGGGCAAAGAGCAAATTAATTCGCATTTGGATACTTTGGGGCGAAGAAACACATTCTAAGAGTCTATATAAACCCCCTAAGTGTTACCTGAAAAGAGGACGGTTAGCTAGGCCAAGGAGCCAAGCCGAAAAGGTCAGAGTTGTGGGGATCACTCGAAGATAGTCAGTTGATCCATCTCAAGAAGCCGGAATCCTACTCAAGATGGCAGATCTCTCCTTCAATTCCTTCAGGGATTTTTAGGGATTTCTTATGTCTTTTTTTTATCTTTTCTTCTGAGATGTTTTCTTTATTTGATATGAACTAAACTCTTCAGATACCTGAAGGGGATGAAACTTAGATGAATCTTGTTATTGTTCTCTGAACTATAAGATAAATACCTGATTTATTCTTAATTATGTGTGCTTAATTCTTGTGTTAATGTTTCCAGGATATTGATTCAAGTCAAATGTTCTTAGGTGGAGGAGCAAAAGTCCATGCTTAAGAATAGACCTAGCATAATTAAAGCGGAGTCGTTTGCACGCCTAGAGATAGGGTGACGGGATTTTGCCGGATTAGGGTGAAACCTAATATGGGAATTCATAGATCGATTTACTGCTATTCTAGGGGGTTATTAAGTCAAAAAGAGATTTCTGTTAATTAACCTAGGGTTAGACGTTATTCGCCTTGAGAGAGGGTTTAATATAAATTAGGGAATCCTACGGATCAAGTCAAGTGAATAAATCGTATGGTTCAGGGTTAAATAACAAGTGAAGTCTAGGTGGATTCTTCCTGAAGGTATCATCTTAAATCAACCGAGTCTTTCTTCAAGTTATTTCCTGATAAACCGTAAAAGTAACATATTTTAATCCCACATTTAGCTTACATTTTAATGATTTATTCCTTGATTTGTATAAAAAGGTGCTTGTAATCCTTTCTTTTCATGTCTTAGACCTAGGAAAGCACCCGAGGATGAAAAGAACACAAAACAAGCCTAAAACGGAGTAAATGGGCCTTAGCATGAAATTGACACGGTTTGGCCCACAGCCCGCACGGCCGTGCCTCGACGAACACCTAGAGCACGGCCTCAACTCCGCCTCACACGGCCGTGCCTCACTTTAGAAGTCCGAACACGGTCTGGTCTCGATCCACACGGGCGTGTGACATTTCCGTGCCTCTGTCGCTGGAAGGAGCAATTTCAGTCGGAAAAGGATACTTAGGGAGAAAGAATCGCATTCCAAGAGCCTATATATATCCCTCAAGTAACACCTTTGAAGGGCATTGAAAGCTAAGCCAAGAGCCAAGCCGAGAAGGTCAGAGTTAGGGAATAACACGAGGATAGCCAGTCGATCCATCCCAAGAAGCCAGAGTTATACTCAAGACGGCGGAATTCTCCTTCAATTCCTTCAGGGGGTTTTAGGAATTTCTTATGTTTTGTTTAATCTTTTCTCTTGCGATGTTTTCTTTATTCATTATGAACTTAACCCCTCAGATACCTGAAGGGGATGAAACCTAGACGAATCTTGTTATTTGATTTTTAAGTTATATGATGAATTACTTAGTTTGTTATTAATTATGTTGCTTAATCCAAATCTAATGTGCTTAGGTGGAGGAGGAATAGACCCTGCCTAAGAGAAGATCTAACATAATTAAGCGGAGTTGATCGAACGCCTAGAGATAGGGTTACGAGATTTTGCCGGATTTGGGTGAAACCTAATATGGGAGTTCATTGATCGATTTACTACTATCCTGGGGGTTATTATAAGCGAACGAGAGTTCCACTAATTAACCTAGGGTTAGACGTTATTCGCCTCGAGAGAGAGTTTAATATAGGTTAGGGAGTCTTACAGATCAAGCTAAGTAAATAGATCATACAATTAAAGGTTAGATAACAACTGAAGTTTAGGTGGATTCTTCCTGAGGGTGTCATTGTGATCAATTGAGTTTCTTCAAGTTATGTTCCAATTCATCCTTTTTGTCTTTGTGTTCCTAGTTTAGTTCTTGTCAATTTAGTTTAAAAGCAATCTTCACTCTAATTTTAAGGTTAAATAAAAAAAAGAAAGTTAGTATTAATACTTTTAGTTCCTTTGGGTTTGATAATCCGGTCTTGCCTAAGTTATACTACTGTTCGATAGGTACACTTGCCTTTAATCGTTGTCAGAGTTAGTCTCCAGGTTTGATCATTCTTTTATAAATTTTTAAGGCTCTGATTGTAGCGATCAAGTTTTTGGCGCCGTTTCCGGGGAACTAAAATATTAAGAAAACTCTATTTTTATTACTTTAGCCATAACTTTTTATTTTTATTTCTATTTTTATTTTGCTGAAAATTTCTTTCTTTCTTTTTCCAGCATGTACTTCTAGTTTATGACTAGATGGAACCCGAGAGGACCTTTGGTATACGACAATGATACTAAAGCGACCGCTCGTAGGAATCATCGGGAAACCAGACGAGCCCTAAATTACATAGAAAGAGAGGAAGAAGGCAGATCTAATCCTACTGAAGGGATGGACGAAAACAACCCACCACCACGTGATGTGGGGGAAAGTAATGCTCCACGCACAATGTTTGATTATGCGAAACCACATTTGACAGGAGTGGAATCAAGTATTGTTAGGCCTGCTATATCTGCTAACAATTTTGAATTAAAGCCTAACACAATACAAATGATTCAACAGTTTGTTCAATCTGATGGTTTGCAAGACGAAGATCCAAACACGCATTTAGCAAACTTTTTAGAGTTCTGTGATACTTTCAAAATAAATGGCATTTCTGATGATGCCATACGTATTCAGTTATTTCCTTTTTCATTAAGAAATAAAGCTAAACAGTGGTTAAACTCGCTACAACGAGGGTCAATCACTACATGGGATCAAATGACCGAAAAGTTTTTAATGAACTATTTTCCACCGGCCAAAACAGCCAAATTACGGAATGATATCTCTTCTTTTGTGCAGATGGATTTAGAGACATTGTACGATGCATGGGAGAGATTTAAGGATCTCTTAACGAGGTGCCCACACCATGGCCTACCCTTGTGGCTACAAGTCCAAACTTTCTATAGCGGTGTAAACCCCTCAACAAGGCAACTAATCGATTCAGCCGCCAGTGGAACCTTGAACAACAAAACTCCAAAAGCAGCCTACGAGTTCATTTAGGAGATGTCACTAAACAATTATCAATGGCAGGCTTCAAGGACTAAACCGATGAAATTAGCAGGAGTTTTCAATGTCGACGCCATGACCATGCTATCAACGCAGATCGAGATGATGAACAAAAAGCTTGACAGCTTATGTTCTTCACAGGCACATCCAGTCATGCAATGCGACATAGGTGGAAACGTGGCAAATCCCGAGTACCCACCTTACCAATCAGGAGCAGTGGACGAATAGATGAACTATATAGGTAATAATTCCCGATCCAATAATAATTCTTATAGTAACACTTACAATCCAGGTTGGAGGAACCACCCAAATTTTTCGTGGGGAGGTCAAGGAAATCAAAGGCAACAACCTCCTCAGAACTTTCAAAATTTGCCCTATCCACAAGAGAAGAAACCAACTCTCGAGGAGATGATGGCAAAATTATCAGCAGGCATAGAGAAACGTATCCAAGAAACTGATAGAGCAATTAAAAGCAACGAGATGAAATCGCTATGTCGGTCAAGGAAGTGACTAACGCAGTAGAACAACTCGCAAAGCTGATGTCAGAACGACCGTAAGGACGTCTACCAAGTAATTCCGAGATTAACCCCAAGGAGCAAATTCAAGCCATTACAACTCAGGACAGAAAGGGGTTAGAAGAACCCAATCTAACGCCAGAAAAGGTAGACAAAGGTAAAGTAGAGGTAATACAGGAAAAACCAAAACCAGTAATTAAAGAGTACCAACCTCGCATACCTTATCCCGAATCAATAAAAAGAGACGATTCAGAGGAATAGTTCGGTAAGTTTCTTAAACTTCTAAAGAAATTACATATTAACTTACCTCTTCTTGAAGCTCTTTTTCAGATGCCAGACTCGAGGAAATTTTTAAAACAGCTCTTGACCAACAAACACAAAATAGATGAAGAGCACCATGTGGAACTAAACGCAACATGTTCAACGATGCTACAAAATAGACTACCTCAAAAAACTAAAAGGTCCAGGGAGTTTTACGATTCCGTGTTTAATTGGTAGTCTAAATATTGATAATGCATTAGCTGATCTAGGGGCAAGCATAAATGTCACGCCTTATTCACTGTTTAAACAACTAGGTCTAGGGAAGCCCAAACAAACTAGGATGAGTATTCAATTAGCTGATAAAACTGTTAGAATTCCTAGGGGCATTATCGAAGATGTTCTTGTAAAAATCGATAAATTTGTTTACCCAGTAGACTTTGTTGTCTTAGACATGGATGAAGATAATTCAATCCCCTTAATTTTAGGAAGGCCTTTTCTAGCAACTGCAAAGACAAAAATTGATGTTGCCACAGGCGAACTCATACTTCGTGTAGGAGATGAATCGATCAATCTTCAAGCTCTCGACTCGGTCAGGACAATAGTTGATGAAGGTAAGAAAGTCACTTCAATTAATAATCAAATTGTTCAATCCTCATCGCAGGAAACACCACAAGGCCAAAAACCTGAGCCGATTCATAGACCCAAAATCAATAAAAGGGAATTACACAAGGAACAAAGCCTTAGGGCCAACAATTTAGAAGAGAAGAAGACACAGGTCAAAGAAAAGACGGAACCACACGAAATAAAACCCAAGGAACCACCAGAAGAGCTCACGGGGACATCAAATCACTTCAAAATAGGAGATCAAGTACTGTTTGACAAAGCTGATCAACACAACGCTTCAACAGAGCCGAGGGCAAAGGGAGAAATAATTCTAAAAGTACATGATATCTTTCCACATGGAATAGTCGACGTAAGCAATCCAATATTGGGCAATTTCAAGGTAAACGCTTCTCGACTTCAACTTTGTCATGAAAATAAAGCTGTAGGCATGAGGGAAGATATTCAAACCTTTAAATCTCCCTAAAATTTTCAAATACGAGGAAAGTCTAGCTTAAGACTATAAACGAGCACTTCTCGGGAGGCAACCCGAGCACTAACCTTATTTCTTTTCGCAATTGTTTTCCTTTCCTTTTTCTTTTTCTTTTCTTTTTCTTTTCTCTTAAAACTAATCAAAAGTGCAGAATTCCAGGCCACACGGCCTTACACACGGCCGTGTCCATGGTCGTGGACCACCTGAACCACCACACTAACAGGGCAGAGGCCGTGCAATTCAGTCCAACCACCCCCAACGTCACGGACCCAACCACCCTCCTCACGGGCACCGAGAGATAGGGCACGACCGTGCCCTCAAGCATGTGAAGCTACTAACTTGACAAACACGGGCGTACGGATTTGAAGAACGGGCATGGGATGACAAACATACTCCACAACACGGCCATACGAGATGGCCATGTAAATCGACACACCCTAGGCCCACGGTCATTGAGCAGCACCAAAACTGAACATCTATTTAAACCCTTCACCTCTTCCCCTTCCTCCCATCTGATTTCTTAATTATTTTCCTTGCTTCTCACTCTCCTCCATCTCATATTCTCCACTTACTAAGGCTCTAGACCCTTGAGCAAGCCAACACCATGCCGAAGAAGCGAAAGAAGCTGAGTATAGATTCCTCAAAAAACGATCAACATGAGCTCATGCCGGCAGCTTCGCCTCAACACCAAGCCAAGGGTCTTTGAGACCAATTTATTTTTCCTTTTTGTTTCTCTTCTTCTTTATTTTCCTTATCTAAGCTTCTCAATTGCTCTTTTCATTTACTCTTCTTTTAGTTTCTTAATGTCAGGTTCGCCAGGATGCTAAGGAATCACGCCGACCACCAAAATGACTACACCACTCTCACCACCGCCACCACCTTCATAGCCTTAGAAGTCACACCCACCTCGCAAACCATCCTCCAATAAGGACTCTCTGGTCCATTCTTCTTTTCCTTTATTTTCGTTTTCCTTCTTAGTCTCCTTTCCTTTTTCTTTCTCATTTTTCATTTTATATTTAGTTTAGCTTAACTATGTCTTAATAACCCCTGGCTAATCCTTTAAGAGTTCCCCAATTTCTTCATCTAGCACAGAGCTCGGGAATCAACACCACCACCATACCGACACCTTCGCCGTAGGTACAACATCCTCCACTAAACCCACCCAAGAATACAGGGAGTACCTCTCACCCTCACTTTTGATTCCTATAAAAATATCTATCTTTGTACATTAAGGGCAATGTACATCTTAAGTGTGGGGGGTAAATATACCTAACTTTTTGCATTATTCTCAAATCCCTGAGGGTAAAAGTGGAATAAAAGCGCCAAACTTTTTTCATTATTCTCAAATCCCTGATTTAGTCTTGTTTTTATGCAAAGTTTTCATATTACTAATTAGGATGAAATTTTTAATGATTTGTAATTTTTATTGACATGTTTTAAAATAAGTCATAGTTAATTGTGCATTGATAATTGAAATTGAAAAATACTAGAGAATTAAGCATGATAAGTCTATTTTTCAAGAATTAAAATTTTGCTAGGTTGTTGACCTAAATTTGAATACTACCTTGAAATTTGAAATTCACAAGGATAATGTCAAAACACCCATAATTTTTGTGAGTATTTGAACCTTATAAAGCATATATTCTTTTTTTTTTCATGCTCATTTTTTTTATTATGAGTGTGTCAACTATGAACTGTTATTCCAGAACGTGCCTCGTTTATGCATGTTGAGACCACATTTTTTATTTGATATTACAGAGATGATAAAGGCACCTAGGTTTTAACCCACTTACACCACTAAATAGCCCACCTTTACAATTAACCCCTAGTGAACCCCGTTGAGCCTAACAAGACCCTTCTTATTGACTTACCTACTAATATTAACCCAAAAGCCTCTTTGTATTTGTTATTACCCTCTCTTTTGACTATCCCTTAATCGAGATTTGATTTGATTAGTTATCAAAGTTTATTATTCTGATACTTAATTTTTGTATTACTTAGTTTGTTCTTAAAAAAAATTAATATCAATGTTGAGCTTACCAAATCAAAGTCTAAATTTCAAAAGAAAAGCTCGTATTAGTAAGATTATTACTTTTCAATGGATAATATTTCAGTTTTTAGGTACTCGTCAATTCGATCTCGATTCTAATCTTCTAATTTCAGCCTTTAACCACACCTTTAACCCTAGCCCCGTTACAACCCTAACAAAGAACTTTTGATCTGTTTATCATCTCATATTACAGTGGTGGAGATTTGATTTTTAGGCAACCCTATGGGATTAACTTTTCAAGTTCAACTTATGAGCGATCTTTTCCTGAACCTTAAACACTTTAGAGTGATTTGAGTGAAACCTTAGTGAGGACATCAATCCTTGTCAGCTTTTGAATTGAAAAGGTAGTCATTTAAATAAAGGGAGGCACCTATGTTTTCAAAGTACAAAATCATGACTTATCTCGTTTAAATCTTTAGGACTTTTTGAATTTAATTATCCATGTATGAATTATCTATGAATTATGATGAGGCATTGTTGATAGGAATTGGAAATCATGGAAAGTTCATTTTAATAGTAACTTGAGAATTTTGCTTGAGGATAAGCAAAAGCTTAAGTGTGGGGGTATTTGATAAACCGTAAAAGTAACATATTTTAATCCCACATTTAGCTTAAATTTTGATGATTTATTACTTGATTTGTATAAAAAGGTGCTTGTAATCCTTTCTTTTCATGTCTTAGACCCAGGAAAGCACCCGGGGATGAAAAGAACACAAAACAGGCCTAAAACAGAGTAAAAGGGCCTTAGCATGAAATTTACACGGCCTAGCCCATAGCCCGCACGGCTGTGCCTCGACGAACACCTAGAGCACGGCCTCAACTCCACCTCACACGGCCGTGCCTCACTTTAGAAGTTCGAACACGGTCTGGTCTCGATCCACACGGGTGTGTGACATGGCCGTGCTTCTGTCACTGGAAGGAGCAATTTCAGTTGGAAAAGGATACTTAGGGAGAAAGAATCGCATTCCAAGAGCCTATATATATCCCTCAAGTACCACCTCTGAAGGGCATCTAAACCTAGGCCAAGGAGCCAAGCCGAGAAGGTCAGATTTAGGGAATAACACGAGGATAGCCAGTCGATCCATCCCAAGAAGCCGGAGTTATACTCAAGACAGCAGAATTCTCCTTCAATTCATTTAGGGGGTTTTAGGAATTTCTTATGTTTTGTTTTATCTTTTCTCTTGCGATGTTTTCTTTATTCATTTTGAACTAAACCCCTCAGATACCTGAAGGGGATGAAACCTAGACGAATCTTGTTATTTGATTTTTAAGTTATATGATGAATTACTTAGTTTGTTCTTAATTATGTTGCTTAATCCAAATCTAATGTGCTTAGATGGAGGAGGAATAGACCCTGCCTAAGATAAGATCTAACATAATTAAGCAGAGTTGATCGAACGCCTAGAGATAGGGTTACGAGATTTTGTCGAATTTGGGTGAAACCTAATATGGGAGTTCATTGATCGATTTACTGCTATCCTGGGGGTTATTATAAGCGAACGAGAGTTCCACTAATTAACCTAGGGTTAGACGTTATTCACCGAGAGAGAGGGTTTAATATAGGTTAGGGAGTCTTACGGATCAAGCTAAGTAAATAGATCATACAATTAAAGGTTAGATAACAACTGAAGTCGAGGTGGATTCATCCTGAGGGTGTCGTTGTGATCAATTGAGTTTCTTCAAGTTATTTTCCAATTCATCCTTTTTGTCTTTATGTTCCTAGTTTAGTTCTTGTCAATTTAGTTTAAAAGCAATCTTCACTCTAATTTTAAGGTTAAATAAAAAAAAGAAAGTTAGTATTAATACTTTTAGTTCCTTTGGGTTTGATAATCCGGTCTTGCCTAAGCTATACTACTGTTCGATAGGTACACTTGCCTTTAATCATTGTCAGAGTTAGTCTCCAGGTTTGATCATTCTTTTATAAATTTTTAAGGCTCTGATTGTAGCGATCATTTCCCAATTCATTCTTTTTGTCTTTGCATCTTTAGCTTAGAAGTAATTAGATTTAAACAACTTCACTTCTTTTAGGGTAGATAGTAAAAAGAAGGTTAGTATTAGTACTTTTAGCTCCTTTGGGCTCGACAATCCGGCCTTGCCTAAGTTATACTACTATTCGATAGGTACACTTGCCTTTAATTGTTCTCAGAGTTAGTTTGCAGGTTCGATCATTCTCTTTACAAATTTTAAGACTCTGATTCCAACGATCAAGTTTTTGGCGCCATTGCCGGGGAACTAAAATATTAAGAAAAGCTCTATTTTTATTACTCTAGCCATTATTTTTTATTTTTCGCAATTTTATTTTTAGGTTAAATTTTGATTTTGCTAAATTTTCTTTCTTTTCCAGCAGGTACCTCTAGTTTATGACTACAAGGAACCCGAGAGGACCTTTAGTATAAGACAGTGATATTGAAGCTACCGCTCGAAGAAATCGCAGAGAAATCAGACGAGCCCTAAATTATACAGATGAAAATCAAGAAGGATCCTACTGAAGGGATGGACGAGAATAATCCACAACCACATGACGTGGGGGAAAACAATGCTCCACGTACTATGTTTGATTATGCTAAACCACATTTAACAGGAGTAGAATCGAGTATTGTTAGGCCTGCTATAGCTGCTAATAATTTTGAATTAAAGCCTAACACAATACAAATGATTCAACAATTTGTTCAGTTTGATGGTTTATAGGACGAAGACCCAAACACTTATATAGCTAAATTTTAAGAGTTCTGTGATACCTTCAAAATAAATGGCGTTTCTGATGATGCCATACGTCTTCGATTATTTCCCTTTTCATTAAGAAATAAAGCCAAACAGTGCTTAAACTCGTTACCACGCGGGTCAATCACTACATGAGAACAAATGACCGAAAAATTTCTATTAAAATATTTCCCACCAGCCAAAACGACCAAATTATGGAATGATATCTCTTCTTTTGTGCAGATGGATTTAGAGACATTATACGACGTATGGGAGAGATACAAGGATCTCTTGAGAAGGTGTCCGTACCATGGTTTACCCTTATGGCTACAAGTCCAAACCTTCTATAACGGTGTAAATCCCTTAACGAGGCAATTAATTGATTCAGCCACAGGTGGAACCTGAACAACAGAACTCCTGAGGCAGCCTACGAGTTCATTGAAGAGATGTCACTGAATAACTATCAGTGGCAAGTTACAAGGAGTAAACCGACAAAATCAGCCAGAGTTTACAACCTCGATGCAGTGACCATACTATGAACACAGATAGAGATGATGAATAATAAGCTTGATAGTTTGTGTTCTTCATAGACACATCCAGTCATGCAATGCGACGCAAGTGGAACTGTGGCAAATCCTGAGTACCCACCCTACCAACTGGGCCCAGAGAACGAACAGATGAACTATATAGGTAATAATTTCAGATCTAATAATAATCCTTATAGTAATACTTACAATCCAGGTTGGAAGAACCACCCAAATATTTCACGGGGAGGTCAAGGAAATCAAGGAAATCAAAGACAACAACCTCCTCAAAATTTCCAAAATCAGCCATATCTGCAAGAGAAGAAGCCAAACCTTAAAGAGATGCTGACAAAATTCATGGCAGCCACAGAAAATCGTCTCCAAGATACTAAGAAGACACTTAAAGATCAACAAACATCGGTTGAAGAAACCAAGAACCGTGTCGGGGAACTTACTAAGTCAGTAGGGGAAGTCACTAAAGCAGTCGGACAACTTGCAAAGTTAATGTCCAAACGACCGGAAGGACGTCTACCAAGTAACACGAAGATTAACCCAAAGGAGCAAATTCAAGCCATCACAGCTCATGATGGTAAAGGGTTAGATGAAGCCAACTCAATACAAGAAAACGAAGTAGAAGAAGGTAAAATAGAGGTAACACGAGAAAAGCCAAAACCGATAATCAAAGAGTACCAACCTGCAAGTGTGCGTCACACGGTCAGCCCCATGGGTGCGTTAATAGGCTGTGTGTCCCCTGCAAGTTAGTGTTATAAGTCAGTGTCAACCACAGGCTAGCCACACGGGCATGTTCCTAGGTCGTGTGACCCTTATGAGGTTGCTAACGTCACAAACATAATACTTAGGTTTTTACACAGGGTGAGGACACGGGCGTGTCTAGGCCGTGTGGAACACACGGGCCAAGAACACGGGCGTGTGGCCCTGTTTTATGTCAAAATTGTCTAAGTGTTTAAAAGTTTTGGTTTGGTCCCTTAACATCCCGAGAATATGTAACGGGTCTCGTAGACCCATGATAGGGACATTACGATTGTAAATGAAAAAGTTTTTAATTGGAACGAATTTTATAGCCCAAGGTTGTATGTTCAAGCAAGTTAAGTCCGGTAATGTCTCGTACCCTATTCCAGCGTTGAATACAGGTAAGGGGTGTTACACTTTCAATTTCTGGATCAAAATCAACAAGAAAATTTGACTTGTTTCGGGTCATAAAACACCTGAAATGAAGTTGAAGAAATAGAAAGAAACAAAAAACCAGTTAGTGACTGCTAAATATTATATAAGGAAAATAAAGTGCAAAAACACACAAAAACAAAAACAAACATCAAACAAACACCATCCCTGGCAACGGTGCCAAAAACTTGATCGGTTGTTTAACGTCACAGCAATAATGTGCAAGCGTACACTGTCGATACAAGTATAGTAGACAGATCTGAGTCTATCGGATATCAATCCCATAGGGATGGTTGTCTTTTGTCTATTAATGTCTGTGCAATAACTAGATAGAAACGAGATAAATTGTGAGGATAGTTGTCAGAGAAACAACTTGAAAATAATAAAATAAAATATGATAATGATAAACTAGGATCCCCAACATGAATCTTCAGCAATATACTAAATGCTCATAGGGTATAAAAGGATAGGTGATTGTCGAGGCAATAAATTTCAATGTATATCTTACCGAGCGTCACTCCTCTATTTAATCTAAGACTTAAACATGCACATTAACCCCACCTTCTGATGATAGAAATATGGCACTATTAAGAACAAGTGGACTAAACTCCTCTAATCCTCACTTAACTTCCTTTGTAATGCTTGTTGGCTCAAACTGTCACTACACTTTCCAGTGTCAGTGACTGGAATGACACTTCTATGTTAAGAAACATTCAAACCCTAGGATTAAACAACAAAAGTAAGATTTAATAAGATAACATTTAACCAAGAATTCATGTGTACTTCTATACAAACAGAAAACCAAGAGTAATCACCAGCATTTAGAAAAAAAACTAAGAAAGAATCGAGTGAAGAATACTATTCCTAGACAACTCTACTGAATCTCTCTATTCCCTCTTGTCTGGCACTTAGGTCTCCTCATCAGAAGCTAATTTGCATCAATTTTCACGTTGTCTCACCCGTGAGAGGCTTAAGCTACCATAGCTACAAGCTTCAAGGTAGGATGAAAATGATGATGGTCAAGAAAAAACTCTTCTTCTCTATTTTATTCCCCTCACGGCAACCTTTTATGTCCCCCTCCAACAGTACAGGTGTCCTTTCCTTAGAATTATTCTGTCCTTGTACGTACAGGTTGGTTATACCAGACTGGTAGCTCACACATTTTTAGTTCTTATCCGGATAGCTATCAACTGCGGCGACAATTTTAGACGCAATTTAGAATTAACTCATACAGCGACATTAATGCAAAAAGATAGAGAAATTAAGGATAAAATAGGCTAGGATTCATGAATTATAAAATGCAATTTAATAAACTAAAAATGCTAAAATATATGCTAAGGATAACTAAATGTGAACAATTTAACCAATAAGTAAAGAGGAAAACCTATGTTCTTTCTAGTGCTATCAATCATGTTTTTATACTAAAATGCTTATGTTTACATGAATTGTGTTATGAATTAGATTGTTCGTATTTGTAGTTGCTTCAGCAACGAATGTGATATCCTACTACTTAGACCCGGCGATCAAGTTGGGTAAGAGCGTGTTACATTTAGTTAAAGTGTTTCTTGAGAAATACTTTAATATTAAGTATAGATTATATGCTAGACACATTTATGCAACCTAGAAAAAGAAGTGGAAAGGCTTGAACTGGAAAATTAGCTTTTTAAGATTGTGTTAGATCAACCTATTTTGAAGACTTTGATAACAACCTAAAGAAGTTAGAAGCAATGGGGGGAAAAGCTACAGATGACCTATTGGAGAATCTTGTTGAGCATTAGACAAAAGCCTACTTATTTATTGTATCCAAGTGTGATGTCATAGATAATAATATGGTAGAGGTATTCAATGCTTGTATCCTGGATGCAAGGTGTAAGCCTATAATCAACACACTTGGTGAAATTAGAATATTTGTCATGACTATAATGCATGTGAAGAGGTCTTAGGTTTAACAATGGAGACATACATATCTCTAAAGGAAATAGAAAAATTAGATAAAAAAATGGAACAAAGTACTCATTGTAGTTTGGTTTGCAATGGAGATGGCAACTTTGAAGTGCATCATAGTGGAGACCAGCATAGTATTGATTTGAAGCAGTTGAGGTGTACATGTAGATCTTGGGAACTGACTGACATTCCTTGTTAGCGTACTATATATGTTATGTACAAGGACAATAGGAGACCCAATGAGTATGTTTCTCATTGTTACAATTATTTGCCGTAATTTGATATGTCAAATTAGGCTTCTAATTACACTTTACGAGTTTGTTTTTGAGCAATTTCTATTTTTTTGTTATGTTTTTATTTAGTTTTTATTCTTCGTCTTAATAAATGAAACAGTTTGTTTTAGGCTCAATTTGAGATCCAAATTGGCCAAATACGCCATTTAGACCCTAACAATCGATTGAGTGTTGTACGGACTCGACAATGGCATGAAATTGTGCAAAAACATCACCAAGGAAAGGGGTATGGCAAAATCAAAGCATGGATATTGTGATATCTCCAACAGGCCTGAAATGCAGACCACCTACAATGGTATTGCGATACCTAGCTCTCAAGAAAGACCCCCATTTTAAGACTATTGACGATATCGCGATAACCAACCCTGGGTATTACAATATCATTGTCTTGAGGGGACAAAAAATGCCATCAAGGGTATTCCTTATCCTACTGAAGTACCAATCAAAATAAACATGTAGGTGCATTTTGGTCACTAAAAGTTGGGCTGTAATTAGCTTTAAAAAGCAAAAAATTGATTGAAGAAAGATAGGTTGTAGTTTAGGTTAGAAAGCTTTTAGATTTAGGGTTACCTTTTAACTTTTAGTTTAGGTTTAGGTAGTTTTCTTTTCTATAGCTTAGGTTCTATTTTTCCTGCACATTTTCTTGTTCTTATTATTTTTAATGGTAGTTAATTAAGTTAGTTTTTACTTTCATTTAGTTTTATTTACCTGTTTAGCACCTTAAACCTCATTGTAATCACCTTTCAATCTTTAGTTTAATATACATTAAACTGGTTTTCTTTTTATCATCTAAAAATCATAGCTTTAGTGATCTTGTTTATAGTTATGTTTGCTTATTTGATGTTTCTTAGATTACATATGGTAATGGGTAACTAAACCTTGGGTGGGTGGTTGATTAAAATGTTGTTTGATTAGTTTTTGGGTTCGGGGACTAAATCACAAAACTGGATAAATTGAATAAACTTAAAAATTTAGGATTGACGCCCCTAAGAGGAAATCAAGATAAGTGAGACCGAGAGGTAATCTTATTGGGCACCAATTTATTAGTCTCGAGTTAGTCGGGTGAGGTCGAGAGATAAATCAGACTAATTTTCTAAGTTGGTAAAGTGGAGACCAAGAGGAAAATGGAACTAATTTAGTTGTAATAGCAGTTTAGATCCCCAATTTGAAATTTAACCAACCACATGGAAATCAACCAACCACTTCTTGTTATCGTATTTGATAGTTTTATATTTTGTTTTATTTACAATTTAGCCCTTTCTGTCTTAGATAATTATTTAGTTTTAATTAACTTCATTTATGCTTTGTCATAATATAGAAATTAGTGAGTAGCTACTTAAACTCCGTTCTTGCATGCTTCTTGAATAGAAATCACAAATCACTAAATCACTGATTTTCTTGGGTTCGAACCTTGGAATACTCCGATGTTCCATTGTAACACTATAAATATTACAACTGACCTATCACACATGCAGACATCGCACTTAGTATTTGATTGATTGTTGTTTTAGTGTTGATTTCCCTCATGGTCCGCAAGGACAGTGAGGGGGAGTCATACAGTAAAGAGAAATACTTGGCTACATATAATAATGTATTGTAGCTTGTTAAAGGGAAAAAATTCTGGAGAAAATCATCTAATCCAATTCAACCTCTTCTAGTTAAAAGACTACATGAAAGGCCAAAGAAAAAGATAAAAACGGCTAAGGATGAACCAAAGAAGTCTAAAACACAAGATGTTAAATGAGACATTGTAACAAGTGTGGTCAAATTGGGAACAACAAGATAATTTTATTTAAAATGTTATCATTTTAAAAATCTACAAAATTTTAAAGTTCTCCATCCAAACACACTCTTAGATAATATTTATAAATAGATCCTTTTTAAAAGTTAATTGTAATTTTTAAAAGGAGATATGATTTTTTAATAGTTTTTAAATATGGTCTTGAATGGGGCGTGGATAATATTTTTATAAAAAATACAACTATAAAATTTAAAGGCTAAAGGGTAAAAAAAACCCTAAATGAAAATTAAAAAAAATCGTTTGAGCCCTTGTGAAAAAAAGTGCACCCGGTTGAGCCCTCAATGACTCAAAATAAATCAATTGGCCCCCTCTATTAACGGAAAACGAGAATTGACTGGTGTAACTGTTAACCATGCCAATGTGGCTAGTGGAAACCACTAGAAGCTGCCATGTGATAATGTGTTGATGTGAGTATGCTTATGTGGCATGCCACATCAGCAAAAAATTTAAAAATATTTTTAAAAAGTTAAAAAATAAGAAAAAAAATGTCCATATAGAATGAATCAGGACAAATGATTGTCTAGAGTCATTTGATCTTGAACAAACATTTGTCCATATTCATTTTGGATGAGTGCAAAACTAAAACAATTTGAAAATCATAAAAATATTAAAAACTATTAAAAACTATAAAAATATATAAAAATTTAAATGAGTAAAAACTCAAAAAAGTACTATTTATTCTTAGTGTATATACATAAATACTTTTAATTCAATTTTATATAGTTAATAATTATATATATGTAAGAAACTAATAATCTTATGTCAAGTATTTTTAAATATTATAATTAAAAATTCCAAGAGAAAGCATAAAAAGTTTTTAAAACAATTTCTAAAAAAAAATAGAATTCGATAATGTATCACAATAACAACAAAAGGTTTTATAATCATAAAAATTCAAATAAATTTTAAAAACATTAAAAAATTTTAGCTTTTTACATTTTTAATTTTTATATAATAAAATTTTATAATTTTTAACTTTTTGTTATAGTTTTGTAGTCATATAGGAATGAATTTGGACAATTATTTGTCCAGGTACAGTCTAAACACAAATTTTTATAAGCTTCTTTAAAAAAACTTTAAATTATTTTTTAAATTATTTTGAAAAATATTCATATTTTATTGTATAATATTTAATAATTTTTAATAATTTTTAAGTGTTTTTTAGTTTGGCACTCATCAAGAATGAATCTGGACAAATTGTTGTCTAGATTCTAAACAATCATTTGTCCATATTCAATCTATATGCACATTTGAATTAAATTTTTAAAAATATTTTATTTTTTAAATATATTTTAATTTTTGCTGGCGTGGACACCAACATACTACCAACTGGCAACTTCTAGTGGCCTCCGTCAGTCATGTCAGTGTGACTAATGGTCAAACTAATCAACTAATTGTTTTTGCTAACAGTTTTTTCTGTCACAAAAGGCTTAATTTAGTGCATTTCTTTCATAAGGACTCAATTGATTTTTTACTGAGGACTCTTTTGATCCTTTAACAAAATTTAAATAACAGAATTCTTCTTATATATACAACTGTTTGCTTTATAAAAGGCATAATGTCAAATTTATCTGTCAATGTTTACATCTTTCTCAATTTGGCTATTATTCTTTTTTTTGAATTAAATTTGACTATTAACCTATCAAAAAGTGTCAAATTGTTTTTTTTTTCCAAAAAAAAATTATTGATTAAAAAGTTAGTTTTTAAAAATGGTGTATGTGTTGGGTAAAACCCTTTGCCTGACCTGAACGCTGGGTCTGGATACCAAATGCTACACTAACCGAATGACTTAATAAACTTTTGATTTCCAATTTAAATGCATAATCAACGACTTATATTTTACAATTTAATTGCTAATGAAACTTGTACTGATTATAGACTCTTAAGAGCTCTGTTTCCAACAATTTGTTTACAAATCTAGGATGGAAATTCGAAACTATATACAACAAAATTATACCTTGAGGCGAAGCCTCTACGTGTGCCCCTTTAAATACGTGAACATCTACCATGCACCCCTTAACTTTGTTGCGTCTGGCTTGGTCCCTCTTGGTCGATTTGGGTAATTAGTTAACCTGCATTCAAGCAGAAATTCTTATAAGTTCGAAAGAACTTAATGAGATCTGTACGTACATGCATATAGAATCCTTTAGAAATTGTCTATGAAATTTAGTTTTCTTGTTCAGAAATAAACACCCTGGGCTTCTTAGGAGATCTTGTGAACTTAGTTGTCGTAACATATGACTTGGCGCTCTAAGTCACTCATTCGCTGACTTAGATCCCTGATCACACTGAGGTCCCACCCCTTATATGTCTGACCCACTTCCCGAATTCCTGTATTTAATTCCCTTGTCTAGCAATACATTATGTAAACCTCTTTACCTAAGAAGTTTGTCCACGTTTTCCTATAATTGGGTATAAACTTACCCCTAGTCTCACTCATTATCATCCTAGGCAAATCCTCTCCCGATCCATGAACTTTCCTAATGTGATTCCCCATGTTTTTATATTTTAGTGGCTTCTCTGTTTACTATTTCGATGGACTACCCCGTGTTTTTTGTCCTGATGGACTACCCTGATTGCAATAGTCGAGCTACGGTCTTACTCATGTAACCTCTTTTGAGGTGTCGCCCCGTAGGACTTTATCACTGTTGCGGTGTCACCCTAAAGAGCCTACTCACTGTCGTCGTAGTGATACTTGATGGAACCTAAACATCTTCATCACAGTGTCGTCTCGAAGGACCTATTTCACGTATCTCCTTAATTCTCAAACACTGAAGTGTCCCCCTTACAAGGCCCAAAGCTTCACTCATCGCGGTTTGCTCCTATCAATCACGGATGACAATATCTTATTGGAATTCCACTTTCCTTTTTCCCAATTCCTCTACTTATTCCTCCGTTTGCCATCCTAATCTTGAAGCTAGAATGTCACAGTGTCCCCTCCGCAAGGCTCGAGGCTTTGCGCATCACAATTTGCATACAGAAATACCGTATGGCGGTATCTAATAGAATCACCCCTTCCCAAACTTAACTTCATCTAACCCATTGACATTTTCCACCTTTATAATCATACGATACATGCATTTCACATAAAACATGATACATATATCGAATTATTTTGGCAGATACCCATTCATCAAGCAAATTTCATACATGCTTACCCTTTCATCACAGCATTTTTCACAGAGTTAATGTAACACCCCAAACCCGTCCTAGAAGTTAGGCCCGAATCTGGCATGTCACATTGAAGTGTTTTTCGAAAACCATGTTTTCAATGAAAACCCTTCTTGAAATTTAAAACTCAAATCTCAGTTTGTGTTTGTTCAATTTCAAAACGTGGTTCATTGAAAATTTAATCACTTTTAAATACGTTATTAACTTCGTTAAAAATCTCTTTAGTTGCGGAAGCTAATTTAAGGTAAAGAAGTTTAAAATGTATGTTTTTAAAAGTAGTAATTGGGTTGAACACTCGTCTACACCTAACAGCTATAAAATGTAACAAAATCCCAAATTTCAGAATTAAATCCAGAGAGGCCTTATTACAGAAATTAAAAACCCAAAACGAAATTTAAAACATATATAAAGTCCAAAGCATAACAGCCGCAGTCATGTGGTCACCTCCAAGTCCCTCGCAGCACCAATCCTCCTAATGCTGGGGATTACCTGTACAGTTAAAAATGGGGTGAGTTTACAAAAACTCAGTGTGTAATCCCCTTACTAGAGTAACAGTCAGTATACAGAAACAGAAACCGAAATAGTCTGGGCCAAAGACCTTTAACAATAACAGTACGATCCAGTTCAAAGCATACGTGGGCCAAAACCCACTACAATATCATATGCGTCAAAGTCCATAACAAAATCAATTAGGCCCAGCCCAAACCAATACAGAATAAGTGGCCCTATCCCAGTACAATAACAAATCTCATAAAAAGATATGCAACAGTATGAGGATGCATCCCACCCCGATCCAGCCAACACACCACCCATACCAACCCTACACTTACGTGGGGATAAAACCGACCCACCCAGCCAACATACAAAGCTTAGCACTGGTTGCAGCACTAAGTCAACAGAACGGCTTGGTTTCGTAGGCAGAACGGCTTGGTGCCTTAGGCAGAACAGCTAAAGGCCATAAATATCATAGCAACGCAGCTAGTTAACGGAACGGCTAAAAGCCATAAACAGAATGGGTATAAACCATAATCAGAATGGCACAGAGCCATAATCAGGATGGCACAAAGCTATCGGTAACTGTAATAAGTTTGGAACATAGCCATCAACGACTGTAATATAATTGGCACACAGCTACGGGTAATTATGATCGACACAGAGTCATCAGTAAATATGTTAGGCACATAGCCACGGGTAAATATGATTGGCACAAAGCTATAATCAAGATGGCACAGAGCCATAGTTAGGTTACACAGCTTTAAGTCATCTGTCGGTCCACAGTCGTCTCATGCGACCCGTGCAACCTTAACAGATCAATACTGGATCCACAGTCGTCTATGCAACCCGTGTGACCCTATCAAGACTTCTTCCGTATCAATGTCCCAACCCCATGCAATATGTCGTGTATGTCATGCTCAATCATTACAGGTGTATGCAAAATGGCTATGCTCAGTAACAGTCATTTAGACATATATTAAAAGCATCTCAGTCATACAACCACCGTCAAGTCAGTTAAAACACAATCATACAATCCCAGCCAAATTAGTCAAATTCATAATCTAAGTCAATCATTTACACACAAGGGCAAAACAGTCATTTACCCTCCAGGGGTATTAAGGTAATTTTGCAAACGGGGGGTATTTTGGTAATTTCACAAATTGGGGGTATTTCGATAATTTCACAATTCGAGGGTATTTCAGTAATTTTACAAATCAGGGTTATTTTGGTAATTTCACAATTTGAGGGTATTTCGGTGATTTTACAATTCAGAGGGTACTTCGATAATTTTACAATTTGAGGGTATTTTAGTAATTTTACAAAACGAGGGTATTTTGGTAATTTTAAATATCGGGGTATTTTAGTAATTGTACAATCCGAGGGTATTTTTGGAATTTTGCAATTCGGGGTCTCAGCGACCCAACAGAAGGTCCACCGGCGCCTCGAGCGACTTAAGTAACCTAAATAGTCACAACGGTGTAAATGGGCATAAGGCCCATTATTCGGCCGAAGTGGGCCCACACGCTCGTGTGGCCCTTTTAACCCAGAAACAGCCACAGTTATGCAAACGTCACAGTCCAAACAACACTTACCACATCACATACATTTTATCCGTGTGGGCCCACAAGCCCACTAGGCCCACATAGCCCACTTCGGCCCAACAAGGCCCAGAACAGCCCAATACCATGAGAGCGCTCGTGGTGGCCTCTACAGACTAACACCCATGTTTATGGGCTCGGTTCACCACACGCATGATTACACGCTCGTGTGGCATCATACGCCATATTTCTGGCTTTTCGACATTTTACAGATCTACAGTCATAGTACTGTAAACAACACATACTTTCGGCTTTTTAGCCGATCATCGAATACCGCATACAAATACACACACTCTATCGGCTTTCTCGCCGACTATCGGATACAAGGTATTGTTACACACCTGATCACGTAGAGTACTAAAAAATCATGATCGCCAGAACCTATATTCAAACATAACATTCAGTTAATCACTTATCAAATAGTGTTAGAAAAACTCTTAACAACCACTTACCTTGACTAGATCGGTCGACTGTGATTAGCTGACTCGAATCAGAGTTTGGTGTAGCCACTCTTCCGCATCCTAGCTGAAAGTCCCGAATAGCCGACACCGCACGCCTCTGAAACTTGGGAGTAGAGGCTACGCGCTCAAACTCAGCCGGTACCTTTGCCGTCACTTTACTACTAGAATCCTCTTGACCCATCGAGAGTTCTTGATTGAATAACAAAAGAGTTTCAATCGCTTCTGAAATGCTCGCACCCCGTCACTTTTTGTAGAAATCTAAAAACCCAATGATCAACTTAGGAAACTAACATTTCGTAATCAAAGAATAAGATGGAGGAGAATTCAGCTTTTAGAAAAAGTAGAAGAAACAGATTTGAACACATATTGCAATAATAGAGAAACAACAGAGAGAACTTATGAGTACCTATCAATTCTTCAGAACCCTTGCAAGACCGAAACAACACCAGTGGTAGAGCACTGAAACAATCAGCCAATGATAGGGAGAGAAGCAGACCAAAAGAGCAATAAGCAGAGGGAATATCGAAAGAGAAAAGAGAAAATATGGAGAAGATGTAACAACCCGATTTTGACCCTAATCGGAATAGTGGTTTTGGGACCACAAATCTAAGTCTGAAAAATATTTTAAAAATTATTTTTAGTGTTTATTGTGTGTGAATTTGCTTGTGTTAAACTTTTGTGTTTTAATTTTGTCATTTGAGTGTCTAATTTCATAAAAGGGCTTAATCGTGTAAAATGAAAATTTGATGGTTAGTTGTGAAAGTGCCTAATTGTTGTTTTCTTTTTAATATGGGGGATTTATGTTGCAATTAGGCCATATTAATATATAGTGCACGGCAACATGTTATTATTTTATGTTTTTATATGTTAATTTTATAAATTAAAATTAATAATAATATAAATTAATGTTATAATATAATAAAGAAAACATAAAATGAAAGCCATTTTATATCATCTTTTTAACCTTTGATCGAAACAAGAAAAAGAAAAAGAAAGCTATTGTAACATCCTGAATTAGTGGGCCTGTGCATTTTGTGTGTTGTAAGTTTAATTTGTTAATTTGAGGGTTAGGGGTCCAGATTGGGCGTAGGAATGGGATGAGGCCTTGATTAAATGCCTGTGTAGACACTCTAGTGCTCTAATGGTAGGTATCTATGTTTAAAAGTAGCAAAGTGGGCTTGTGGACCAAAGTGGGTGGCGCTACAAGGAAGGCAGAGGGTGGCGTCACTAGTGCATGATGAGGGCCCAAGTGTTGGCCGCTTGGAGCCCATGTTTTTGGGCCAACTTCGGCACTTAAAAGGGAGCAAGGGAGGGATGGCAACAAGGCTAAAATATAGGGGATTTTTAATGTTTTTATTATGTGGATATTGTGCTGATAAAGGAGGGAGGAGTTGGTGCTAATTAGGGCTCTTTTTGAGGAGTTAGTAGATTAAGATAAGGAAGAAAGATAGGAGCTATCATTTGGTTGCAGAGTTGGCCGAAAATCAAACACAGGAGAGGGGGAGAGAATCAGTTTAGTATGGCAAGGGGTGTGCCGAAAATTTGAAGGCATCTCATTTGTTTCTTTTATCATCTTTTCTCTTCCAAAAAGCTGAAAATCACCACCTCCCTCACCCTTTCTTTTTCTTTGAAATTCCCTTTTAGCCGAATCTTTTGATCCCCATTATTATTCTCCCTTTCACTAAAAGCCAAAACTGCACTCTTGTTTGTTCTTGTAGCCGGAATCTCTAAGTCTCAGTACCATTCCATTTGGTTCCTTTTTCCTGAAGTGACCTCCACAGCCGAATCCTCTTTTTCGGGATTTTCTTAAAAGCCGAAATTCCTAGATCTCTAATCTTCTACACTTCGATCTTTATCTCTGATTGCTGAATTTTTCAGCAAGGAGTAGCCGAAACCTTCTGTAGAGGTAAGTGTCGATTGTGCTATTTTTCCAAACTTTTCTAGCTTTTGGAGACCATAGCCGAATGGCTAAATAGTTGGCTAATCTCGTGTTTTCTTGTATGGGCGGCATTCCGGGATTTGAAGGGGATCTAATCGCATAGGTTTCTAAATCGGTAGCACCTGAATCACCCTACTTCCAGGATCTAATCGATTTAGGTAAGGAGATTTGTTTATTTAAACATATAAATTCGGGTAAATAATAATCCTTGGTCGAATGTAGGGGAAGCTTTACCTTCGCGTTCTTCCGGCTTTTGAGCAAAGTTGTAGACAAAGGGCAGTAGATCCAATTAGCGAGGGTATCGACATAGAGAGTAGTACTACGTGTTATCAGGTGTGTAACTTCTCACACCATTTAGATTGTTTGTTAGTATGTGTATATAAATCTGTTTATGTTCTGTTAAATGCCGAAATCCCGGCATAACGGTTGAAAACCCGAGGAGGGTAAAGGCGAATCACGAGGTTAGTGATTTCAGTCATTCCTAAGTGAATGTTTCTGTTGAGATGATATGTTTTATATATATGCCGATTTCTATGTATGCACGGGGTTGGGTGATTAATGAAAGGGGAAGTGTTTTGTTGTAGTGGCTCTACCACGATCTGTTGTAGTGGCTCTGCCACGATCTATTCTGGTGACTAGGTCACAACTCTGACGATGAGCAGCTAACTGCAGCATGGCTGCCATCGATGGTGTGTAGCGGTGTAGGTTGATTGTAGAAATCCCCAATGGTGTTATTGGCAGGTAAGGGTGGTGTGTAGCAGATGGAAACCTAGGATTGGGTTGGGCTTTGCATAAATTTCTGTCATGTGGTATTCTGTTATTCTGATCTGTGCAGCTAAGGCCCAATCTAATGATGCACGAGGGTTGCACACTGAGTCTCGTGACTCACCCCGTTGTTTAACATTTTTCAGGTAACACTTAGTGCATCGGACCGGGCTGGAGAGGAGCGCAAGGTGGCCATGCAGGAGTTTATTTGATTTAGAATAAGGGCTTTGCTAAAATCATTTATTCTTAATATTTTTTTTTAACTCGGTTTATTATTTCATTGTAATAAGGCCACGGGCCATTAGCTTTATATTTTCGGTTTTTAGGCTTTACTTTCAGACACTTGAATCATCCCGTAAAATTAGAACTAAGGCATGTACTAAATTTCAGTTTTAAATTCATAAAGGCATCATATAGAATTTATATCTTATATAAATTATCAAATTATTAAGTTTTCCGGTATAAATGTTTAAACTCGACAAATGTTCTTCCAAAAATGTGACATGTTTTACTAAATCTTCTTTGTGACATGCCAGATTCGGTCGTGGTGTTTGGGCCGAGTTTGGGGTGTTACAAATTGGTATCAGAGCCCGATTCAAAACTCGACTTTGGAGTTTTGGGCTCAGAACGTTTTCTAAAGATGGGTTTTGGAAACATGCATGTTTATAAATAACACAGGATGGTTTTCTCGGCATGGCACATGCGTCTCCGGCGCAAGTCCGCCAGGTAAGTATTCTGAACTCACTGTGTTATATATGTATATGGGCTTTATGGGACATAGACTATTTAAATTAGAACTTGATGGACTCTAGGCTTAGCTTAAACAACTTCTTAAATCTCATAAGACTTAAGTCAACTAATCAAACCCGTGAACAAGTCGCTGGGTGGGGGTGTGGCAACAGGCATGCGCATGTCTAGGATTGGATCCGGAAAAGCCTGGTACTTAAGCAGTCCTAGTGACTCACCTCCTCTTCACTGGAATCCTACCTGGTGCGTAGTGACTGTTCACCCTAGCCACGAGGATTTGTTGACGGGCCAAAATCTATAACTAAAACCCAAAAGGGACCAGCCACCCTATCTTCACAAAATTACTAAAATGCCCCTAGTTTTGAAAAAAATTACCAAAATGCCATTGATTTGGGAAATTACCAAAACGCCCTTGATTTGGAAATTATCAAAATTTGCAAAATTACCAAAATACCCTTACTTCACGAAAATTACCAAGATACCCATGATTTGCAAATATACCCCCAGATTTACGGAAATACCCTGATTTACAAAGTCAACAGAATTTAAAAAAAAACACACAACACACAACAATAACCAAAAACCCCAAGCACCTGAACGCCACTATTATTCTTTTGAAATCGAATTCTCCAAAATACCCCTGTTTTGAAAAATATATATATATACCTCTATTTTGAAAATCCCCAAGATACTTTATTTTGCTAGATTACAAGGAAACCCTATAGGATGAAATTATGAAAAAACCCCTGGGTAGTGAAATGACGAAAATACCCTTAGGTGGTGAATGTGACTTCATGGATGTGATATGTATGTTGAGGTGTGAATGTATGTGGCTTCTAGAGTTAGGAGGTAAACTTGAGACCGAAACTGTAGATAGGTTTGAATTCGAAAGAATCACTCTTAAAACTACTTTTCATAAGATTGTTCGTGGATAATCAGTGGGAAGAGTTAATATTCCATAAAATTTCTAATCAGATAAACCCCAATCGGAAGAATGAGTACAAGGCGTCCATATCAGCCGCGTGGTCGTGGTAGAGGTAGGATGACTGTGTCAGAGCCGGTAGGGTCTGGCCATGGGTCAGGATATGAGATGCCGGATCCGCCAGCTGTGGAGGGAGAATTTTGAGATCAGGCGCCCGGAGATGATGTGGTATCTCAGGCAATGTTGCGGGTCCTCGAAAGAGTTGCTGGGGCAAGCATGGGTTCAGGAGCTCAGAAATCTGTGTCAAAACGACTCCGAGCCAATGGAGCGGAGATGTTTAGGGGTGTTTCTGGTGTAACCCCTAATACAGCTGAGTATTGGTTAGAGGCAAGTGAGCGTATAATGGATGACCTTGACTTCACTGTAGAGGAGAAGTTGAAGGGGGTCGTGTCTCTTCTTCGAGACGAGGCTTATCAGTGGTGGCTCACGGTAAAGGAGGGTACTGCCGCAGGCTGGATTGACTGGGATTTCTTTAAGGAGTCATTTTAGGGAAAGTACGTTGAAGCCAGCTATGTGGATGCACAGAGGAAGACATTCCTAAACTTGGTACAGGGAAGTAAGTCTGTATCTGAATACGAGGCAGAGTTTCTGCGGTTGAGCTCTTACGCTCGAGGGATTGTGGCGACTGACTATGAGCGTTGCTTACGGTTCGAGGATGGACTAAGGGATGAGCTGAGGGTATTAGTAGCACCGCAGCGGGAAAGGGACTCTGCAGTTTTGGTTGAGAAAGCTAAGATATCTGAAGAGGTTAAGCGGACTGAGAAACAGAATAAGGATAAGGATAGGAATAGGAATAAGAGAAATTTTGGGCTGTCGGGATAATCGGGGAATTTTCAGAAAAGGCCTAGGTTTGATGGGCCAGCTCGTGCTCCGACAGGTCAGAATCGAGCATGTCATTCGTGTGGGAAGGTACATTATGGGGAGTGCAGAAGGAGAACTGGTGGATGCTTTAGGTGTGGATCCACGGAGCATATGATTAAGGACTGCCCACAGGTGAATCAGGCACAGCCCGCAGGACGAGATTCTGATCAGGTTAGGAGAGGGGGTCAGCCAGTACCGAGGGGTCGTGGCGCAGCCAGAGAAGGAGTACCTGGTAGGGGGCAGGTAATGTAGACGCGAGGCAGCCGGGTCTAGTTTATGCAGCTCGTCGACGGGAGGATGGTGACGCATCGGACGTCATAACCGGTACGTTTCTTATTACTGATAACCCTTTTCTTGCCTTGATTGATATTGGTTCAACCCACTCCTATGCTGCATGTTCGGTATCTGAGACCCTAAGTATAGACTCTGAAACAAGTACTAGGAAGATGATTGTGGTTAGTCCTTTAGGACAATCTAGGGTAGTGGACAAACTGTTTAGGAACGTACCTTTAGAGACGCAAGGGGTAGTGTTCCCGGCAGACTTAATGGAATTACCATTTGGAGAGTTTGATCTTATCTTAGGAATGGACTGGTTGACTAAACATTGTGCTAAGTTGGATTGTGAGACTAAGCGCATGGTGTTAAGTACCCCGGAAGGCAGGGAGGTGGTTGTGTTAGGAGAAGGAAGGAATTATTTGTCCAACGTGGTATCTGCCTTGAAAGCTGTTAAGATGATTCGGAAAGGATGTAACACGTTTCTACCTTTTATCAGTGCTTTGGACGCTAAGGAGGTGACTGTCCATGGGGTAAGAACAGTAAAGGATTTTGCAGATGTTTTCCCTGAGGAGCTGCCAGGATTACCCCTGTATCGCGAAGTGGAGTTTGGAATTGAGCTACTTCCGGGTACGGCTCCGGTGTCCATTGCTCCTTACCGAATGGCACCGAAGGAGCTGGTGGAGCTCAAAGCTCAGATCCAGGAACTGTTGGATCAAGGCTTTATTCGATCAAGTGTGTCTCCATGGGGAGCGCCGGTCCTATTTGTGAAGAAGAAGGACGGATCCATGTGTACGTGTGTGGACTACCGTCAATTGAATAAGTTAACGAATAAGAACAAGTATCCGCTGCTGAGAATCGACGATCTGTTCGATCAGCTCAAAGGAGCTTCGGTTTTCTCTAAGATAGATTTAAGGTCGGGTTATCATCAGTTAAAGGTAAAGGAAAGGGACATTCATAAGACGGTATTTCGAACTCGCTACGGTCATTATGAATTTTTGGTGATGCCGTTCGGGCTAACGAACGCGCCAGTAGCATTTATGGATATGTTGAATCAGGTGTTCCAATCATACCTAGATCAGTTTGTTGTGGTGTTCATTATCGATATCCTGGTTTATTCCAAGTCCGAGGAGGAGCATGATGCACATCTTCGTGTGGTGTTGCAAGTACTGAGGGAGAAGCAGCTATTTGCTAAGTTCAGTAAGTGTGAGTTTTGGCTAAGGGAAGTAACTTTCTTAGGACATGTGGTTTCTGCAGAGGGAATTAGGATTGACCCTCGGAAGATAGAAGCTGTATTGGATTGGAAACTGCCGAAGTCTGTGGTAGAGATTCGAAGTTTCTTGGGATTGGCGGGTACTTCAGGAGGTTTGTTGAGGGGTTCTCATTAATTACGGCACCCTTAACTAAGTTGTTGAGGAAGGGAGTACCGTTTGTTTGGACTAACAAACAGCAGGAGAGCTTTGAGAAGCTGAAGAAAATTTTGACAGAAGCACCGGTGTTAATTCAGCCAGAGGCGGGAAAAGAGTTTACTGTCTACTGTGATGCGTCACACACAGGTTTAGGATGTGTGTTGATGCAAGATGGAAAGGTAGTTGCCTATACGTCTCGACAGTTACGACTGCATGAATTGAACTACCCTATGCATGATCTAGAATTGGCTGCAGTAGTGTTCGCTCTAAAGATATGGAGACACTACATGTATGGGGAGAAGTCTGTTATTTACACCGACCATAAAAGTCTGAAGTATCTTCTTATCCAGAAGGATTTGAATCTGAGACAACGTAGGTGGATTGAGCTCTTGAAGGACTATGATTGCTCGATCGAATATCATCCAGGTAAGGCTAACGTAGTGGCAGATGCGTTGACTCGGAAGGTGATAGCAGATTTGAGGGCGATATTCACTCGTCTCAGCCTGTATGAAGATGGCAGTTTGGTAGCTGAACTCCAAGTAAGACCAGTGTGGACAAGTCAGATCAAAGAGAATCAGCTTCTAGACGATGTCTTAAGTGCTCGACTCCGACAAGTGTAAAGTGGTGAAGGAGAGGACTATAGTTTGAATGGTGATGGGGTTCTATGTTTCCGTAAGAGAATTTGTATGCCAAAGGATGTTGAGTTAAGGCAGATGCTTCTGCGGGAGGCGCATAGTAGCCCATGTGCTATACATCCTGGAGGGGTTAAGATGTATCAGGATTTGCGAGAGCAGTTCTGGTGGCCAGGTCTAAAGCGAGAGGTAACAGAATTCATAGGTAAATGTTTGACGTGTCAGCAGGTGAAAGTGAAACACCAATTGCCTTCGGGGTTGTTGCAGCCGGTAAAGATTCCGCAGTGGAAATGGGAAAGAATCACGATGGATTTTGTTAGTGAGTTACCTCTTACGCCCACTAAGAAGGATTTGATTTGGGTGATTGTAGATCAGTTGACGAAGTCTGCTCACTTCATACTGGTTCGTGTTGATTATTCTCTGCAAAGGTTGGCTAAGCTGTACGTAGCTGAGGTTGTGAGACTGCATGGTGTACCTGTGTCGATCATATCAGATAGAGACCCTAGATCCGCGTCACGATTCTGGAAGGCTCTACATCAGGCAATGGGAACAAGGTTAGACTTTAGTACCGCTTTTCATCCGCAGACTGATGGTCAGTCTGAGAGGGTAATCCAGATCCTGGAGGATATGTTAAGAGGTTGCGTAATTGATTTCAGGGGTAGTTGGGAAGAGTATTTACCTCTGGCAGAATTCGCGTACAATTACAGCTATCACTCTAGTATTCAGATGGCGCCTTATGAGGCGTTATATGGATGGAGATGTCATACTCCTACTTGCTGGACAGAGTTGGTGAGCGTCAGGTGCTGGGTCCAGAACTGGTTTCGGAAACGGAAGAGAAAGTTAAGTTGATTCGGGCTCGGTTGAAGGAAGCGTCTGATCGGCAGAAATCTTATGCGGATCTTAAGCGGAAGGAGTTGGAATTTGCAGTTGGAGATCAAGTCTTTTTGAAACTGTCACCGTGGAAGAAGGTAATGAGGTTTGGTCGGAAGGCTAAACTAAGTCATCGATTTATTGGACCTTATCGGGTACTAGAATGTGTGGGCCCAGTGGCGTATCGATTGGAGTTGCCTCTAGAGTTGGAACGGATACATGACGTGTTTCATGTCTCGATACTAAGACGTTATCGTTCTGATCCATCGCACATTTTGCCAGTGGAAGAGATTGAAGTAAGGCTAGACTTGTCCTTTGAGGAGGAGCCAGTGCAAATCTTGGATCGAGACGTAAAGGTGTTGAGAAGGAAGTCCGTACCTTTGGTCAAGGTTTTATGGCAAAACCACGGCGTAGAGGAAGCAACATGGGAGCCAGAGGATGTTATGCGGTAGCAGTATCCCCATCTCTTCTGATCAGGTAAATTTCGAGGCCGAAATTTATTTTAAGGGGGTAGAACTGTAACATCCTGAATTAGTGGGCCTGTGCATTTTGTGTGTTGTAATTTTAATTTGTTAATTTGAGGGTTAGGGTCCAGATTGGGCTCAGGAATGGGATGAGGCCTTGATTAAATGCCTGTGTAGACACTCTAGTGCTCTAACGGTAGGTATCTGTGTTTAAAAGTAGCAAAGTGGGCTTGTGGCCCAAAGTGGGTGGCGCTACAAGGAAGGCAGAGGGTGGCGTCACTAGTGCATGAGGAGGGCCCAAGTGTTGGCCGCTTGGAGCCCATGTTTTTGGGCCAATTTCAGCACTTAAAAGAGAGCAAGGGGGGACGGCAACAAGGCTAAAATATAGGGGATTTTTAATGTTTTTATTATGTGGATATTGTGCTGATAAAGGAGGGAGGAGTTGGTGCTAATTAGGGCTCTTTTTGAGGAGTTAGTAGATTAAGATAAGGAAGAAAGATAGAAGCTATCATTTGGTTGCAGAGTTGGCCAAAAATCAAACACAGGAGAGGGGGAGAGAATCGGTTTAGTATGGCAAGGGGTGTGCCGAAAATTTGAAGGCATCTCATTTGTTTCTTTTCTCATCCTTTCTCTTCCAAAATGCCGAAAATTTCCACCTCCCTCACCCTTTCTTTTTCTTTGGAATTCCCTTTTAGCCGAATATTTTGATCCCCATTGTTATTCTCCCATTCACTAAAAGCCGAAACTACGCTCTTGTTTGTTCTTGTAGTCGAAATCTCTAAGTCTCAGTACCATTCCATTTGGTTCCTTTTTCCCGAAGTGACCTCTATAGCCGAATCCTCTTTTCCGGGATTTTCTTAAAAGCCGAAATTCCTAGATCTCTAATCTTCTACGCTTCGATCTTCGTCTGTGATTGCCGAATTTTTCAGCAAGGAGTAGCCGAAACCATCTGTAGAGGTAAGTGTCGATTGTGCTATTTTTCCAAACTTTTCTGGCTTTTGGAGACCATAGCCGAATGGCTAAATAGTTGGCTAATCTCGTGTTTTCTTGTATGGGCGGCATTCTAGGATTTGAAGGGGATCTAATCGCATAGGTTTCTAAATCGGTAGCACCTGAATCACCCTACTTCCAGGATCTAATCGCTTTAGGGAAGGAGATTTGTTTATTTAAACATATAAATTCGGGTAAATAATAATCCTTGGCCGAATGTAGGGGAAGCTTTACCTTTGTGTTCTTCCGGCTTTTGAGCAAAATTGTAGACAAAGGGCAGTAGATCCAATTAGCGAGGGTATCGACATAGAGAGTAGTACTACATGTTATTAGGTGTGTAACTTCTCACACTATTTAGATTGTCTGTTAGTATGTGTATATAAATCTGTTTATGTTCTGTTAAATGCCGAAATCCCGGCATAACGGTTGAAAACCCGAGGAGGGTAAAGGCGAATCACGAGGTTAGTGATTTCTGTCATTCATAAGTGAATGTTTCTGTTGAGATGATATGTTTTATATGTATGTCGATTTCTATGTATGCACGAAGTTGGGTGATTAATGAAAGTGGAAGTGTTCTGTTGTAGTGGCTCTGCCACGATCTGTTGTAGTGGCTCTACCACGATTTGTTCTGGTGACTATGTCACAACTCTGACGATGAGCAGCTAACTGTAGAATGACTGCCATTGATGGTGTGTAGCGGTGTGGGTTGATTGTACAAAATTCCCAATGGTGTGATTGGCAGGTAAGGGTGGTGTGTAGCGGATGGAAACCTAGGATTGGGTTGGGCTTTGCATAAATTTCTGTCATATGGTATTCTGTTATTCTGATCTGTGGGGCTAAGGCCCAATCTGATGGTGCACGAGGGTTGCACACTGAGTCTCGTGACTCACCCCGTTGTTTAACATTTTTCAGGTAACACTTAGTACATCGGACCAGGCTGGAGAGGAGCGCAAGGTGGCCATGCAGGAGTTTATTTGATTTAGAAGAAGGGCTTTGCTAAAATCATTTATTCTTAATATTTTTAGTTAACTTGGTTTATTATTTCATTGTAATGAGGCCACAGGCCATTAGCTTTATATTTTTGGTTTTTGGGCTTTACTTTTAGACACTTGAATCATCCCGTAAAATTGGAACTAAGGCATGTACTAAATTTCGGTTTTAAATTCATAAAGCATCATATAGAATTTATATCTTATATAAATTATCAAATTATTAAGTTTTCTGGTATAAATGTTTAAACTCACAAATGTTTTTCCAAAAATGCAACATGTTTTACTAAATCTTCTTAGTGACATGCCAGATCCGGTCGTGGTGTTTGGGCCGGGTTTGGGGTGTTACAGCTATTTTCGTCCATTGAAGAAGCTTGATTCAAGGTTAGTTATTGTTCGGTTTTTGATAATTTTTACGTTTTTGATATCGTTGCTATGAGATGTACAAAACCCATGCTTGAATTTTTGAAATTAATGATGATTTTGTGTTATGCCATTGATGGTAATTTGGGATTTTTGTTGTTTGATGATAGAATATGGAAGATATGTTTTAGATTAACATATTGTCTTTGAAGTTTTGATGAATTTGAGTAATTTGGACTAAATTGTAAAAAAATAAATTTTTAAAGGACTAAAATGTGAAATAAATGAAATGTATGGACTTGTATGAACATGGGTAGTATTCGGCCAAGCATGGGTAGTGTGAAATTTTGTGTATTTTGTGTTTTGTGCAATAGGGCCTAAATGGTAAAAAGTGTGAAATGTCAAGGGCAAAATGGTAATTTGCCCATTTATGTGTTTTTAGACTAAATTTAATAGAAAGGTGTTTAAATAATCTTAATTTGAATATGTTTAGATCAAGAACCAAAGAAATCAGATTTGGACCTGGGAAAAATGAAAGTAGTCGATTAGTCGATTTTACCGTCCGTCGAAGTCCGAGGTAAGTCAATTAGCATTTAAATGTTGTTATATTTATGAATATATATATTGCTATGTGATAACTTGAATTATTTGATTAAAATTATGCATTAGTCGAATGTGAAATTGAGAATTGACTATGTTCCGAGTTTGATTCGATCGAGATCTGATGTCCAAAAGCCCCGTATGAACCCTAGGAA
Source organism: Gossypium australe (assembly GCA_005393395.2). Classification (NCBI taxonomy): domain Eukaryota; kingdom Viridiplantae; phylum Streptophyta; class Magnoliopsida; order Malvales; family Malvaceae; genus Gossypium; species Gossypium australe. Next base: position 69,317,398 of record CM016615.1, read on the forward strand.
TTGTTAGGTGTAAGACCACGTTTGGGACGTTGGCATCGAATTGTGTTTACGTGTAAGACCATGTCTGGGACATTGGCATCGTATTTGATTCGTGTAATACCTTGTCTGGAACAGTGGCATCGATATGTGATTACATGTAAGACCACGTCTGGGACGTTGGCATTGTACGAGCTTCCTACTATCCACGTATCCTTTTTAATTCTGAATAGATTCAATGTGAAAATCGAATAAAAAGGGCTGAGGTATGTATTTAAACTATGTTATGAAATAAGGTGATTGTTTATTTGATCAAATAAATGCTAAAGTATTAAATATAATCTATAAATAAGCATACTAATTATGCATATTCGGCCAAATGTGTTTTATGTGATCTTAACAATGAAAATGATATATGTTCAGGTGAATTTGTACAAATAGCATATGATATGAGTATACAAGATTTAAATGATAAGCTTATATTTGGGGATATGTATATTTTGTATTGTTAACTTGGTGTTAAATATGTAATAGTTGATATTTAGTTTGCTTATGAATTACTTAACTTAAATAGCTTACTCTGTGTATTTTTGTCTATCTCCGTTTTATAGATTTTGGATTCAAGTTACGAGCTCGGGGATCGTCAGTAAAGCCTAACACACTATCGACTGTATCTTCGGTATTTTACTAAGTGAATATGGGTTTATGGCATGTATAGTATAGATAGAGTATATTTGATTTTGGAATTTATATGTATATAAGCCATGCGACAATGGCTTGGTCATGTTGTTAAGGTTTGGTTTTAAATGTTCTTGGTTAAGTGTTTGTGTGGTTGATTTCTATGCTTGAGATTAATGATAATTGATTATGGTAATTTAGATATATTGGTATGTTTTGTTAATGATTTGTTTAAGTTTGGTCATGGATTGTATATGTATGTGATTTTTTTTAAAATTGGGGTATACTTAGAGTTAAGTCTTGAAATGTAAGTTAAATTGTAACACCCCAAACCCGCCTAGACGTTACGACCGGATCTAGCATGTCACATAAAAGGGTTGTTTAAAAACTGCGCGTTCGTTAAAAACTCTGTATTCTTTTTGAAACTCCGAGCTTTGTTGTTTGTGAAAATTTAGATTTGCTTTTAAGGTTTTCTTAAAAAAATGTTGTTATTGCTGTTATTGTTATTATTATTGTTATTTCCAAAAACTTGTTTAAAACAGAAATCAGATTCAATGAATTGCAGAAATATGATATTTTGAAAACACTTATTGTCGTTTTAAGAAAATCCAAAGTTTAATAGCTTAAAGTTTGAACCTAATGGAAATGAAAGCTTAAAAGCAAAATTAAAGTCCAATGGCCTTATTACAAAATCTTATACCCAAAATAAAATAAATCTCAAAATAAAGTAAAACGAAAATTTACTAAGTTTCTGATGTATGGCCACCACAGAGTCCTCCGCAGCGCCAAATCCTCTAATGCTGGGGATCACCTGCAAGGTTAAAGTAGAGGGGTGAGTTACGAGAACTCAGTGTGTAATCCCCTAAACGATCATTAATTGGGCTCGAGCCCATACAGAAGCAGACTGGGCCGAAGCCCATACAGAAACAGACTAGGCCTTAGCCCTATAAACATGATAGTGCAACACACCCCCGTACCAGCCCAACACCAGCCCAACACACCTGTGGGGACCAAGTCAACCCACCCAGCCAACACACCAATATGTCAAACAAGCTGCTCATCACAGAATTTGTGGTGGAGCCACCAGAATAATAGAATATACGTGGCATAGCCACCCGACAGTATTGTGGCAAAGCCACCAGAATCAGAATGTGGCAGAGCCACCAAAATACAATTCCTCCGATCATCAATATCCCAATCCCATGCAGAATGTCATGTATGCAAAGCATATATCAAAAATTGATGTGTGAAATAAATTACCATCATAACCAGTTAAACAGAATACTCACAACATACTAATCAACCCTTAAGGGTATAATAGTAATTTTACCCACTGAGGGTATTTTAGTAATTTACCCATCAAGGGTATTTCAATAATTTACCCACCAAGGGTATTTTGGTAATTTACCCTCCAGGGGTATTTCGGTAATTTCATATTTAACAGCCTTTCCGAAGGCCTACTGTCGCCTCGAGTGACACGGGACCCTTTTTGGGTCTTTACGGAACTATTGGGCCTAAAATCCATTTCAGGCCCACACGCTCGTGTGGCCCAAAACGCATGGTTTTCGATTTCAGACTTGCAGATTTCGCATTCGGATTTATCATTTGACAATTTTCTAACAATTTTGCTCAAGTGGTCCAGATAGACCATTGGGCCCATTTGGCCCGTTTCAGCTTGATCGAGCCTGTTACAGCCTCAGTTTCGTGAGAGTGCTCATGACACTCCCAACGACTTACCGTCATTATTCGTAATTCGATTTACCATTACGAGCGCTCGCACGCTCTAGTGGTCACAGTTGCCGGTTTTTTGGCTTTTCAGCTTTTCGGCTTTTGGCTGATTCGTAAAACATCACATGCAATCATTCAGAGGGGTGTGAGATTACACACCTGATCACGTAGAGTACTAAACACTCACGATCGTCGTCACCTATACCAAACATAACACACAATTAACTCTATAACAGTAGAAATGGGAGATCTTTAATCCACACACCTAACTATACGTTTTACTACCACTTACCCTCACTAGCGCGGTCAACTATGATTTGCTTATCTAAACCAGATGCCGACACCCTTCCATAACCCGGCGGAAAGTCCTGAATCGCTGACACTCAACGCCGCTTAAACTTGGGAGCAGGTGCAACGAGTCCATTTCCAATAGGCACTCTTCCTGCTTCCCTCTCAGCCTGGCTATCACTTGCCTCCATGAAGAGCTCTCGATTAGCTAAACCCACAATCACCACACCAAGGGGGGTTACCATACGACCATCAAAGAGCAGGAACAAAAGGAGTAATCAATTTTTAGAGAAGAAAAGAATAAGAGAGATTAGTTAAAAAGAAAGGATATACTCACTTACCGATACTCGAAGGTTGAATGAACAGAGAAGAAGATAAGCTTGATCCCTAATAAATTCGGCCTAGGCAAAAAGGAATTGAAGTTAAGAGTTTCAGCTTTGGCGGAGCAAAGGGAGAGGGAAAGGAAAATAGGAGAAAAGAAACCGTTACCTTTGGTCAGAGAATAGCCGAATGGGGAAGGAGAGATTCGGCAACGAAGAGTAGCACTATAACGCACAGGTGGAACTAAAATAGGAAGTGGAAGAAGGAAAAAGTGTATAGTTAATTGGCTAACGAAAAGACAAGAAAAGTAGATGAGATATAAAGAAATGAATAAGAAGAGGTGAGAAGAAGAATTCGGCCCACCAATGTTTAGGCAAAATAAGAATAAGGAGAAAGCTTGGAAAGAAAATGAGAAGAAGAGAGTAAGAGAAGCTGGGGTTTCGGCAACAGAAATTTGAGGTAAAAGACCCGAAATGCTAAAGTCGAAAATGCACAAAGCAAGACTTTCAAAAGAAAACCTTGAGAAAAATGGTACTCTCTCACTCTCAAACCCGAAAATGATACCCTAGACACTTTTACTCAGTCGAAATTCTCTTTTACTAGACCCCCACTTTCGGCCACCTCTTCCCACTCCACAATTCCATGATTTCCTCCATAAATCTCTCCCTAATTCACTCTCCATCTCCCATTCGAAATCACCCAACCACCTTGACCAATTCAGACACTCCTCACACTCCTCCATCAGTATTTGACTCCAACACAACCTCTTGTCATCTCCTGAGCAAAATAAAAGCCTCCAACTTGCCATCTGTAGGACTCGAACTCCTTCCCTCCTTGCTCTGCCAATGATGCCACAGCCACCTTGCCACATGCCCATCTTGTGTCTCCTAAATGCACCTAATTATTCTTAAGCCCTACTACCATCTGCCCTATCCACTGAAAGGCCAAAAACCAAAATTTTTCTTATGGCCTAACTTGAACCCGAGACTTCATAGAAACCCCGTAACCTTCCAAAATCACATACGTAATAGATCAAACTTTCATTAATGTTGTTCTCACATTCCCAAAAATTTTAAAAAGCTCCTACGCTCAAGGCCCAATAGGCCCAATTCTCCTAGGCCCAATTTCGGGGCGTTACATAAATAATGTATATATTCGAAGTAGATTGTATGAAATTAATATGGTTGGCCGAATAGGTATATGTGATTACTTGAATGGTTTGATATGAGTATATTATGGCATATTAACTAGTTAATGAATTGATTGAATTTATGGTAATTGTTTGTACTCTAGTTGATTTTAATGGATTGATTATATGTGTGAACAGTTGTGTTTAATGAAGTAGATATATATTGGCATATATTTGATGTAAGAAATGCAATGACATATGCTAGAATATGTATTAAGTATATAAATGCCATTAACATTAGAGTTATGTGGTTCGGACCTTTATATGTATTAGGTACATGTAATATGGTTTTGTTGCTATTATTAATTTGAATTTGTGGTTATATAAAAGTTGTTAATATGTTTGAAATATGAAGCATAGTTTGCAAATGTATTATAAGTAAAGAAAGTATATATAATGGATAATTTAAGGTGGGTAATGTATCGGTCTAATAGATCATGAGATGGTTGACTAATTGTGTGGTTTAATTTAGTTAATGACTTTATACAATGAATATGTTATAATTGAATTATGCAAATTTATTGTAAGTTATGTTACATGATTTGTTTAGTTAATATGTATTTACGAAGAGGTAAAAGAGTAGTACATTTTATGTATAAATTGATAAGACGTATGATCGAATGTTAATATGTATGCGCATGGTGTTTATAATGTAATTGAGTTATCTTATTATTTTGATAATTTAAAAGCATGAATGAAGTTTATAGAAGATTTGAATAGTGCAACTAGGATTATTTGTTTGATATGAGTCTGGTTAATTTTTGAGATATGAAATGTATTTGTTTGATGATTTATAATGTAAGTTTATTATTTAAACAGACATATTATTTAATTATATGAATATGACATGTGCGTATATGCAAATGCTCTGGAGTGGTGTTTTATCTGGTAACGCCTCGTAACCCTATTCCGGTGATGGATGTGGGTTAGGGGTGTTACAGAAGAGGTAATCGGCTAGAAGAGAATAACCAAAAAGAAAAGAATGAAACAGAGGGAAAAAGGGAAAATATATTCGGCTAGACAAAATGTAAAACAGAAGAGGTGAAAGAAAAAGAACAATTCGGCACCACAAACTAGTTTTTCCCAAGGCAAAAGTGACCAAAACCAAACCGAAAATGAGAGAACTATCCTAGCCGAATTTCCTATGCTTCCCCTTACCAATTCGGCACAACACTCCTACACACTTCAAACTCCTTATTTTTCTCCATAAATCACTCCCTTAATCCCTCCATGAAATCCTCATTGATTCACTCAATGACCAATTCAAACCTTACCTTGTAGAGCTCCAGTCCACCTCTACTTCTCTACTGGCCATAGCAGCAAAATAAATATCTCTTTGCGCCAGGCGTGACTCGAACACCAGCCCCCTTATGAAGCTTTATCATGCCACTTACCAATAAGCCACAAGCTCAATCGTGTCCTAACTTATCCTCAATATTTTATAAAGCCTTCATGCTAATATCCAGGTTTATTCAAGGAACAACCAAAAATTCTGCGCACGCCATGACTTGTACCTCTGACCACATGCATACTCCTAACGCCTCCTTGCCACTAGACCACAAGCTTCCTTGTGTCACATTTTATCCTCAAATATTAATAAGTCCTTCCAACCCACGCCAAGTTCAATTTTAGGGAAAACTAAGCCTAGATTTGAACTCAAGACCTCCCAAAACACTCCTAATCACTCCTAAAGCACATAGCTAGTTAAGAAAAAATGCAATTAGTGAAATTTTCTCGTATAACTAAAATCCAATTGCTCCGATGCCCAAAGCCTATTTCTTCTAGGCCCAAAATTTTGGGAGTTACAACTCTATTCCCCTTAAAGAAATTTCGGCCCCGAAATTTCTGACTAACAGAGTAGTCGCACCTTCTAGCCTACCATACTACGCTCTCGCTGCTTACTCTGATCCTAATAATACAAGCACGCATCACACTATCTATCCATCGGAACTGATGGATATCACACGCATATCATTTCCAGAATACACACAGAATAAATACAAACTCCAACTTTAAGTGCAGCAATACAGTCTAATATCTAAGATATCACAGTATCTCTATCTACTGCTTTTCAACAAAAACAAACAACAGTTTCAGAAACTTACAGATTCGGCACCGGAGACTCGGTGTACCACACTTTCAGTAACAACCTTCCAATTTTCTTTTCAAAACCAAAATTTAGACAATTTTAGAAAATTTTCAAGAACCCATTCCACATTCGAGTTTCGCAACTAGGCTTTGATACCACTAAATGTAACACCCTAAACCCGGCCTAGAAGTTAGGCCCGAATCTGGCGTGTCACATTGAAGTGTTTTTTGAAAATAATGTTTTCATTGAAAACCCTTCTTGAAATTTAAAACTCAAATATCAATTTGTGTTTGTTCAATTTCAAAACGTGGTTCATTGAAAAGTTAATCACTTTTAAATACATTACTATCTACGTTAAAAATCTGTTTTAGTTCTGGAAGCTAATTTAAGGTAAAGAAGTTTAAAACATATGTTTTTAAAAGCAGTAATTGGGTTGAAAACTCGTCTGTCTAATAGCTATAAAACGTAACAAAATCCCAAATTTCAGAATTGAATCCAGAGAGGCCTTATTATAGAAATTAAAACCCAAAACGGAATTTAAAACATATATAAAGTCCAAAGCATAACAGTCGTAGTCGTGTGGTCACCTCCGAGTCCCTCGCAGCACCGATCCTCCTAACGTTGGGGATCACCTGTACAGTTAAAAATGGGGTGAGTTTACGAAAACTCAGTGTGTGATCCTCTTACTAGAGTAACAGTCGGTATACAGAAATAGAAACTAAAACAGTCTAGGCCAAAGCCCTTTAACAGTAGCAGTACGGTCCAGTTCAAAGCATACGTAGGCCAAAACCCACTACAGTATCATTTGAGACACAGCCCATAACAAAATCAATTGGGCCCAGCACAAACCAATACAGAACAAGTGGCCTTAAGCTCAGTACAATGACAAATCTCATAAACAAATATGCAACAGTATGAGGATGCATCCCACCCCGATCCAGCCAACACACCACCCGAACCAACCCTACACTTACGTGGGGATAAAATTGACCCACCCAACCAACACACCAAGCTTAGCACCGGTTGCAATACTAAGTCAACAGAACGACTCGGCCCGTAGGTAGAATGGCTAAAAGCCATAAATAACCCAGCAACATTGCCAGTTAATGGAACGACTAAAAGCCATAAAAAGAATGGTTATAAACCATAATCAAGATGGCACAGAGCCATAATCAGGATGGCACAAAGCTATCGGTAATTGTAATAAGTTTGGTACATAGCCATCAGTGACGGTAACATAATCGGCACATAACCACGGGTAATTATGATTGACACAGAGTCATCAGTATATATGTTAGGCACATAGCCACGGGTGAATACGATTGGCATAAAGCCATAAACAAGATGGCTCAGAGCCATAGTTAGGTTACGCGGCTTTAAGCCATCTGTCGGTCCACAGTCGTCTCATGCGATCGGTGCAACCCTATCAGAACTTCCTCCGTATCAATGTCCCAACCCCATGCAATATGTCGTGTATGTCATGCTCCATCATTATAGGTGTATGCAAAATGGCCATGCTCAGTAACAGTCATTTAGACATATATTAAAAGCATATCAGTCATACAACCACCGTCAAGTCAGTTAAAACACAATCATACAATCCCAGTCAAATCAGTCAAATTCATAATCTAAGTCAACCATTTACCCACAAAGGCAAAACAGTCATTTATCCTTCAAGGGCATTTAGGTAATTTTGCAAACTGGGGGTATTTCGATAATTTCACAAATCAGGGGTATTTTAATAATTTCGTAATCCAGGGGTATTTTAGTAATTTTACAAATCGGGGTTATTTCAGTAATTTTACAAATCAGGGGTATTTCGATAATTTCACAATTCGGAAGTATTTCAGTAATTTTACAAATTGGGGGTATTTTGATAATTTCACAATCCGAGGGTATTTTAGTAATTTTACAATCCGAGGGTATTTTGATAATTTTACAATTCGAGGGTATTTCGGTAATTTTACAATTTGATGGTATTTCGGTAATTTTATAAATTTGGGGTATTTCGATAATTTTACAATTCGAGGGTATTTCGGTAATTTTGCAAATCGGGGTCTCAGCAACCCAATAGAAGGTCTATCGTCGCCTCGAGCGACTTAAGTAACCTAAATAGTCATAACAGTGTAAATGGGTCTAAGGCCCACTATTCGGCCGAAGTGGGCCCACACGCTCGTGTGTCCCTTTTAGCCTAGAAATAGCCACAATTATGCAAACGTCACAATCCAAACAGCACTTACCACATCACATACATTTTACCGTGTGGGCCCACAAGCCCACTAGGCCCACACAGCTCACTTCGGCCCAACGAGGCCCAGAACAGCCCAATACCACGAGAGCGCTCGTGGTGGCCTCTACAAACTAACGCCCATGTTCGTGGGCTCGGTTCACCACACAGACGATTGCACGCTCGTGTGGCATCATACGCCATATTTCTGGCTTTTCGGCATTTTGCCGATCTACAGTCATAGTAGTTTAAACAACACATACTTTCGACTATTCAACTGATCATCGAATACCGCATACAAATACACACTCTATCGGCTTTCTCGTCGACTATAGAATACAGGGTACTGTTACACAGTTAATCACGTAGAGTACTAAAAATTCATGATCACCAGAACCTATATTCAAATATAACATTCAGTTAATCACTTATCAAATAGTGCTAGAAAAACTCTTAACAACCACTTAACCGAGAGGTCAACTATCACTTGCCTTGACTAGATCGGTCGACTGTGATTAGCTGACTCGAACCAGAGTTTGGTGCAGCCACTCTTCCGCATCCTGGCGGAAAGTCTCGAATAACTGACACTGCACGCCTCTTGGGAGTAGAGGCTACGCGCTCAAACTCAGCTGGTACCTTTGTCGTCACTTTACTACTAGAATCCTTTTTACCCATCGAGATTTCTTGATTGAATAACAAAAGAGTTTCAAATGCTTCTGAAATGCTCGCACCCAGTCACTTATTGTAGAAATCTAAAATCCCAATGATCAACTTAGGAAACTAACATTCGGTAATCAAAGAATAAGATGGAGGAGTATTTGGCTTTTAGAAAAAGTATAAGAAATGGATTTGAACACATATTGCAATAACAGAGAAACAACAGAGAGAACTTATGAGTACCTATCGATTCCTCAAAACCCTTGCAAGACCGGAACAACACCAAGGGCAGAACACTAAAACAGTCGGCCAATAATAGGGAGAGAAGCAGACCAAAAGAGCAACAAGCAGAGGGGATATTGAAAGAGAAAAGAGAAAAGATGGAGAAGAGGCAATCGGCTAGAGGAGAATAACCAAAAAGAAAAGAATGAAACCAAGGGGAAAAGCGAAAATATATTCGGCTAGACAAAATGTAAAATAGAAGAGGTGATAGAAAAAGAACAATTCGGCAACACAAACCAGTCTTTCCCAAGGCAAAAGTGACCATAATCAAACCGAAAATGAGAGAAAACTATCCTAGCTGAATTTCCTATGCTTCCCCTTACCAATTCGGCACAACACTCCCACACACTTCAAACTCCTTGTTGTTCTCCATAAATCACTCCCATAATCCCTCCACGAAATCCTCATTGATTCACTCAATGACCAATTCAAACCTTACCTTGTAGAGTTCCAGTCCACCTCTACTTCTCTACTGGCCATAGCAGCAAAATAAATACCTTTTTGCTCCTGGCGTGACTTGAACACCAACCCCCTTCTAAAGCTTTATCATGCCACTTACCAATAAGCCACAAGCTCAATCATGTTGTAACACCCCTTACCCGAATTCTACGCCAGAACTGGGCCTGAGGCATTACCGTATTAAAACTACTTGATCACCACTTAGGCTTATCGACTACTCCCTTAAGTCACCTCTACAACCTCACTCTCGACATGTGAGGCCTCACTAATATACATGAGGGCTCTCGAGACTATCTCGGAACTTTTTCCCAATCTTAAATTTTTCCTCTTTTATACAGGGCTCACACGCTCGTGCAAGATGAGGCACACCCGTGCATAGACCCACATGCCCATGTTCCACAATCGTGGGGAATACTGACTACACACACACGGCCTCAAAGCCTAGTCATACGCCCGTGTGGCTAGCCAGTGGCTAACACTGACTAAACGCACACGGCCTATGCACACGCCCGTGTGGCGAGTCCGTGGTCTATTTTGACTTAAAATGTTAACATGCAGGGGACACACAGCCAAGTCACACGCCCGTAGTCTGACCGTGTGTCACACATGGTCTAGAATCACGCCTGTGTGTCATCCATATGGACAAAAACAAAGCTATGTGCTAAGTTCCTTTCACCCCTCTAGCATACACAATATGCATTCATTCAACACATCCATAATCAACTCAAATTGAAGTGCAATCTTACATAGATAACTACATCTTTTCATATAATATAGAATGGCCAACAACTATAGCATTATACAAAATCTATCATCCATTTAAAGGCCAACACATCTTAACCATTTACAAAAAAATTTACTAACTTGTCTAGCCCCTATACATGCCATATAGAAAACATTGAGTCTCATGTACCAGAGTGTGCTGACAGTGTGGGCGGTCTTCCAATTGATCCTCGTATCTCGATTCAACACTTTTTCTCTATAAGACAAGGGAAAAGAAAGGAGTAAGCTTTGAGCTTAGTAAGTTTACACATAAACAAATAAGCATCATAGTATAAGCCAAACAACAATTTACATTGTACTAACATATAATGTACAACTATGCTTACTCTTTCTATCCCTTACCACATTTCCAACACCTCATGAGTCACATACTCATAACCATTGAAATACACCCCTGCATTTCAATATCACATTTACACAATATACAACACAGCATCATTTCTCGATAATTCATCCACACAGCTAATTAATTCAATTATACAACCACACAGCTATTCCACACAGCTAATTTCTCGGTGGTTTCGCACTTAGCCCACCACAATCAATTAATAAGGTAGTATCTCACTTAGCCTACCACAAAGGTATTCCTAGTGGTTTTGCATATAGCCCACTAGACAATATACCTAACAATAGCATCGCACATAGCCAGCTCATCGTCAATATTCATTAGGATGGTATCGCACTTAGCCAACCATTTAGCAGTCTCACTGCACATTCACATATCTTCTTACTTAACCATACATCCATTCACAAATTCAACCACATTCATCCACATAGGTTCACAATCATTCTCAATCATGCTACACACTAGCTAGCATTAACAAATTGTAAGTATGAATGCATTGTTTATGCATAGACTTACCTCGATACTTAAAAGTATAGAAACGTGCAATTTAGTCCACCACCTTGCTTTTGCCTCGGTTTCGATCCGGGCTTCTTTTTTCTTGATCTATAATGATAAATCAGCTTATTCAATACACACATTGACTAAATCGACCCACATCTCATACTTTAGCAAAATTACTATTTTACCCCTAAACTTCCTCATATTTACACTTTAGCCCCAAGGCTCGTAAAGTGATTTTTATTCAACTTTCTAGCCTTTCATGCTTAGCCGAATCACTTACTCAACTAAAGCAATCATCAATTCTCACTAAACCACACATGTATGACCAAACTTAAAACTTTTACAAACTAGTCCTTACATGCATTTTCATGGAAAATCACTTAACAAAAGATGTTCCTACTACATCAAGCTTTCATAATCTTCCATAAAACATCAAAATGCATGCATGTCATACATAGCCACATTTCTAAACATCCATTATAGCTCATCAAATGGCTAAAAATAGCTTACTCATGCTACAAAGACTTCAAAAATATAAAGAATATTAAAAACGGGGTTAGAATACACTTACTAGCTAGCTTGAAAAGTTGAAGAGCCCTAACAATGGCTTCCTTCAAATTTCGGCAGCTTGGGGGAGAAGATGAATGAATTTGTCATCTTTTTTCCCTTTTTAATCATTTAATTGTTAAATGACCAAAATGCCCTTTTTTATAAACTTTCTATTTTAACTCATTCATGCCCAATTTTGTCCAAAAATTAGAATTTGGGAAAATTGTTATTTAAAGACCTCTAATTAATATTATAAAGCAATTTTACACAAAAAGCTTCTAGAATCTCACATTTTGCAACTTTTGCAATTTCTTCCTTTTGGACAATTCAACCGCAATTTCACAAAGTTGCTTCACGAAACATTCACACTAGCATGCAAACGTGACATAAACCTCAAAAACTCATATATAGACCTCAGATTTGTGGTCTCGCACCACTATTCCGACTAGGCTCAAAATGGGGATGTTACAACTCTCCCCCTTTAGAGATTTTTGCCCTCGAAAATCTTACCAGGAAAGAGGTTTGGATGTTGCTCTCTCATAGCTTCTTTCATTTCCCACGTAGCCTCCTCCACACCGTGTTTCTGCCACAACACTTTCACTAATGCTATGCTCTTGTTTCTCAACTGTTTCACTTCTCGAGCCAAGATCTTAATCGGCTCCTCTTCATAAGACATATCCGGTCTTATTTCAATTTCCGTCGAAGGAATCACATGTGAAGGATCAGAGCGATACCGTCACAACATCGACACATGGAAACATTATGGATCTTTTCCAACTCTACCGGTAAAGCCAACCGATAAGCTACTGGCCCAACTCTGTCTATAATCTCATACAGACCTATGAATCTTGGACTCAATTTCCCTTTTCGTCCAAATCTCATGATCTTTTTCCACGGGGACACTTTCAAAAATACTTTCTCACCCACCTCAAACTCAATCTCTTTTCTTTTTAAATCCACGTACGACTTCTGTCGGTCCGAAGTAGCTTTCAGACTATTACAGCTTACTCTCACTTTTTCCTCAGTTTCTTTCACTAGATCAACCCCATGGATCCGCTTTTCACTAAGCTCAGCCCAATACAATGGAGTCCGACACTTACGACCATACAAGGCCTCATACGGAGCCATCTGTATACTGGACTGATAACTATTGTTGTAAGCAAATTTGACCAAAGGTAGATATCTCTCCCAACTACCCTCGAATTCTAACACACAGCATCGGATCATATCCTCAAGAACTTGAATCACTCTTTCAGACTCACCATCAGTTTGCGGATGGAACGCAGTATTGAAATTTAACCTCGTACCCATGGCCTCTTGCAACTTCTTCCAAAATCTCAAAGTAAACCTTGGATCTCTATCCAATATAATAGATATAGGCACACCATGCAATCTTACTATCTCTGCCACATACAACTCAGCTAGCTTATCCAGTGAATAATCAACACAAACTGGAATAAAATGAGTTGATTTTGTTAGTCTATCCACAACAACCCACATAGTATCTTTCTTTTTCGGGGTCATCAGCAACCCCGTTACAAAATCCATGGTAACCCGATCCCACTTCCATTCGGGAACCATCACAGGCTGAAGCAATCCTGAAGGCACTTTATGCTCAACTTTCACCTGTTGACAAATTAGACACTTTGCCACAAATTCTGAAATATCTTTTTTCATACCTGGCCACCAATATAACTTCTTCAAGTCATTCTACATTTTCGTACTGCCCGGGTGCACTGACAAATAACCACTATGTGCCTCATGCAGAACCTTTCAAATCAACTCTGCGTCTCTGGGTACACAAATTCTATCACGGTACAACAAACAATCATTCGAGCCCACTCAAAAATCAAAATCACTTTCTGATCCGCACTTAGCTCTCTTAGCTTGTATCTCACTGTTATTTCTCTGAGCCTCACATATCTATTGAATAAATAGTGGCCTAGCTCTCAACTCTACCAAAATAGCACCGTCATCAGATAATGCTAAACTCGTGTTCATAGCTCTTAGAGCATATAAAGATTTCCTACTCAGGGTGGTAATCAATAACTAATTCATAGTCTTTCAATAACTAAAGCCACCGCCTATGTCTCAAATTCAGATCTTTCTAATCCATCAAATACCTCAAACTCTTGTGATCTGTAAAGATTCGACACTTCTCACCATACAAGTAATGTCGCCAAATCTTTAACGCGAAAACAATCGCAGCGAACTCCAAATCATGAGTCAAATAATTCTTTTCGTGCGATTTTAGCTGTCTTGAGGCGTAAGCGACTACCTTACCCTCTTGCATAAACACGCAACCGAGACTATTAAATGATGCATCACTATAAACCACAAACTCTTTCCCTGATTCTGGTTGAACCAAAACCGGTGCCTCAGTCAACATTGTTTTCAGTCTCTCAAAACACTGTTGACATGTCTCCGTCCATTCAAACTTGACATCTTTGTGCAATAGTTTCGTCATCGGGGTAGCAATCACTGAGAACCCCTTTACGAAACGTCTGTAATATCCTGCTAATCCTAAGAAACTTATGATTTCTGACACGTTCCTCGGCTGTTTCCAATCCACAACAGCTGAAATCTTACTCGGGTCAACTCTGACGCCATCACCTGACACAATGTGTCCTAGGAATCTGACCTCTCAGAGCCAAAACTCACTCTTGCTAAACTTAGCATACAACTGCTTTGTAACATCCCGAAACTGGGCCTAGTAGGATTGGGCCCAATGGGCCTTGGGAGTAGTAGCATTTAAAATTTTTGGAGAACAAGAGAACTGCTTTAGTGCAAGTTGGACCTATTAGGTGAGTGATTTTGGAAGGTTAGAGGGCTTCTATGAAGTCCCGGGATCAAACTTTGGCTTTAGGGAAATTTTGGTTTTAGGTGAATAAAACCCTGGGAGTTAGTAGGCAGGCTTTAAGAATAAAATATGAAGAAAAATGACACAAGTGGAGTGTGTGGTGTAGTAGAAAAGTGACGCCACATAAGAGACAAGGGGATGACGCCACAAGGAGGGAAGAAGGTCCAAGGTTCAAGTCTTGGCTCTTGCATTTTGGTTTTTTTTTACATGGACTTTAGAATTTGGCTATAGATTTATATTTAGTTGCGCATGGTTTAAGACACAAGAGGAGCTTGTGGCTTGGTGGCAAGCGGCGTGGATTATGCTACAGGAGAGCCTGGGTTCGAATCTCATGAAAAGCAAGGGAGTATTTATTTTGCGGATTGGACGGCAAGAGTTTGAGTTGGATTTAAGCTCTACTGACTAAGGGATCCTACATCGGAAAGATACAAAGAAGGAAGCTGAGAAGCTAGCTATATATAAAGCATTCTATGATAGGAGGAAGGATACCTTGGAGGGCGTTTGGGCACAGGAGTGGTCGGAGCACGGATTAGCACCAGATTCCTATCAGGTGTGCAACTCTCTCTACTCTAGTTGTAGAGCGGCAAATGCCGAAGTGCCGGTCATGTTTATAGTAGCCACATGAGCGTGCGAGCGCACGTGTGGGGCTTCGACGCGATAGTTGAGGCCATCAGTAGTATTATTGTGGGTTGAGGCTGCTTGGGCCACGATGGGCCGAAGTGGGCCTAATTGAATAAAATGTATGATGGTGTAGTATATAATGAACTAGACTAGGTGAATCTCATATACGTGGCTAGATTTGTGTTAGGTGGGCCATACGAGTGTGTGGGCCCCAATGGGTCGAAATCGGGTTTTAGGCCCAATAGTTCGGTACGACCGGAAATGGTAGTTGAGTCACTCGAGGTGACCTTAGGCCTTTGAAAAGGCTATTGCAGTGCAAAATTACTAAAATACCCTCGATGGGTAAAATGACCGATATGCCCCTAAAGGGTAAAATGACGAAAACGCCCCTACATGTTATATGATTATTCTTGTATGTGATTTATGATTGTTATCGTATGATTATTATTTTATGTCACATTCATGTATTATTATGTTGCATGGGGATGGGATTATTAATACGGAGGAAGTGCTAATAGGATCACATGGTCGCTTCACGACTGTGGATCCACCGAAGGCTTTTTAGCAACCGAGCAGCCATGCTGCACCGATAAGTTAGTGCCGCAACCGGTGCTGCATAAGGAGTGTAGGGATGCGTGGGTCGATTAAATCCCAACGAGAGTGCAGGGTTGGACAGGAGACGGAGTGTAGGGTTGGTATGGGCATTAATGCATTGCATATGTGGTTTTTAACATTGAGATGGGCTTAGGCCCAGATAAATATGATTTGTGACATTTATGGGTTAAGGCCCAGCTAAGGCTTTTATGGGCTAAGGCCCAATTACCACCGTTACTGAAATGGGCTCCGGCCCGAACTGTTGTGATTCATGTTCTTAATGATGAGGGTTGTGCACACTGAGTTTTCGTAAACTCACCCCCCTCTTTTTAATATTTTTCTCAGGAAATCCTCAGTAGGTGTTTCGACATGCTGGAGGACTCGGAGGTGGCCACACTACGAGCAGTTTTGGACTCTAGTATTTTACTTATTTTTAACTTGGGTTAATATTTTGTAATAAGGCCTCTCTTAAATTCTGGTTTTAGTTTTGGATTTTTAGTTTATTATGCTTTAAATCTGCTAAACTTTGAATCATAGTTTTCCAAAATAATATCTGATTTAAAAATACTATGCTTTCGCAAATAGGTCGTAAACATCACGTTTTCATAAGACAGTCATTTTAATTAAGCTTTCGCAACAAACAAAGTTTATTTTTTAAAGGTAATAACTTTTTAATAAATGTTGATTAATAATAAACAAACGCAAACTGGGACTTTAGTTTTTAATGTCAAGAAAGGTTTCCAATTGGAACCATGGCTTCTCGAAAAGCACCCCAATGTGACACGCCAGATTCGGGTCTAACTTCTAGGCCAGGTTTAGGGTGTTACATGCTTATCTCTTAAACTTTGCAAGACAATTCTCGAATGCTTTTCGTGGTTATTCTCATCCCAAGAATATATCAATATGTCATCAATGAAGACAACTACAAACTTGTCCACATACGGTCTGAAAACACGGTTCATCAGGTCCATAAAAATCACAAGCGCATTCGTCAAACCAAACGGCATAACCAAAAACTCATAATGGCCATACCTTGTTCGAAATGCAGTTTTCAACACATCCTGTTCCTTTACTCTCAGCTGATAGTAACCAGACCTCAGGTCTATCTTGGAGAACACTGTAGCTCCTTTCAATTGATCAAAAAGATCATCTATCCTTGCTAAAGGATACTTATTCTTCACTGTCACCTTATTGAGTTGTCTGTAGTCTATACACAATCTCATAGACCCATCTTTCTTCTTCACAAATAATACCGGAGCACCCCATGGTGAGTAACTCGGTCCTACAAAACCCTTATCTGTCAACTCTTGCAACTGAACTTTCAGTTCTTTCAACTCTAAAGGTGTCATTCTATATGGAGCAATTGAAATAGGTGCCGTTCCCAGAACTAACTCAATCCCAAACTTGACCTCTCTTACTGGAGGTAATCCGGGTAACTCTTCCAGGAATACATCTGGATACTCACATACTATCGACACTGTTTCAAACTTAACTCCAACCTCTCGAGTATTCAACACAAAGGCGAGATAGGATTCACACCCTTTTCTCAAACATTTCTCAGCCACTAGAGAAGAAATCATCACTGGTAGACTATCTGATCCACCTGATTCAACCCGAACAACATCTCCACTCTCACAAATCAATTCAATAAACTTACTACCACAATTCACTAAGACACTATGGGTAGTCAACCAACCATGCCTAGGATCAAGTCAAACTCATCAAACGGCAACAACATCAAATTTGCCAGAAAACAATGACCTCTAATTGTCAAAGGACAACTCTTACACACCTTATCCACTAACACATGCTTTCCTAACGAGTTTGACACCTTAACCACAATATCTGTAGACTCAATGGTCATACTCAAACTAGATGCCAATCTCATGCAAATATAAGAGTGAGTAGACCTTGGATCTATTAAAGCAATAACAAAGGTGTCATAGAGAGAAAAAGTACCTGTTATCATATCTAGGGAGGATCCCTCTTCGCGAGCGCGAATAGCATACGTCCTCGTAGGTGCTCGACCCTCCGGTCTCACAGCAGAGTCTCTAGACACACCTCTACTACTAACCCCACCTCTTGGGTTTCTTGGTGGTCTACCCCTTGTAGGCACATCACTTGATCTCATCTCTTATTTCTCTTCCTTATCATCCCTCTCGGGGTAATTTCGGATAAAATGGTACGGGGAACCACACTTATAACATTCTTTTTACTATTTCCCCAACATTCTCCGATGTGATACCTACCACAACTTGGACACTCCGGTTTATTCTTCGTATTGCCCACACTTTCAATTGAGGTGGCTTGGACTCTCGAGCCCGCACGAGTATTGCCCAAATCTCGATGCGAATAACCCACTGGTGCTGTCGTCCAAGGATTCACTTCCTTGGACCTTTTCGACTGGGCTTGATAAGACTTGCCCATCGGCCTCTTTCTCGCATCTCGTGCTTCACTCACAGCCCTCTTCTTTTCTGTACTCAACTCTTCGGCCTTACTTGCCCTTTCAACCAACACCACAAACTCTTTCAACTCTAAAATACCCACTAGGAGTTTGATGTCCTCGTTCAATCCATCTTCAAACCTTTTACACAAGATGGTATCTATCGACACACATTCTTGAGCATATTTACTAAGCCTAACAAACTCACGCTCATATTCCGCTACAGACATTCTTCCTTGCTTCAACTCAAGGAATTCTTTTCTCTTTCGATCAGTAAACCGTTGGCTTATATACTTCTTTCCAAACTCATCCAGAAAGAAGTCCCACGTCACTCGCTCTTTTGGGACCACTAACATTAATGTCTTCCACCAATGGTATGCCGAATCTCTAAGCAAGGATACGACACACTTCAAGCTCTCTTCGGGTGTACATGAGAGCTCATCAAACACTCTCATCGAGTTCTCTAACCAGAACTCCGCCCTCTCAGGGTCATCATCTGTCTTTGCTCTAAACTCCTCAGCCCCGTGCTTCCTAATCTTATCCACCGGGGGTTTCAATATCCTCACAGCATCAATACCTTGAGGAGCCACTGGATTTGGCTGAGGTATAGGAGGAGGTGGAGGAGGTTGAGCATTAGGGTTCGCTCGAACATAGTCCGAGTACCAATTGCTCATCATCTGGAGAAAGGCTTCCCTTACCTCTTCCCTTTGACCCCTAGCCTCGGGTCCACTTTGTACCGGTACGGTTCCTTGCGTAGGAGTCGGCGCATTACTAGCTGCTTCATCATCAGTAGATTGATCGGGATCCATATACTATATAAAACAAGATTTAAAATCATCAGAAACCACCACACTATCATAGTACTGTTATGGCATGTATAGCTAGACTCTTACACCCGCTATGGTAGTCCTAGAACCGACTAAACCATAGCTCTAATACCACTAAATGTAACACCCCTTACCCGAATTCTATGTCGGAACGGGGCCCGAGGCATTACCGTATTAAAACTACTTGATCGCCACTTAGGCTCATCGACTACTCTATTAAGTCACCTCTACAGCCTTGCTCTCGACATACAAGGCCTCACTCATATACACGAGGGCTCTCGAGACTATCTCGGAACTTTTTCCCAATCTTAAATTTTTCCTCTTTTATACAGGGCTCACACACTCGTGCATAGACCCACACGCCCATGTTCCACAACCGTGGGGAATACTGACTACATACACACGACCTCAAAGCCTAGTCACACACCCGTGTGGCTAGCCCGTGGCCAACACTGACTAAATTCACACGGCCTATGTACACACCCGTGTGGCGAGTCCGTGGTCTATTCTGACTTAAAATGTTAACATGCAGGGGACACACGGCCAAGTCACACGCCCGTAGTCTGACCGTGTGTCACACATGGTCTAGACGCACGCCCGTGTGTCTATCCACATGGACAAAAACAAAGCTATGTCCTAAGTTCCTTTCACCCCTCTAGCATACACAATATGCATTCATTCAACATATCCATAATCAACTCAAATTGAAGTGCAATCTCACATAGATAACTACATTTTTTCATATAATATAGAATGGCCAACAACTATGGCATTATACAAAATGCATCATCCATTTAAAGGTCAACACATTTTAACCATTTACAACAATGTTTACTAACTTGTCTAGCCCCTATACATGCCATATACAAAACATTGAGCCTCATGTACCAGAGTGTGCTGACAGTGTGGGCGGTCTTCCAATTGATCCTCGTATCTCGATTCAACACTTTTTCTCTATAAGACAAAGGAAAAGAAAGGAGTAAGCTTTGAACTTAGTAAGTTTACACATAAACAAATAAGCACCATAGTATAAGCCAAACAACAATTTATATTATACTAACATATAATGTAGAACTATGCTTACTCTTTCTATCCCTTACCACATTTACAACACCTCATGAGTCACATACTCATAACCATTGAAATACACCCCTGCATTTCAATATCACATTTACACAATATACAACACAACATCATTTCTTGATAATTCATCCACACAACTAATTAATTCAATTATACAATCACACAGCTAATTAATTCAATTATACAACCACAGAGCTATTCCACACAGCTAATTTCTCGGTGGTTTCGCACTTAGCCCACCACAATCAATTAATAAGGTAGTATCTCACTTAGCCTACCACAAAGGTATTCCTAGTGGTTTTGCACATAGCCCACTGGACAATATACCTAACGATAGCATCGCACATAGCCAGCTCATCGTCAATATTCATTAGGATGGTATCGCACATAGCCCACCATTTAGCATTCTCACTACACATTCACATATCTACTTACTTAACCATACATCCATTCACAAATTCAACCATATTCATCCCACATAGGTTCACAATCATTCTCAATGATGCTACACACTAGCTAGCATTAACAAATTGTAAGTATGAATGCATTGTTTATGCATAGACTTACCTCGATACTCAAAAGTATATAAACAGGCAATTTAGTCCACCACCTTGCTTTTGCCTCGATTTTGATCAAGGGTTCCTTTTTTTTGATCTATAATGATAAATCAGCTTATTCAATACACACATTGACTAAATCGACCCACATCTCATACTTTAACAAAATTACTATTTTACCCCTAAACTTCCTCATATTTATACTTTAGCCCCAAGGCTCGTAAAGTGATTTTTATTCAACTTTCTAGCCTTTCATGCTTAGCCGAATCACTTACTCAACTAAAGAAATCATCAATTCTCACTAAACCACACATGTATGACCAAACTTAAAACTTTTACAAACTAGTCCTTACATGCATTTTCATGGAAAATCACTTAACAAAAGATGTTCCTACTACATCAAGCTTTCATAATCTTCCATAAAACATTAAAATACATGCATGTCATACATAGCCACATTTTTGAACATCCATTATAGCTCATCAAATGGCTAAAAATAGCTTACTCGTGCTACAAGGACTTCAAAAATACAAAGAATATTAAAAACGGGGCTAGAATACACTTACTAGCTAGCTTGAAAAGTTGAAGAGCCCTAACAATGGCTTCCTTCAAATTTCGGAAGCTTGGGGGAGAAGATGAATGAATTTGTCATCTTTTCTCCCTTTTTAATCATTTAATTGTTAAATGACCAAAATGCCCTTTTTTATAAACTTTCTATTTTAACTCATTCATGCCCAATTTTGTCCAAAAATTAGAAATTTGGAAAATTGCTATTTAAAGATCTCTAATTAATATTCTAAAGAAATTTCACACAAAAAGCTTCTAGAATCTCACATTTTGCAACTTTTGCAATTATTCCTTTGGACAATTCAGCCGCAATTTCACAAAATTGTTTCACGAAACTTTCACACTAGCATGCAAACGTGACATAAACCTCAAAAACTCATACATAGACCTCGGATTTGTGGTCTCGCACCACTATTCTGACTAGGCCCAGGACCGGGATGTTACACGTGTCCTAACTTTTCCTCAATATTTTATAAAGCCTTCATGCTAATATCCAGGTTTATTCAAGGAACAACCAAATATTCTGCGCACGCCATGACTAGAACCTCAGACCACATGCATACTCCTAACGCCTCCTTGCCACTAGACCACAAGCTTTCTTGTGTCACATTTTATCCTCAAATATTAATAAGTCCTTCCAACCCACGCCAAGTTCAATTTTAGGGAAAACTAAAATTTTTGCTATAGCCTAGATTTGAACTCAAGACCTCCAAAAACACTCCCAATCACTCCTAAAGCACATAGCCAGTAAAGCAAACATGCAATTAGTGAAATTTTCTCACACAACTAAAATCCAATTGCTCCGATGCCGAAGCCTATTTCTTCTAGGCGCAAAATTTGAGGCGTTACAGTTAAACTAGCTACTAATTATTCTAGGAATGGAATGCATAAAATCACTTGAATTCCTTTATCCTTAGCAACTTAGCTTGTCCAAACTCCAGAACCTTCTTTGTCCTGGCAGCTAAGCATGACAACCATTTATTGGTTAAACTGAAGGTGTTCAACCCATTTAAAACCAGAAATCCAAAATTATGTAGAAGCTTTTAAGAATTAATACTTCACCCTTCCTTCCATCCGAAAGTATAAAGAGGTAAGGAAACTTACCAGTTTCTTAATTTCTATATTACTAGACTTTATTTTTTTTTTCCTTTGTTGTGACATGCAAAGTTCCTTTCTACTGCATGCTCTTCTTCTCCAGTACATTTGAAGAAGATGATGTTATGGGAAGAATAAAATTTGTAAACAAAATTGAAAGGATCCTATCTTCTCACACATAAATATACTCCTAAGGCACGATATTCACCGACCATTTCAAGCATCCATCCTTAATCATTTTGTCTCCCACCATGGAACCAACCAACTCCATCTTAATTGAACCAAAACTAAGATCCATCCAAATCAAAATTCGGCCACTAAAATTTCTAAATTCCTCGGTGGAGTCTGATAATTTGCTAATTCATTCAATCAAGTCCTAATTTTTCTTAGATTTTGGGTCAATAGAGATACTCGGGTGTTACAACTCCCTACTCAAGGAAAATCTCGTCCTCAAAATTTCCTCTTGAAGTAAACTCTAAAGGTAGATTCTGGCTATATTCCTTTCACAACTTAAAGGAGGTCACTTCCACTAGTCCCCATTACTTTGACACTATCCTAGTAGTACCACCTAATCTATCTCGCTTGAGAAGCAGGTTCTCCCATACTCTTTCTGTAACGGGCGTTAAGTTTAAAGACAATCCAATGGTGTCCTAGTAAGGCTTATGGTGTACTTCTGGTGTCAGATGTTTTCCCCAAGATATGTTACTCAACCGATCTTATGTGAGCATATCCGTTCTGGTGGATACTAAGAGTTACTCTTTCTATAGTGGGCTTTCCCGTTGTTTGATTTAGGAGGGTTTTAGGAAAGACCCTTCCCTTTGTCAACAAATCTCAGATACAGGTCGTTGAACCCAAGTAATGAGATGCTACAAACTATAACTAGACAATTTCATACAATTTATTAATGAAAATCTCAAATAATCACATACGAGCATGTATAAATACATTGTTCAACTTATTTCATGTAAATATTGTAACAGTCCGATTTTGACCCTAGTAGGAATAGTGGTTTTGAGACCACAAATTTGATTCAAAAAAATATTTAAACATTATTTTACGTGCTTATAGTATATGAATTAGCATGTGTGAAATTTTGGTGAATTAATTTATCCATTTGTGTGCTTAATTTGATAAAATGACCTAATTGTGAGAGATGCTAAATTAGCATGCCCTATAAAAAGGTATGTATTTGTTGTGGCTTTTATTATATGAAGTCTTTATGATGATAATATGCCAATATAAAGTTGATGGACAATTATGTCCATTGTTTAAATGATTAATCATTAAGGTTTTATTAAGGGCAAAATAGGAAATGAATAATTAATATGTTTATAATAAAACAAACATGAAAATTAGATGATTATCATCTTATTTGGCCCAATGTAGCAAGGAAAGAAAAGAAGAAAAGTGTTCTTAGGTTTTGGCTAAGTCTAAGCTTGATTCAAGGTATGTTTTGCTTCGACTTATGATAATTTCTACGTTTTTGTAATCGTTGCTTTGTATACTTCAAAACCCATGATTCAATTTTATGAATTGATGAATATTTTGAAATGTGCCATTGATGAACATATGAGTTTTGTGATGTTTGATTGTGAAATATGAAAAATATGTGTTAGATTAACATGTTTTATCTTTGAAGTTTTGATGATTTTGAGTAATTTGGACTTAATAGAGAAAATAATATTTTGAGGGACTAAATTGTGAAATAAATGAAATGTATGGACCTGTATGGACTACATGAGAATTCGGCTAAGCATGAGTGTATTGAAATTTTGTGTACTTTGTGATTTTGTGAAATAGGGACTAAAATGTCAAAATGTGAAAATGTGATGGGTAATTTGTAAATTGACCTAAATATATGTTTTTGGACTGAATTGAATGATTTGGTGGATAAATGGATTAAATTTGAATATGTATAGATCAAGAACCAAAGAAAATGGACTTAGACTACGGAAAGTCGAAAGTGATCGAATAGTCGAGTCCGTACGTTAACCGAATTCGAGGTAAGTCTATATACAAATAAATGTATTTGTATTGATTTATGTATGTTCATGTGAAATCTCATTATGATGAATGCGTACGAGAATGAAAAATATATGAAAATCGAGCATGTATCGGTAGTGCAATAATGTCTGAGAAGCCGCGTACGAACCTAGGAATAGATAGGATTACATATGTCATGACATAGGTTTCCGATATGTGAGATCATGTAAGACCACGTCTGGGACGTTGGCGTTGATTCGAGATTTCAAGTAAGACACATCTGGGACGTTACCATTGATAGGAGATTTACGTGTAAGACCATGTCTGGGACATTGGCATCGTATTTGATTTGTGTAAGACCCTGTCTAGGACAGTGGCATCGATATCTGAGTAAATGTAAGACCACGTCTGGGACGTTGGCATTGTACGATTATTTCGAGTACTCTAAGTATCCTATTTAGTTCCAAACGGTTCAACGAAGTTTGAGAAATGAATGACTATGTGAGTCATATATCCATTTCAGGTATGTTTGATGAGTATGTTTTGTATCAGCATGAAAGGTGAGTATATGTACTTAGATGCAATGAATAAAATGTGATATATGTTTAAATGTGCTATGAGCATAAGTGATGCTTGAGATGTGATATGTTGGCAATCTATGGCTAAACAAATGAGCCAAAGATCTTGTTATGAAATTGCATTGGAGAAATATTAATGACATAGTAACAATGTAATTATGTGCACTTTATCTTAAGTTTATTTGTATATGGCTTACTAAGCTTTTGAAAGCTTACTTTGTGTGTGTTTGCTCTGTTTTATAGATCGTCAAAGCTACTGAAGGCTCGGGGAATCATTAAGGATCGTCATCACACTACTCAATCTTATTTTGGTACCCTTTTGAAAATGTATATACTAAAGTATGGCCTGTATAGACTAGTTACCTTGAGTTATGTTTGAAAAATGTGGATAGCCATGTGATATGGCTAGTTAAATGGTTGTGTAATGAATGAAAAGTCATGTCTTATGATGCATAGTTTTGGTATGTTTTGGTGGTTGATGAAATGGTCATAATAATGGTAAGCTTATGGATGCATAGTTAGCATATTATTGATGCTAAGTTGTGGATGAGTTATGTTTAGAAATGTTTGTGAATAAGTTGAGCTAAATGGCTTATAAGTTGGTATGATTGTTGAGTTCATAAGTGGTTAGAAGTGATGAATATTTTGGTATGTTTTGGTTGCCAATGATGCTTGGATTTAATTGATATGGTGCTTGTAGGAATAACCCAATATGTGGGTGTCATTTTGGCCTTGAAAATGGCCTATAATTGCCCACACGGTTGAGCACACTGGCGTGTGGCTTGACCGTGTCCCTCGTGGTTGAAATTCAAAACAAGTCAGTAGCCACCACGGGCTGGACACACGGGCATGTGACTGGCTGTGTGGTGCAAGTTAGTAGCGACCACGGCTAAGGCACACAGCCTGCCCACACGGGCGTGTGGCCTCTGTAACTTTGAAAAAATTTTAAATTTTTGAGAATTTCCGTATGTGTTCGGTTTAGTCTCGGCCCTATTCTAAAACATGATTATGGTCTCAAAGACCTATTTATGGGACACTTTGATCCTACTGGTTGAATTATATTATGAAATGTCAGTAAAAGATTTCGTTTTTCCTATAATGCCTCTTAACCCTAATCTGACGACGAATACGGGTTAGGGGTGTTACAAATATTGAGTATACGAAAGCTTAAAAACAATTCGTAATAAACAAGGATCAAATTGAACCAAAAACAAAAAGTTGAGAAAAATCTGAAAATAGGGATCACGCGATTGTGTCCACTGGCCATGTGTTAGCCCGTGTGTGATGAACCTCACGATCGTGTGTAACACCCCTTACCCGACCCAATCATCGGATCCAAATAATGGGATGTTACATTTGTTGCCGGGGCAAATTTTGTCAAATAATTCAACTTGTATACAATTTATATAATTACAGTTCACATGTCTTACAAATATAGTAAAAATAAATGTGAAATCCAAGCATGAAGCGGATTTGATTGTAAAATTTAAAAATCTTAAAGTTGGCATCGATATTTATTTACTGGGTATCAATACGTAATGAAAAGTATCGATACTCATATAAATATCGATACCATTTTGGCATTTTGTTTGTTTTAAAACTATTCATATGGTCAAGTATCGATACCATATGCCAAAATATCAATACTTAAGCCTAGAACTAGTGAAATTCCATCTTTCAAATGTTCATTTCATGCCAAATCACCTAAGCTGAAATGGTACCTCTTAAACACAATTATAAACATAAAAATTAGCAACTTAAGACTTACCTATTCATTTCCAGCATGTCAAAAATATCACTTTAACAATCAACCTAATACCTAACCAATATGCCTTTATGGCACCTCAACAAGTTCAACCTTTTACGAACAACCAAAAGAGCACTTATATATGTATACCACTTCAGTAGACCTTAAATGACACTTTCACTATCATCTAATCAAACATCAAACGACCATTCAAACAATCCCATGTTTGATCACCAAGCTTACCAAATCATCATTCCATAACTAAGCATATTCAAAGCATATCACATAACATATCATTTTCTCTATCATTAAAATATTAAACATATAATCCAAGTTACCTATCAAGATAACAACAACATAACTATTTCCAACACATACATATACATTTATATACATAAATTCCAAAATGCCAACCAAAATACTTCATATTCATTATAACCATTAGACATCCTAGGAACATGCCAAGACCAAAATGAATACATCACCAACTCTTGAGTCCGGGATCATCGTTGGATGCTGAAGTTGACGACCGAATCAAGGAGTACCTAAACTGTGCACAAAAAATAAAATCATACCCTGAGTATAACTCAGTTGTATTTCTATAATCCAAACACTATAACATAACATAAGATATTTGAGTAACATAAGTTGAAAATGCATGATGTTATGCAATTTAATGTCATTTAACTGTTTCTCATATTCTTGGATCAAAATATTTATAACTTAGCAATATCTAAACATGTCCAACAACTTCTTGTAGTTAATAAACATGTCTAACATTGTATCAACACATACTACAAATATGCATTCCGTTTCACATATCATTTCCATTTACTAACCATTTTTCATTTCAATATCAATTTCACATCTCTTATAGATCTTTCAATCATTTGAATTTTTGAGAACTTACCCAACATCAACATTCCAAATATAACCCTTCAGTTTCCATCATTTATTCAAACATATGACAGCATTGATCAACTCAAAATGTATTCAAT
The DNA here is from genome assembly GCA_005393395.2 of Gossypium australe. NCBI lineage: Eukaryota > Viridiplantae > Streptophyta > Magnoliopsida > Malvales > Malvaceae > Gossypium > Gossypium australe. The sequence continues at coordinate 69,345,424 of CM016615.1, forward strand.
TTCATATTTATATAAATATACACATTTTCCACATCTGTTCAATTTAGTCCACATGAACATAAATCAAATCAAATCAATCCAATACATCTCATAAACACAAAGTGTCTCACCTTATGTTCTTACCATGCTCAAATAGTTCAATATGCAGCAATTTACCAGCTCGAGTTATAGAAACACAAACTGCAAACTCCGAGCTATTTGTCGATAACTTTATCTTTTCCTTTCTGTTTTGAGGAATCCGGGTCAACATTAGCTACGGATTAACATAAAAACACCAAATCATCAATACATAGTCATTTCCACATTCATTTTCTAATTTATGTGACTTTTGCATTTTATTCAATTTACTCTCTAAAATAGGGACTAACATAACTTTCGAATTAAGCCTCAAATTTTTATTTTGATTTCATTCTGGGCCTAATTTAACTTCATATTTTTCATTTCTACCAAAACTTTCAAAATTTATGCAATTTAATTCCTATTGCACAAAATCACCAATTGACTTAAAATATATCACAATAACACCTCCAACTTCAATTATTCAACAATGGTAACATCTTCAAACTTAAATAGTACCAAAAATTACAACATGGATCGGCTAGCTTAAACTTCCAAGATTCCAGAAATATATAAATTACAAAAAAATGACTAAATTGAATTAGTCAAATTAGGATTTGAAAATGAAGAACCCTAGCCCTGCGTCCCTTACTTTTTCTTGTCCACATTCATTTAGCATGAAGAAAGATGGAAGAATTATTTTGGTTTTCTTCCAATAACTTTATTTTATTATTAAAGTTATGTTTTATTTTCTTTATTAATATAATTTATAACATTTTGTTGTTAATTATTTTGGTTTTTGCCACCAACTTTTTTTTATAATTAAAGTTATGTTTTATTTTCTTTATTAATATAATTTATAACATTTTTTTAACAACAACCATTATGCTGCCGTCCATTAAAATTTTATAGTGGTTTAATTGCTCCATTCCCTTAGTCTTTTTCTAACTAAAGAATCTTTAAAAATTGCATTTTTTATACTTTTACAACTTAGTCTCAGTACATTGATTTATCCCTAATTCAACAAAAATATTCAACTAAAATCCAATTCACTTCTAATATAACTCCGTAAATATTTAACAAAAATATTTACGAGATTGATTTATGAAAACAAGGTCCTGATACCTCAATTTCCAAAATCACAGACTTTAGAACTGATACACTTGTACCTTGTCTAACTTTCCAAATAACCAAAATTATTAGACCAAACTTCAGTATAAAAATGTAGTACCATCGTAAATATTAATAAATAATAGTTACTGACTCTATCATTAGATAATAGAATTCTGAAACTACTGACTTTTGAGTCGTTACACCGTGTCACTAAACGTGTACAAGAGTCATGCCTAAGTGAGATAGGCCACTTGGTCGTGTGAGTGGGTCACATGACCTTGTGGATGGGTCACATGGCCGCGTGAACAAACCATGTAAGTCTCTGTGCCCGTGTGCACCAAAATCACTTAAATTTTTATAGACCACACGGACGTGCCATTAGCTCGTGTATGGCACACAGCTGTATAACAGGCCATGTCTCAGACCGTGTGAACCTATATATACCTTTTAAAACAAGATTTCTAATATAAATCACTTAGGCTACAAGTCACAATTTTTAATCCATATTCAACCACTTCAAAAGCAAATCAAAACAAGCCCACAAGATCCTTTCAAATCACCTCCTATGTGCATAACTAATATGTCAAAATTGACACCTTAATTCATAATTTTAAGCTGACCAAATGAATATACACAACAATACCAATATGCCTTTAAGGCACCTTAACCATTTCCATTACACAATGCACAACCAAAAGAACATACAAATACCAATTCAATAATCACTAAATGACATATTCAACTTCAACTTTTCAAGCACCAATTAACCATTCAATCAATCTTCAATATTAAGCATTAACTTACCAAAACATCCCTAAACATAACCTAAATGTATACCATCCACCATTCCACATCCAAGCATCAATCAAAACCCAATGCATACCATTATATTATCTCATCCATTTGAATATTAGGTATAAAAACAAAGCAACCTAACACGTCATCAACAACAATACCATTAACATCACACTCATACATAAACATATATGCATCGCGTTGAAAATTCCAACCAAAACATATAGTGACCATTATAAGTATAATAAAATTCCTATGTACATTTTGATAATAAAAAAACATTCCTAGGTACATGCCAATACCAAAAATAACAATTCACCAACACTTGAGTTCGGGATTGCCGCTGGATGTTGGATCGACAATCAATTTTTTAAGTACCTAACCTACCCTACACATAGAAAACAAAATTGTACGTTGAGTGTAACTCAATGGTATTTCTATAACCCGAATATTAATATTTAATCCAAAACATAATAATGCACACGTTAACATAAATAATAACATAAATAATGAGGTGTAACATAGCAATTTCTATATATCAACCTAAAACATAATAATGCAAAAGTTAACATAAATAATGAGGTGCAACATAATAATTTCTACATATCAATTCATTTACTCATTTCTCAAAACCATCAAATTTTACCAATGCTAGAACATGATGATTTCATTTCATATATCATTGAATACATTCTAAGTTCATGATCAACTTAAACTCAAACGTTCCACCATCATGGTTTTGATTTTCATTTTTAATTCCTTATTAACATGACTTAAACTCAAACGAATGCTTCGATCCAACAAACAAACCAAATTGGCACCCGGTGCTTAACAGATAAATCCATAATAATGAATTGTGTCCTGCGCTGGCCGATAAAGACCAACAAATAAATGTACCCAACAATGGTTGGCATAACCGATAAATGGGGTGTCTGGCACTCCACGACACGTAGTCTTACAACCCTGAATAGCTACTAGGGTAACAATTTTTCTCAATTCAATTTATAAACCAATTCTTCAATTTCATATCACGAATCCACCAATTTAATTATCCATTCATATGCATAACAACACGTTTCATTTCCATATCAAATTCAATTTCACATACAATATACATTATTTTTACAACTATGCAATTTAATCCCATGTCACCATTAATCATTCAATCACATCATTTCGATGCAAATTTAGCATTTTACAACATTATTCCAAAGAAGTCACCTTATAAACTTACCAATTAACGCAATGTGTAAACGCAACAATTGAAATAATTTGGATTATAGAAATATAAACCATAAACTCCGAGCTATTCGTCGACAACTTTGTCTTTTCGTTTCTTTTTCTAGGAATTCGGGTCGACATTAGCTACAGATTAAAAAATTCATAAAATTACCAAAGTACAACCATTTCCACAATCAATTTCTAATTTATGCCACATTTTTATTTTATTCAATTTAGTCCCTAAAATCGAGACTAACATAACTTTCAAATTTAGTCCTCTAATTTTATGTTGAATTCACAAGAGTCCCTGTAGGACTTCTTTTTTTAATTATAGCACAAGTTTCATGATTTATACATTTTAGTCCCTATTGCTCAAAATCAATAATTGACTTTACAATTTAGTCTTTTTTTCACTTCTAACCTAAAAATCTATCAAATTGGTCCCTAAAACTTTAACTATTAAAGTAGCATCCTCAAATTTTAACAATAATGAAAAAAACAACATGGGTCAGCTAGCTCGAGATACCGAGAGTCCAAAAACATATAAATTACAAGAAAAGTACTAAATTGAACTAACCAAATTGAGCTTGAAATATTCAAACTATTATGTCGGGCATTATCCCGATTAGTTATTTTTGTTTCGAAATGAAAAGAGAATGAAAAGAAATTGGTTTTCTCTTTCACCCTGCTTTACTTATTTGTTTTATTATTATATTCACTTTATAATGTAATTTAACTTATGTTTTATAATATAACATATCTAATACATTCATTAACCAGCCATATGATTGCAATTTAGTGTATATTTGTTATTTTAATTCATTTATTTAAGTTCTAATTATAATTCCTTAGTAAATTACACTTTTACCACTTATGTGATTTAGTCCCTTTACTTAAATTAAGCATTAATTCTATGAAATTAGCTAATTGAAATTTAATTCACTTAAATAATAACTCCGTAAATATTTTATAAAAATATTTATGGATCCAGCTTACAGAATTGAGGTTCCAAAACCACACTTTTCGACACCACTAACTTTCAAAATGTTACATGAGCGGTTGGTTACTCTGATGTAACATCCCAAAAGTTAGGGGTTGTAAATTTTTGCACAATTGCATGTTGTGCTTGCTTAGCGAGTTATTTGAGTGTATTTAGGGGTTCTAGGGAGGCTTGGGTTCGAGTCCAAGCCTTGGAAAAATTTTTGTTTTTGGCTCTTTAGTGGGGGGCTGGTTGAGGTTGGACTTAAATTTATTGAGGGTGTTTTGCTAACACAAGTCGGCCAAGTGGCAAGGTGGCTAGTGACGTGGATTATGTTACAAGGGGGCTTGGGTTCGAAACCCCTTGCATACAAAATGTGATTATTTTTGCTCAGGAGAAGATAAGAGGTTGTGTTGGAATCAAATACTGATGGATAAGTATTTGAATTGGTCAAGGTTGTTGGGTGAATTTGAATGGGAGGTGAAGAGTAAATTAAGGAGGAAAAAGTGGAGAGAATCAAGGAGTGGGGAGAAGTGCAGAGTTGTACCGTGAGAGGGGACTCAAGCTAGTCATTTTCGGCTAGGGGGAATGTTAGGCATTTTGGGTAGTGTTCGCATGGCGAATTCTCATTTTTGCTCTCCTCTCATTTTCAGTTTTTGAGTTTTTGTTCTACAAAGAGTATTTTGGTCGTTTCTTGAGGGATAGAAGGGTAGTAGACTTTCGGCATTTGTGTAGTTCCTTTTGTGTCTTTCTCTTGGTTTCGGCATTTTGCTGCAACTCCTCTCCTTGCTGCCATCCTCTCTTTCCTTACAACCTATTTGGGTTATTCTTTCTTCCACACCTTTTCTTCTTTACTATTAGACTACTAAGCTTTCGGCAATCACTTGTTCTCCCACCCTCTTCAGTCATCGAGTGAAGGTTCATCTCTCCCTTCTATTTGACTGATATTTGGTTTCTCTTCTTAATTGATTACTCTATCATTTTGTGACCTTATTCTTTTTCTGTGCTTTCTCGGTAGATTCTCGTCAGTTAGGCTGGACACCCCTCATCTGCTAGTATAGCTATTTTTTTAGTACACTGCTAATAGGGGGAAGTTGTTGGAGCACTCTGCGGTTCCATCATCCTTGGTAAGTTGTTTTTCATAGAAACTTTCTGACAATCGGTTTTGGTAGTGGTAGTACCCTTCATGCTTCTAACCCGAATGTTACCTTCTAGTGATGGGGTGTTAGTTGTTCCTATCTAACAAGTGCTAATTTCAATCTAGATCCTAGACGAGGCGTGGACTTAGGTTTGAGTTGCGATCGTTGAGTGATTAGGGAACACTCTCATTCAGGAAAGGTAAGGATGATATATTGAAGTATATACTTTAAGAAGGGGATTATTTTAGCAATTAAAGGGTAACAAAAGTTTTGATGGTAATAGGTTGGTGTCCACGAATTCAAGAAGCGATTCAGTAATTAAGGTGTGTAATCTCACACCGTTGTTTGTGATAGTATGTACTATTCTGTGAATCGGCCAAAAGCTGAAATGCCAAAAAACTGGAGCATCGGCAACCGAGATCAATCGAGCGTGCAAGCGCTTGTAGCGATAAATCGAGCCACTAAGGAATGGTGATAGACTGTGGAGAGTGTCACGAACACTCTCATGAAACTAAGGCCGTATCAGGCCTTGTTGAGCCGAAATGGGCTAAGTGGGCCTGATGGGTTAACGGGCTCACATAAGTGAAATAGATGGTGAGTACCGGGTGGTTGTTGCGACCGCGAAGTCTGCAAAATTGAGACCAAAAACGTGCTAAACGGGCCACACGAGCATGTGGGCCCATTTGGGCCGAAATTGGATTTTAGGCCCTATTAGACCGTAGTAACCCAAAAGGGAACCTGTGTCGCTCGAAGCGATAGTGGGCTTTCGAAAAGGCTGTTAATTGATAAATTACCGAAATACCCTTAGTGGGTAAATTACTGAAATACCCTCGGTGGGTAAAAAATTACTGAAATACCCTCAGTGGGTAAATTACCGAAATACCATTAGTGGGTAAATTACTGAAATACCCTTGGTGGTAAAAAAATTACTGAAATACCCTCAATGGGTAAATTACCGAAATACCCTTAAAGGGTGAAATTACTGAAATGCCCTCATTGGGTGAAATTACTGGAATACACCTAAGGGGTAAATTATCGTTTTACCCCAAATGACCATTATACCCTAGTGGTTGATCTAGTGTTGTATGTGTAACCTGTTTAATTGTTATGATGGTAATTTATTTCATACATCGATTTAATATGTCACTACATGTTGCATTAGGTTGGGTTATGTTTTCGGAGGAAGTATTGTACTGGTGGCTACGCCACGTTATACTGATTCAGTGGCTCTGCCACTACATACTGATTTTAGTGGCTCAGCCACGTATACTGTTACTGGCAGCTTTGCTGCGTTGATATTAGCAGCTCGACTGCGCTATTGGTGTGTAGGGCTGGGTGGGTTAACTTGGTCCCCACATGGTGTGTAGGGTTGTTACGGGTGGTTTGATGGTTGGATTGGATTGGGCTGCATTTTCTTTGTTTGCATTACCATGATTTTGGGGCTTAGGCCCGAACTGATACTGCATGGGCTTGACTGTGACTGTAACATGGGATTACACACTGATTTCTCGTAACACACCCATTTTCCTTTAACTGCGCAGGTAATCCCCAGCCTTAGAGGATTTGTAATAAGGCCATTGGATTTGTTTTTAACTTTTATTTGGTATTACTTATATCATTGCAAATTTATTAAACACGGGTTTTAAAACAATACCAACATGTTTTTAAATACCACATTTCCGCAACGGTCTAAATCAAGCTTTCGTAACAGACAAGTTTTTTAAAAGCAAAATAATAAATGCATAATAAGGCTTTTTTTTTAAAAAAAAGGAATGATTTCGAGCAAAACTAGTTTTGTTAATAAGCAACAAAAACCAAAATTTTGAATCGGCAAGAAGTTTTAATTCGTAGATGAGTTTTCCAACAAATGCATAGTTTTCAAACATCATCTGATGTGGCATACTAGATTCGGTAGTAACGCCTAGGCCGGGTTTGGGGTGTTACATCTGAATTCAAGATTCTTTTTCACACTACGTTATTTAAATTAAGGCACAAAGGAAAGTAATCCTTTCATATGAAATCGACGTTTCCTTCCAAATCTTTTGTTATTTGAGTTTCCTCCCAAACCCTAAGCATTTTTTTCCCTTCATCCCACTTTTTTCTCTTCCTTTCTTTCATCATGTACTGCACTATTATGTCTAAAATTTAACCTGCTTCGTGAGGAAGGGGTAGGGTCTCCGATCCTTAGATTCAAAGTGTTATCATCGAAAAAGGACTATGTGAGTTGTATATCCATTTCAGGTACGTTTGATGAGTATGTTTTGTATAAGCATGAAAGGTGAGTATATGAACTTAGATGTAATGAATAAAATGTGATATATGTTTAAATGTGCTATGAGCATAAGTGATGCTTGAGATGTGATATGTTGGCAATCTATGGCCAAACAAATGAGCCAAAGGTCTTGTTATGAAATTGCATTAGAGAAATATTAATGACATAGTAACAATGTAATTATGTGCACTTTATGTTAAGTTTATTTGTATATGTCTTACTAAGCTTTTGAAAGCTTACTTTGTGTGTGTTTGCTCTGCTTTAATGATCGTCAAAGCTACTAAAGGCTCGGGGAATAGTCAAGGATCGCCATCACACTACTCAATCTTATTTTGGTACCCTTTTGAAAATGTATTTACTAAAGTATGGCATGCATAAGCTAGTTACCTTGAGTTATGTTTGAAATATGTGGATAGCCATGTGATATGACTAGTTAAATGGTTGTGTAATGAATGAAGAGTCATGTCTTATGATGCTTAGTTTTGGTATGTTTTTGTGGTTGATGAAATGGTCATAATAATGGTAAGTTTATGGATGCATAGTTAGCATATTATTGATACTAAGTTGTGGATGAGTTATGTTTAGAAAAGTTTTTGAATAAGTTGAGCTAAATGGCTTATAAGTTGGTATGATTGTTGAGTTCATAAGTGGTTATAAATGATGAATATTTTGGTATGTTTTGGTTGCCAATGATGCTTGGATTGAATTGATATGATGCTTGTAGGAATAACCCAATGTGTGGGTGGCATTTTGACCTTGAAAATGGCCTATAGTTGCCCACACAGTTGAGCACACAAGCGTGTGGCTCGACCGTGTCCTTCGTGGTTGAAATTCAAAACAAGTTAGTAGCGACCACAGGCTGGACACAAGGGCGTGTGACTGGCTGTGTGGTGCAAGTCAATAGCGACCACGGGTGAGGCTCACAGGCGTGTCTGAGGCCGTGTGAGGCACACGACCTGCCCACACGGGTGTGTGAGCTCTGTAACTTTGAAAAAATTTTAAATATCTGAGAATTTCTGTATGTGTCTGGTTTAGTCTCGGCCCTATTCTAAAGCATGTTTATGGTCTCAAAGACCTATTTAAGGGACACTTTGATCCTATTGGTTGAATTATATTATGAAATGTCCGTAGAAGATTTTGTTTGTTTGGTAATGCCTCTTAACCCTAATCCGGTGACAGATACGGGTTAGGGGTGTTACAAATATTGAGTATTCGAAAGCTTAAAAAAAATTCAGTAATAAACAAGGATCAAATTGAATCAAAAACAAAAAGTTGAGAAAAATCTAAAAATAGGGATCACGCGATTGTGTCCACTGGCCATGTGTGAAAACTTAGCACGTGTGTGATGAACCTCACGGTCGTGTGTAACACCCCTTACCCAACCTAATTATTAGATCCAAATAATGGGATGTTACATTCATTGTCGGGGCAAATTTTGTCAAATAATTCAACTTGTATACAATTTATATAATTATAGTTCACATGTCTTACAAATATAGTAAAATTGAGATCTATTTGGACCTAAATGTGAAATCCAAGCATGAAGGGGATTTGATTGTAAAATTTCAAAATCTTAGAGTTGGTATCGATATTTATTTACTTTGTATCAATACATAATGAAAAGTATCGATACTCATATAAATATCGATACCTTTTTGGCATTTTGTTTGTTTTAAAACTATTCATATGGTCAAGTATCGATACCATATGCCAAAATATCGATACTTAAGCCCAGAACTGGTAAAATTCCATCTATTAAATGTTCATTTCATGGCAAAATCACCTAAGTTGAAATGGTACCTCTTAAACACAATTATAAACATAAAAATTAGAACTGGGACTTCCATGAGAGTGTCGTTGTACAATTGCCTAACCACACTAGAAGATATGTTATATTACTTAGCAGCTCGAGGCATCCGGTTGCCTAACTTCGTCTACCATTTCGAGATAGTTATGGGTGGGAGAGGTCTGATGATTTCAATGATGGCTTCATACAGCCCCTCTTCTCTCTCCTTGCATCCATTTTTCAACATAGTCCTTGCTGAATATAGGATTGCGCCCGGGGCAGTTGTCCTGCCTATCTTGGTGGACACTAATGGCGTACTTCCTACATTGCAGTAGCCGCAATGAACTACCCCTTCTTGGCATCTTCCACTATTTCTATCAGTTGCAAACGTTAACACATGAGCCTTCAATTGGGACGGTCTACTTTAGCATTTTCTAGGGTTGTGAACCAATTCTCAAAAATTGGGCCCAAACCTTTGTTTAAACCACACAAAGTTTATCCTGGTGAAAAGTAAACTTTTCTGTGGTTTTGATTTTCCATAAGGTAGTCGCTCCCCACTAATTTTACTTAACGCCTGTCCCGAACCTTGGACACTAAAATCATTGTGACACAAGTTGAAAGGTTAAGTCCAGGACAGACTTTAGAGTTAAAAAGGCTTGTTACCTTTAGAAACAACCTTGGCTACTGTTTGGAGGGAAAGAGTCCAAATGGTTAGCGAGCCTCAGGCCGCCATCTCAGCTTGAACCCCAGAATGGTTCAATCTACTGAAAAGGCACGATCGTTTGGGGCTGATAGTGAGTTAGCTAAAGCACTCATTGGAGAATAAAGGGAGCCTACTGATTTTTCTACACAGTTTGTAATACTCCACCACGCCTATGGTTTACCTCAACTCTAAAGCTTCTAGTGAAACATCAGATAGAGATTTAGTTGAAACAATTGTTGGTCTCGCTATTCCTCCCGCAGGACCTACTCATCCCTTGGCCTCAATGCTAATGTGTTAGAAAAAATTTCGGTTTGAAAATGGTTTTCTTGCACAGTGGGAAATCAAAATTTTGAAAATTGACCCGGTTTGTGATATTTATAGCGATAAACTTTAATCAAATCCGTACTTATGTTTTTGGATAAGAAGATCCTTGATGTTTTCAAGCTTTCAACCAAATGATCTTCTCCGCTATTCTCGTACCACGAACTGCTTCGAGTGTGGGCTCGAACCAATTGAAACAAATCACAGAACTAGAAAAAGTTTTCTTTTTGGGGTGAAAACAAAAGTTCTTTCTTCTATAATAGAAACTAATAAAATTGTTATTCTAGAAAAATATATGTAATAGTTGAGAATAAATTCTCCGTATTTTTCAGCGGAATAACAACCTCTTAAAAGTTATGTAAATAGCTCTACTAGTGTCATCTATTAATAGGAAGATAAGTGTAACGCCCTGCATTTGGGCCTAGTAGAATTGGGCTTATTGGGCTTTGGGCTTTGGGTCTCAGAAAAATTTTAAGTGAGCGAGAAAATGAGAATTGGCATGTGGGCTTTGAAGGTTAATGAATTTGGGGTGTCTAGGGGTGTTGGAGATGTCCTGAGATCAAGCAAGGGTATAGGAAAAATTATGGTTTAAGCCCCAAAAAAACTGTGGCTTCAGTTAGTAGGCCTTTTAAATAAATGAAGAAGAAAAATAACACAAAAGAGCTTGTAGCATAGTGGCAAAGTGGCACCTCTTAGGGAGCAAAGAGGTGGCGTCATTAACAGGCAAGGGAGTCCAAGGTTCGAGTAGTGGCATGGTATTTTATTGGGGTATTTATTTTACTGTCAGGAAGGCTAGAGGTAATGTTGCAGTGAAAGCCTGATGGATGAGAGGTTGGGAATGGTCATAGAGAGATTGTAGGAGCTTATCTTGGAGAAAATTTAGGATGAGATTGAGGAGTTATCAGGGAGAAAAGTTAGGAGTTGAGAAGTGTGAAGAGTTGGTGTTGTTTTGGGAAGTGTAAAGTGTATAAATTCAGCTTAGGAGGGTAGATGAGTGCCGTTTTTGGGTCTTTTAGGGGGTATGACGAATTTTCATTGTGGCTTTCAGCATTTGGAGAACTTTGCAAATAGGTCAGTCTTTCTTTTCTTTATTGAATTCCTTTAAGAGGTTATTTGGGTTTTCCATTACTTTTCTTTTCTCCCCCTCATTCTATTTCTTCCATTGCCGAAAAATAATCATTCCTTTTTGTCGAAATCCCTATTGGTGTTGTGTTCTTCTTCTTTCTCTAAAAGCCGAATACTCCCTTATAATCAAATAGCCCTATCTTTTTATCGATTCCTTGTTGTTTTTCCTCCATCACAAATCGATTGTTGTTACCTACTCTTAATCAAGTTTTAAAAGACAGATCTCGTTCAATAGCTATCTAGGCCGCAGGATCAAAGGTTGGATTCGGTAAGTACTCAGTCAACCTCCTTAGTGTGTTTTGTTAAAAGTCGAAGGGTTTTCTAACATCTCTTTGTCGTTAACCTTGTATTAACAAGGGTAGGGTTCAAAGATCACAAGCGTGATAAGGATCGTTAGCAAGAAAGTAGGTGTACTCGTTTTAGTGGTGGTGGCCGAAAGTAAGTATGGCTTATAGAGGTGAGTTGTGTGGAATATGAGTCACTCGATCTTTGATAATATTTGTGTGGGTGCATATCTACGTGAATAGTAGCTAAGGAAGGGCTACTAAAACCGATGGCACACAGTAAGGCTATGGTAAGGTTTCGATTTTTAGGTAAATACTGTAGTTAAGTGTGTATTGACTTGGAGATTGGTATTGATTGTAGGATAAGGCTGAGTATATTGTAGCACGTCGCAGTAACCAGGTGTGTACATACACTTCACACACGACAAATCGGCAAAAGCCGAAACCTCGAAAAGTCGAATTGCCGAAAAAGCCAAAAAGCCGAAAAGTTGGCGTCGGCAACCACACGAGTGTGCGAACATTCGTGTGGGGACGCCAATACGATTTTCGGGGCCAAGAGAGCGATCTCATTGTCTTGGGCCACTATTTGGCCGATCGGGCCAAAAGGGGCTAAATAGGCCTGCCGAGCTCGTGGGCCCAAAACGGCAGGAATTGATAAGTGCAAATTGAATGATGGATTGATATGGTTGTGTGATTTGTATAAGATTGGGCCTAATAGGCTATATAAACATGATGGGGTTTAAAGGGTTATATGGACATGAATACGCTTAGTGGGCCTTATGGGATTTTAGAAATGCCTGGTAGGGTTTATGGACTTTAGGCCTAGTTCTGATAAATTCTTAAATATCATAAAACTTAATGTAATAATCAAGCATGTCTGTGAATGAGTCGTTAGGTTAAAGGGTGGCAATGGACATATGCATGTCTAGGATTGGATCTAGGGAGAGCTTGGTACTTAAGCGGTCCTGGCGACCCACCTCCTCTTCTTTGGGATCCTACCTGGTGCATAGTATCTATTCACTTTAGTTGCAAGGACTTGTTAATGGGCCAAAGTTCATAACTAAAACCCGTGATTTGCAAAATTACCAAAATACCCCAGTTTGTGGAATTACCAAAATACCCTTGATTTGCAAAATTACCAAAATACCCCTAATTTGCAAAATTACCAAAATACCCCTAATTTGCAAAATTACTAAAATACCCCAATTTGTGGAATTACCAAAATACCTTTGATTTGTAAAATTACCGAAATACCTCTGTAAGGTAGAATTATAAAAATACCCTTGGGTAGTGAAATGACTAAAATATCCCTAGGTGCTTAATGTGTGAAAATGTGTATGTTGCATTCATGAGATATATGTTGCACTTGGGTGGGTTTGATGATACGGAGGAAGATATGTAAGGATCGCATAGTCGCTTGATGATCGTGGATCCACCGGTGGCTTTAAGCCCATTATATACTTAGCAGCCTTGCTGCAACGTTTGAGTAGTGCCGCTATTGGTGCTACCTTTGGAGTGTAGGGATGGGTGGGTTGATATTTTTATCCCCACAGGAGTGTAGGGTTGGAAGGGAAATGGAGTGCAGGGTTGGATTTAGGATGGGAACATTGCATTCATGTGATACTGATGTGATATGAGGTCATTGTGGGCTAAGACCCAAGACCACCATTTTTTATAGGGCTTCGGCCCAATGTGATAATTGCATGTTGATTGGATTACCAAGGGCCGTACACACTGAGTTTCGAAACTCACACCGTTTTATTAAATGTTTCAGGTGACCCTCAGTAGACAGCTTGACTTGGGAGAGGACTCGGAGGTGGCCACACTACAAGTTACTTAGAAGTTTTTGCTTATTTGATTTCGAATGACTTGTTGTTAATTATTTCATTTGTAATAATACCTTGTATCTCCAATTTTATTTTACATTTGAGTTTCCTTATGTTTTCAACTGTTTAATTATTAAACTTGATTAAATTTCTAAAGTTTAAACATGGTTTTCAAAATACCTACAACATATGGGCATTTTCTTAAAATATGGGCTTTTATCATTACTTAACAAGTTGCATGGATTTTGGATTTCTGAGCTCTAAACTTAAGTCTCAAATAAGCGAAGTCATTTTTAATTATTCCTTTAATGTGACATCACCGGATTCGGCCATAACTTCTGGGCCGGGTCTGGGGGTGTTACAATAAGGTAGAACCCTTATAGAGCTGTAGATGTTTATTTTAAATAGAAAAACAACATTCTACTTAGAGTAGGAGAGGGGTGAGTGACTCATCTTTTTATTTCTATTAGGGTTGTCACCCCTTTCATGTTATATGAGAGTTTTTGGGCCTCTCTCACATTGGGTCCAATTACGAGTACTTTTTTGGCTTTTTGACCTACTACTCTATAATATGATCCAACCCGATTCAATTTTTCTATTTCTCAAAATTAAATTTATTATTTACAAATTAAATAATTTTCTCATCCCAATTCTACTCCAGTAAAATTTTGACGATTTTACTCTCGATAAAATTTTGAGAAATTTTGTTCAATATGTCACAACTCAGCATGTTCACTGTAGGCCGAATGGTTTACTTTCATTTCTAGGCTTCAAAACAGTCCAAAAACATAAACTCATTCTTCCATCATTTTTTAAGTAATCTTATATAAGATTGAAAGTTTCCATTTCATTTTCATTTACATTACCATTTTTGGAAACCTACATTCATTTCCAAATGATTTCATTTCTCCATTTTGGAGAAAACCATAATCATTCCTAAATGTTTCTCATTTCTCTTTTTCTATTCATTCCGTTCATTTCTATACAAACACACAATTCATTTCTGGCTTCAACGAGCTAACGGAGGAACTGATTGGATATATATGGTTGAGGCTCAAATGATTTATAATTAAGTTTTAGTTTTTTGCCTATTAACTATAAACTTATTTAGTCAAGAAGTTATTTCACTATAGTATCATGACTAAGCTTTCCTCAATGACATACCATTATGAAAGCAACTCCTCAGTACTCATCCAATGACCTTGTCCTAAGTGTGTTACCCTTGATCTCTTTGGGATAATATCCGTTCTGTAACAGCCAGATTTTGGGTCTAGTCGGAATAGTGGTTTCGGGACCACGAATCTAACGCAGTAAAATTTATTTTAATTATATTTTTAAGGTCTACAGTTTTCTGGAATGATTTCGTGAAAATTTCATTCGAAAATTTTAATGTTTGGGTACTCAATTTAGTTAAAAGGACTAAATTGAAAAAGATGCAAAATGTGTGTTATAGAAGCTAGAGGTGTCTAAATGCTATGAAATTTTAAATTTGAGGTCCTTAAATGGTAATTAGACCATTATATTTTACTATGGACAAAAATGGACATGAATTAGGTGAAATTTGGATGTTTTAAAGAAAGGGCATTTTGATTATTTGGTAAATAAAGACAAAATAAAACCAAAAAAAGATGTCATCTTCTTCAATTGAGTCCTTTAGTGCTGAAATGTCAAGGGAGACCATAGCTAGGAAGCTCGATTGTAAGTCTGTTCTAGCCCCGTTTTAATGATTTTTATGTTTTTGAGATCCTTGAAACCTAATCTGGCTATTTCATGGACTAATTTGGAAATATGTCAAAGTCTAAAATTTTATCCATGTTAGATATTTGTGTATTTTTATGTTTAATGGTAGAAAATGTACGTTTGATGTTAGATAAACAACATTTACCAAGTGATTTTTGATGAAAATGCCTAAAAAGGACCCATTTGTAAAAGTTGTAAAATATGAAATAAAAGTGTGATTTAATGAAAAATTTGGGTTGTTATGAGTATGAAAATGGTTTGGCTAGGCTTGGGTTTTGAAGAAATTGACTATATTTCATTTTACGAGCCTAGGGACTAAAGTGTAAAATGTTGAAAAGTTAGGGGCAAAAATATAATTTTTCCATAATGTGATTTTTGGACTAAATTTAGTAATGTGATTGTTAAATGAGTTAAATTTGATATTATAGATCAAGACAAACGAGGTTTAGACCTAGATCGGGAGAAAAACAAAGTGCTTGACGATTAGGTCCATTTCCGTTATTTTTGCATCGAGGTGAGTTTGAATGTTAATAATGCAATGTTATATTTGTATTTTAATGTTTGGATATTGCATGGATTATATGATTGATTCTATGAGCATATTCGACGAAGTTCTGGCAAGAGAGAAATCCTGATTGAACCTTAGGAATAGATTAGGATACAAGTGACATGTCACTAGGAACCCATGTGATTATGTGATTATGTGACCCGCTGGTCCGGTACATCTTACTGGTGGCTGGGTATACTGGTATATGTTGCGGATACCTGACAACTTGTGTGAGCAGTACTGTGTAGCTACATCTTAACTGACAGCTTGTGTGAGCAGGTCCGTTGATAACTCGAGAGCGAGCCTATATGTGTTATAAGATTTGTGGTAGCATTGGCTACATATGTGGAACTTATGTGCAAACTTTTCCATGTATCCGATAGTATTCCAAGTGATTCAACAGGTATGTCAAAGATGAGAAAGTATGTGATTATGTTACGAGTTGGTAAAGGTATATACGAAAAACTCAAATGAAATAGATTAGGTATATGATGGACTATTGGTAAGATTGTGATTAAGTTATGCTCATGAAGTTTTAATGACATTTATGATATATGCTATGCTATTCATATGTCAAATGTATAATTAATGTTGTTTATTATTTGTATATGAACTTACTAAGTTATATAGCTTACTCCATTTTCTTTCCCTTCTCTTAAAGAGTCACCAAGCTAGCTCGGGATCGGAGATCGTCGAAAATCTATTCACACTATCAATCATTATTTGGGTACCATTGAAATGTCAATATTTTGAGTTATGGCGTGTATAAGGACTTGGTCATTTTGTTATATTTGTCATTATGATGTGGCCAAATGTAATGGCTTATAATGGTTAATGATTTCATTTTTTATATGGCCATGAAAGTTGGCTAATGTTGGTTATGAGTATCATTATATGTTGAGACCATTCATGAATGTGGAAACTTGCATGATTTGTGTTGATAAATTATGATGTTAAAGCATGTTAGATGTTAGCATGTGGATGTGATGTTAATACCTTGGTTGTGGATGTTTTGGTTGCCTAAGTATGCTTGAATTGGTATTTTATGATGTTGTGTCGGTATGTGCATGGAAGGGTGGGAAAAGGCTTGGTAAATAGTCTTATTTTGTCCACACGGGTAGACACATGGGCGTGTGTCTAATACGTGTGCGACACACGGCTTGCCCCACGGGCGTGTGTATTGGCCGTGTGTCCCCTACACCTTAATTTTAAGAAACAAAATGCTCATAATTGAGCACACGGGCAGGGACACAGCCTCAGGCATGGGCGTGTGAATTCTGTACCTATTTTATGAAAAATCATAAAAATTAAATCGGCCACATGGCCTAGCACACGGGCGTGTGACTTTAATTTGTTCATGAGTTACAAATAGAGAGTTACACGGGTTAGGGACACGGCTGTGTGTGACCACACGGTCAGCCCACACGGGCGTGTCCCAAAACCACACGGGCGTGGGACCGCTATTTCCAGGAAAAATTCTCTAAGTTTTGTAAAAATTTTCTAAGTGCTCGGTTTAGTCCCGTACCACTACTAAAGCACGTTGTGGGCCTCGTAGGCTCATATTAGGGACTTTATGATTGATTATGAATGGTTTTAATTTAGACGTAAATGAATAACTCGATTTGTATGTTTACTTGCGATGTAAGTCCGGTAATGCCCCGTACCCTGTTCCGGCGTTGAATACGGGTAAGGGGTGTTACATTTAGTGGTATCAGAGCTACAGTTTAGTCAATTCTCGCACTAATTACCGTGTGTAAGAGTCTAGCTATACATTCTATAAATAAACCGTGATAATGTGATGAGTCCTGACAATTTTAATTTGCGTTTTTTTATAGTAAACGGATCCCAATCGAGCCGAAGTTGATGATGTAGAAACTAATACGCCTGCTCTCGCTTAAGGGTCCGTGCCATCTGAAAGTAGACCAGTGACAATTGGTTAAGGAGAAGGGGCTAGGGAAGCCTTCTTCCACATGATGAACGAGTGGTATACGGAGTTTGTTCGAACAAATCCAACTGCTCAACCCTCTCCACCCCCACCTATTCCTCAGCCGATTCCCCGTAGCTCCACAAGGTATGGAATTTGTAAGATTGAATAAGCCTCCGGTTGATAAGATCTGAAAGTATGGGGCTGAAGGTTTAAGGGCCAATGTTGATGATGATCCTGAGAGAGCCGAGTTCTGGCTTGAAAACTCCATCAGGGTATTCGATGAATTGTCTTGCAAACCGGATGAATGTCTGAAATGTACTGTAACACTTCTGAGAGACTCAGCATACCGGTCGTGGAAAATTCTTGTATCAGTGGTACCGAGAGAGAGGATTAACTAGGAATTCTTCCAAGGTGAGTTTAGAAAGAAATATATCATCCAACGGTTCATCGATCAGAAACGTAAGAAGTTTTTAGAGCTGAAACAGGGCCGAATGTCTGTAACCAAGTACGAGTGAGAGTTCGTCAGGCTCAGTAAGTATGCTTAGAAGTGCGTTTCCACTGAGGATATCATGTGCAAAAGGTTTAAAGATGGGTTGAATGAGGATATTCGATTGTTAGTTTGAGTTCTTGAGCTGAAAGAATTTGTGGTGCTATTCGACCTAGCTTGTAAAGCTGAAGAACTAAGCAAGGAGAAGAGGAAAGTTGAGTCTGAGGCTAGAGATGCAAGAAAAAGGCCAATGAGTAAGTCATTTCAATCTCAGTCTAAGAAATCGAGAGATTTGTATGCTTGTTCGAGTGCTTCAGCTGGGTATTCCAACAGAGATTGTGGGAAACAATATTCGGGTTCTAAAGCCCAAACTACATCAAAAGCGAGTGTTGGTAATGTTAGATCCAATCGACCTGAATGTCAACACTATGGTAGGCAACATCCCGATGAATGTAGAATGAATGATCGAGCTTGCTTTAAGTGTGGCTCACAAGACCACTTTATTCGAGACTGCCCTGAGATGGCTGAGAAAGACAAGATTCAGAATGCATGACGGGCAACACTGCCACTAGAGCGAGACCCCCGAGGAATACGGGGAATACGACTAGTAGTAAAGGTGTGACCAAAGATTCAACTGTAAGATTCAAGGCTAGAGCACCAGCTAGAGTCTTTACTATCCGTGCCCAGGAAGAAGCGACATCTCCAGATGTTATCACTGGTACATTTTCTCTCTATAATACTAATGTAGTTGTATTGATTGATCCTGGACTGACTCATTCCTATGTTTGCATGAAATTAGTAGCTAGTAAGAGCTTGCTTGTTGAGTTTACTGAGTTTGTGATTAAAGTGTCAAACCCCTTAGGCAAACATGTATTAGTTGATAGAGTTTGCAATGATTGTCCCTTGACGATTAGAGGTCACTATTTTTTGGCTGACTTAATGTTGTTACCCTTTGATGAGTTTGGTGTTATATTGGGTATGGATTGGTTGATACTGATGACACTGTAGTAAATTGTAGATGGAAAATTATTAAATTGAAATGTGAAAATGGTGAAATTCTTCGGATTGATTCAGATGAGTCGGGTGAGTTACCTGTTGTGATCTCTTTAATGTTTGCCCAGAGATATGTAACAAAAGGTTGTGAAGCTTATCTAGCATATGTGTTGAATACAAAAGTGTCTGAATTAAAAATTGAATCAATGCTGGTAGTTTATGAATATCCAGATGTTTTTCTAAAAGAGTTGCCTCGGTTGCCACCGACTAGAGAAGTTGAGTTTGGTATTGATTTAGTACCAGGGACTTCACTGATATCGATTGCTCCGTATATAATGGCTCCGATCGTATTGAAAGAATTAAAAGCTCAATTGCAAGAGTTGACAAATAAGGGTTTTCCGAGACCTAGTTTTTCACCCTCGGGTGCACTAGTATTATTTGTAAAGAAGAAAAACGGATCTATGAGACTTTGTATCGATTATCGGCGGCTCAAAAAAGTAACGATAAAGAACAAGTATCCTTTGCTGAGAATTGATGACTTGTTTGATCAGTTGAAAGGGGCAATAGTGGTTTTCAAGAATGATTTGAGGTCTGGCTACTATCAATTGAGAGTTAAAGAGTGAGATCTACCGAAAACTGCTTTCAGAACAAGGTACGGGCATTATGAATTTTTTGTCATGCCTTTAGGATGAACTAATGCTCCTACTATTTCTATGGACTTGATGAACCGAATCTTCCGGCCGTATTTAGATAAATTCGTGGTTGTGTTTATTGATGACATTCTAATTTATTCTCGAGATTAGATGTCGAGCACTTAAGAATCATATTGTAGATTTTGAGAGAAAAAAAATTATTTGCTAAATTTAGTAAAAGTGAATTTTGGCTCCGAGAAGTCAGATTTTTGGGACACATTGTTTCAGGAGATGGTATTCAAGTTGATCCGAGTAAGATTTCGGCAATTGTTAATTGGAAGCCGCTGAAATATATCAGAGGTTAGAAGCTTTTTGGGATTAGCTAATTATTATAGACGTTTTGTTAAGGGTTTTTCGATGATCGCTACTCCTATGACAAAGCTATTGCAAAAAGATGTTAAGTTTGAATAGCCCAAGAAATGCCAAAAGAGTTTTGAACAGTTGAAAGCCTTATTCACTGAGGCGCCAATTTTAGTGCAGCCTAAACCTGGAAAAGAGTTTGTGATCTATAGCGATGCGTCACTGAATGGATTAGGATGTGTATTGATGCAGGAGGGCAAAGTGATAGCCTATGCCTCGAGACAGTTGAAACAGCATGAGAAGAATTATCCGACGCATGATCCAAAATTGGCTGCCATTGTGTTTGCTTTGAAGATTTGGAGACATCACTTGTATGGTGAGAAATGTCATGTCTTTTCGGATCATAAAAGTTTAAAGTACTTGATGACTCAGAATGTAATACCCCTTAGCCGTACTCAACACCAGAACAGGGTACGAGGCATTATCGGACGTAAACACAAGTAAACATACATTTCTGAGTCATAAATTTCCATCCAAATTAAAAATTTTCACACACACCTTCATAGCGTCCCTAAAACGAGCCTACGAGGCCCAAAACATACTTTAGAAGTGGCTTGGGACCAAACCGAGAACTTTAAAAAAATTACAAAAATTAGAAAATTTTCATGCTACAAGGGTCACACGCCCATGTGGATTCGGGACACGCCCATGCCATAGGCCGTGTTTAAATTAAGGAGCCTTCTGACTTGTGCCACACGGCCACGCCACGCGCCTGTGTGCTAGGCCGTGTAGCACACACGGCTAAGACACACGCCCGTGTCTCTGTCCGTGTGCTCAATTCTGGAAATTCTTGTTTTCCAAAATTAAGGTTCAGGAGACACACGTTCGGATCACATGCCCATGGGGCAAACCGTGTGTCACACACAGCCTAGACACATGCCCGTGTGTCTACCTGTGTGGACAAAATAAAGGCTATTTACCAAGCCATTTGCCACCCTCATTTGCACCCACTTGCTCACAACTTCAATAGCATAATTCATAATACAAACAAGCAGCCAATACCATCGTAACTAAGGCTTAAACATGTCATGTAAAAGCCAACATCTATCATGGTTAAAACATTATACTTTTCCAAACTCAAACATACCACAAGCACGTCCATAATCAAGATAATAACATGACATCCTCATGCCATTATTTATCATGCTTAGAACATAAACCTTTCTACACCATATCATAAAAAACTTCACATTCACATTGGCATTAATATACAAATATACTTATAACCAATATTAGCCAACTTCCATGGCTATATACAAAAACAAACTATACACCATTGCAAACCAACACATATGGCCAAAGTAATAATGACACATATAACCAAAAGACCAAGTCCCTATACATGCCATAAACTCAAAGTACTTGAATTCATTTATACCCAAATGATAGCTTGATAGTGTAATAGGGTCTCCGGTGAACTCCAACCTAAGCTAGCTTAATAACCCTATAAGACATTGGAAAGGAAAGGGGGTAAGCTATATATATAGCTTAGTAAGTTCATATGAAAATAATAAGCAACTCTTACCGATCTTTTATCGAGTCCAATAAAATCATAAAATCATAAAATAATAATAATTGAACTTACAGTTATAAATAATGTTTACTCTATCAACTTATAAGCATAATTTAACATATCTTATCTTTAGCCTAACAATCATAATTTCTCCTTTGTATCAGATTACAGCAAATAACAAATCATTTCAAATTTCATAGTAACCATGCACATTAATTGTGAGTATTTACATTTCAAGCATATACTTTAACATCTTTCAATTGCCTAAACTCTTATCTTCCCATACTTCCATAACCATTTCAACAAGCAATTATGCCAATTTTCTTTTTTTCTCATATCCAACAAATCACAATTTGTGTGAATAAAATATATCACTTCATAACTCAATTTGGCCCGAAAGCCAATCACATAATCGTCAATCGAAATTACCATGTATTTCATACATCACAAGTATAGACCAAAAATCACAAGGTTTTCACAAAAACATTTTCATAGAAATCATGAACTCACAATTTCATAAAGTCAATGCTTATCAACTTTACGTACATACCTGTACCAACTTGTAACATAATCACATACTTTCTCATCTTTGACATAACCGTTGAATTTCTCGTTGAACCATTTGGAATACTAAAGGATACTCGGGTACACTCAGTACCATACCAATGCCATATCCCAGATATGGTCTTACATGTAATCTCGTATCGATGCCAATAGCCCAGCTATGGTCTTACACGAAGACTCCTGTCGATGCCATGTCCCAGATATGGTCTTACACGAATGTCTCATATTGATGTCATATCCCAGATATGGTCTTACACATAATCCTAGTAACCCTAATGTTATGACATTTATATCTTATCTATTCCTAAGGTTCAACTGGGACTTTCGCTGTACCGAATCTCTGTCGGTCATTTCCGTAGTATCGTACTAAATAACATTCACATTTCATTTCAATAATATAACATTTACCATAATTATATTATTTAAGCATTTATACACATATAACTTAATGCTTATTAAACATATGAACTTACCTCGGTATCAAAATGGCAAAAAGGACTTAATCATCAATTCCTTGTTTTTCCCCGTTCTAATTTTGAACCTCATTTTTCTTGATCTATAATAACAAATTTAACTCATTTAATCTTTATACTATTCAAAACTTCCCAAAATCACATTATGGCAAAAATTATATTTTTACCCCTAAACTTTTGACAATTTATAATTTAGTCCCTAAGCTCGTAAAATGAATTTCATTCAATTTCATTACACTCAAGCCTAGCCAAACCTATATCATGCTCATAATAGCCCATATTTTTCATTTATTTACACTTTTACTACTCATTTTTCAACTTTTACAAACAAGTCCTTTTAAGCATTTTCACCGAAAATCACTTAGCAAAAGTCGTTTATCATACACCAAACATTCATTTTCTACCATTAGACATCAAAATACATAAACATCCATCATAGGTAAAATTTTAGACCTTGACATCTCTTCAAATTGATGGTAGAAATAGAAAGATCGAGTTATAACGACTTCAAATACATAAAGAGCATTAAAAACGGGGCTAGAATGGACTTACAATCGAGCTTGAAAGAAAAACCTTAGCCATGTCTTCTACATGTAAATTTGGCTTTATTTTGGCTTTTTAATTCATTTTAATTACCATATTACCAAAATGCCCTTAATGAAAAACTTTGAAAACATATCAAACCATGTCCATTTTTGTCCACCAAATTAACCAATGGTCTAATTACCATTTAAGGTCCTCTAATTTAAAATAGCAATTGGACACCTCTAACGTATAGAATTCAAGGTTTGCACTTTTTGCAATTTAGTCCTTTTGACTAAATTGAGTGCCCAAACGTCAAAATTTTTTAATGAAATTTTCACAAAATCATTCCATAAAACTGTAGACCATAAAAATAATAAAATTGAATTTTTCTTCATCAGATTTGTGGTCCCGAAACCACTGTTTCTACTAGACCCAAAATCAGGCTGTTACATAGAAGGATTTGAATTTGCGACAACAGAGATGGCGTGAGGTATTAAAAGATTATGAGTTGGTAATTGGCTACCATCCCAGAAAGGCGAATGTAGTTGTAGACGCTTTGAGCAGAAAGTCCTTGTTTGCTTTGAGAGCTATGAATACGAGGTTGACTTTATCTGAGGATAGTTCAATTCTAGCTGAGTTGAGAGCTAGACTGAAATTTCTTCAGCAAATTTGTGAAGCTCAAAAAACTGATAGTGAATTGCAAGCCAAAAGAGCTCAATGTGAATCGAGTAGTAATTTAGACTTTCGGATTGATTCTGATGATTGCTTAATGTTCCGAGATAGAGTATGTGTACCGAAAAATGATGAGATTATTCAAAAAATTCTTCATGAGGCACATAATGGTTGTTTATCTGTTCATCCGGGTAGTACCAAAATGTATAATGATTTAAAGAAACTGTATTAGTGGTCGGGTATGAAACAAGAAATTTCAAAATTTGTTTCGAGATGTTTGATTTGTCAACAAGTAAAAGTCAAACACCAAGTACCTTCGAGTTTACTTCAGCCAGTGATGGTACCCGAATGGAAATGGGACACAATTAAGATGGATTTTGTAACTGGATTACCTCTGACTCCAAAAATGAAAGATGTCGTTTGGGTCGTTGTTGACTGATTGATGAAATCGGCTTATTTTATTTCGGTACGTATCGACTATACACTTGATAAGCTAGTCGAATTGTACATTGCTAAGATTGTTAGATTACATAGAGTGCCTATTTCTATTATTTGGGATTGAGATCCGAAGTTTACATCGAGATTTTGGAAAAAGTTGCAAGAAGCTTTGGGTACGAAGTTGAACTTTAGTACCAACGGTCAATCCGAAAGAGTAATACAGATTCTTGAAGATATGCTCTGATGTTGTGTTTTAGAATTTGAAGGTAGTTGGGAGAAATATCTATCTTTAGTTGAATTTGCTTATAACAACAGATTTCAGTTGAGTATAAAGATGGCACCTGGAAACACGAAAATTTACATGTTTTTACATGCCCTTTTTAACTTAGATTCATGCTATTTCGGTTAAATTCTTGTCGAAAAATAATTAAATATTATAAAATAATTAAATTGTGTTAAAAACATGAACATCATGAATTTTAATTAATTTTATAGTTAATTTTGATTTATTTTGACTATTTTCGACAGATTCGCACAAAGGTCGAAAATTGCCTCGGCAAACACTGCTCGAAGAACAAAACTAAGAATCAATTTGAAGTAACAAGGCGAAATAATTTCCAGCCTAAGACGGTCCAAATATGTGTATTAAATCATAAATTAATTAATTTTAATTTATTCCCAATTTAATTTGGGCTAAATAAATTAATCTTAATTAATTATGGAAAAAGGGCCCAGTTGAACTGCACCAGTTGAACCAATCTAATTGAACCGAACCCATCAAAGAATTGGGCAGCCCAAAACGTCCATATGCTTACCCAAATCTGCTTATTAGCTTATTAATTAAGCTTGCAAAGAGGCCCTTGAAGACTTGTCAAAGCTGCATTCAACCCCCTCCACAATTATTGGCTTTGTAGATTTGCCCCATGCCATATTTAGCAAAGTTGAAGCCATCAACTTTGCCACATAGGTGGTCGGCCAAGGGGTGGCTCTTTGGCTGCTATTTTTATCAAATTTCAGCTGCCACATTCAACTATAAAAACCCCCCTTTGCTGATCATTCAAAGCATCCCTCATCCCTCATCTCTCATTCACATCTCAGTCTCTCTTCTCCTTTCTCACTTTCTCTCAACTTTTCATTTTCCTATTTCCTTTCGTGTGCCGATTTCTCCCCTTGGGAAGGGGTCTCCTTCAGCCATCATTGAGCAGCAATTAGAGTGTTCATAAGCCACCTTGATAGCCGAGGACAACGGAGGACGAAGAACGGAGCAATCAGTCAAGCCACGGAGAAACACCGGATTTGCTTCTTGTTCCCTATCTCTTTAAATTTCATTTTTGTTTTGACAAACATGTTTATAAATATTTATGCTATTGGAATGGTTAATTTAATCAGCCAAGCTTGAATTTAATTCATGTTGGGTTGATTGCATGTCGTCCTTTTAAATTATTAAAATTGTGTTTATGCTGTTATAGGTCTCGGTAAAATGCTTGATTAAGTAAAATCATGCTTAAGTTATTCTAGCATTTTAATTGTTTAGATAACTAAAGAATTAATTATTTAAATGCATTGAAATTGTAATTAATGGACACAGTACTTAGTCAGTGCATGTTTAATTCTTCTAAGGTAGCTGAAGATTAAATTAGCATTGTATTTGGCAATACATGTGCCTTGCATAACGTGCAAGATTATTGTGATTAAACTGTTTCAAGGTAAGGATACTTTGTTACCTCACATAGTCTTTTATATGCTTATTAGGTTGAATTAATCGTTTGAATCGACATAGGAATATGCCAGAGATTGTTTAATTTAATAAGTATGTATGTGCAATAACATGTTTACTTTTATAAATCTGTTTTATCGGTTGAATTGACATAGGAATATGTACAAGAGATGAATGGATTTTTGATTTGTAAATATGCTCATAAGTTAGCAAATTACCAAGTTGCCGTGATTTATTCGTAACAAGTATAAGCATAAGTTCAGTAATTCTAAGGTAAGAAATGTAATTAATCCAACACAATTATATCATCTTGATTAAAATCAGCTTTTGAAATCGTGCATTAGAACTTTACTTTGTTTTATTTTACTTTGTTTTTTTATTTTTTAAATATTTCTTAAATCTAAATATTTTCCTCTCACCAAAGTGTTTGAAATCAATTTCATAAATAATTCTTTTACAGTCTCTGTGGGTACGATAACTCGACATTTACTTGTCACTTTATTACTTGTTGCGATTGTGTACACTTGCACATTTCCACCGTTCCAAGTTTTTGGTGTCGTTACCGGGGACTGTTGTTCAAAAGCCATTATTTGTAAATCTGTTTTACATTTTGGTTTATTTATTTTCCTATTGAAATTTTTACTTAATTAATTTTTTTGTGATTATTTCAGGTGTTTATGAGTATTAACTAGATTATTGACTTACTCCCTGTAAACCCTGAAATAGAACGAACCTTTCGACCGTGAAGAAGACAAGCAAACTAGAGAAGGACCGAAAAGATGAACTTTGAGAATATGAATCAAGGAAACGGAGCAAACCTTGCTCAAAATCCTATCCTTATTGCTGATGATAGGGATAGAGCTTTGCGACAGTATGTTGTGCCAGTATTTAACGATCTTAATCCGGGTATTAGAAGACCTGAAATCGAGGCACAACAATTCGAGCTGAAGCCAGTCATGTTCCAGATGCTTCAGACTGTGGGCCAATTCAGTGGAATGCGTACTGAAGATCCTTATCTTCACTTAAGACTATTTATGGAAGTGAGCGATTCTTTCAAGTTAGCCGAAGTTCCCGAAGATGCCTTATGATTGAAGTTGTTCCCATATTCGTTAAGGGACAGAGCTCGCGCCTGGTTGAATTCATTGCCACCGAACTCCATTTCTACATGGCAAGAATTAGCCAAGAGATTCCTCATGAAGTATTTCCCGCCAAGCAAGAATGTTAAGCTGAGGAACGAGATCACTGCCTTCCACCAAATGGATGATGAGTCCTTGTATGAGGCATGGGAAAGATTTAAAGAGTTATTACGAAAGTGCCCTCATCATGGAATCCCACATTGCATTCAACTTGAGACATTCTATAATGTTCTCAATGCTCACACAAGGATGGTAGTGGACGCTTCTGCTAATGGTGCTCTCCTTTCTAAGTCTTATAACGAGGCTTATGAATTTATTAAGAGGATTGCTAGCAACAATTATCAATGGTCAACCAGTCGAGCAGCGTCAGGAAGACGAGTCGCTGGAATACATGAAGTAGACACTCTTACTTCACTCGCATCTCAGGTATCATCAATATCCTCAATGCTTAAAAACCTTACTACTAATGGGTCTAATAGTTTTGCAGCACAGCCACCTAATCAATTTGAGAATATAGCCTGTGTCTATTGTAGGGAGGGACATTTGTTTGAAGAATGTCCATCGAACCTAGAATCTGTATACTACATGGGTAATCAGAACCAAAACTGAGGAAGGCAATGGCTGCAATCAAATTTTTATAACCCATCGTGGAGAAACCACTCGAATTTCTCCTAGAGTAACCAAGGGGCTGGAACCAGTACCGTTTACACCCAACCCAAACCAACCCAGCAGCCTAATTTCCCACAACAAGTTCAAAAACCAGTTCAAGCTGAAGCATCCAATAGCTTAGAGAATTTGCTGAAGGCATACATGGCAAAGAATGATGCCTTAATCCAGAGCCAAGCAGCTATATTGAAGAATTTGGAGAATCAAGTGGGCCAGCTTGCAACTGAACTTAGGAACTGACCACAGGGTACCTTACCCAGTGATACGAAAAATTCGAGAAATCTGGGAAAGGAGCACTACAAAATGCTAACACTGAGGAGTGGAAAGACGATAGAGCCCAAAACCATTGAAGCTGAAACGGAGCAAGCTGATGCTCAAGACTCAGAATAAGTTCACCGAAGTGTTGAAATCCCAGTTTCACTAGAACCAAAATCTATAAAACCCAATAAAGTAACCTCAGGACCAGCTAATTCTGATCAACTAACAACTTTTTAGATGCAGAATTACCACCAAAGATGAATCAACCAGAATCAGTTCCAGTAATGAAACCACCACCACCATACCCCCGAAGACTCCAGAAGCAGAAGTAGGAGATTCAATTCAAGAAGTTCCTTGATGTACTCAAGCAATTTCACATCAACATCCTATTGGTTGAAGCACTTGAGCAAATGCCTAACTACGTCAAGTTCATGAAAGATATATTATCTAAGAAATGAAGACGTGGAGAATTTGAGACGGTAGCTCTGATGAAGGAATGCAGTGTATGTCTTCAAGACAAACTACCCCCAAAATTGAAGGATCCTGGATGTTTTACCATACCGTGCAACATTGGAGCAACATATTGTGGTAAGGCATTATGTGACTTAGGTGCAAGTATCAACTTGATACCTATGTCAATATTTAGGAAGTTGGGGATAGGAGAAGTTAAACTAACTACAGTTATGCTTCAACTAGCAAATCAATCCGTAGCACATCCAGAAGGAAAAATCGAGGACGTATTAGTACGTGTAGATAAGTTTATCTTCCCTGCTGACTTTGTAATTCTAGATTTTGAAGCAGACAAAGAAGTACCAATCATCCTAGGAAGGCATTCCTAGCAACTGAAAGAACCCTTATTGATGAGCAGAAGGGTGAGCTCACTATGCGTGTTCAGGATGATCAGGTAACATTTAACGTTTTTAAGTCAATGCGATTTCCTAACACAATGGATGATTGTTCTGCAGTATCTAATTTAGAGAATTTAATAGTGGAAAAGGAACTCAACTGTGTTGAGGACCCACTTGAAAGAATTTTGACATCAGATCCCCCAAATGATAAAGAGGATGATGAATACTTAGCTTTGCTAGAAGCTAATCAAAGGGAATTTAATCTGCAATCCCATTTTGAATCTTTGGAGTTAGAAAAGAGGGACTATTCCCAACCAAAAGCGTCGATCGAGGAGCCACCTAAATTAAAACTTAAGGTATTACCTTCACACTTAAAATATGTTTATTTAGGTAACGCCTCTACTCTACCTGAGATTATTTCAGCAAAATTAACTACTGAATAATAAGAGAAACTTATCATAGTCTTGAAACAATTCAAGAAGGCCATTGGATGGACCATAGCCGATATTCGTGGTATTAGTATGTCTGTATGCATGCACAAGATTATCTTGGAAGATGGCGAAAAAGGGATGATCGATGGACAATGGAAATTGAACCCCATCATGAAGGACGTAGTAAAAAAAGAGATCATCAAGTGGTTAGATGGGGGTATTATCTATCCCATCTCAGACAGTTCATGGGTAAGTCCGGTCCAGTGCGTGCCAAAAAAAGGAGGTATCACGGTCGTAGAGAACGAGAACAATGAGTTGATGCCGACTAGAACGGTTACGGGATGGAGAATCTGTATCGATTATCGGAAGCTGAACAAGGTGACCAGGAAAGATCACTTTCCTTTGCTGTTCTTGGGCCAGATGTTGGATAGACTCGCAAGACAAGATTACTACTATTTTCTCGATGGATACTCAGGGTATAATCAGATTACAGTAGCACCGAAAGATCAACACAAAATGACATTCACCTACCTGTACGGTACGTTTGCATTTAGGTGCATGCCATTTGGTTTATGTAACGCACCTGCTACATTTCAAAGATGTATGATGTCTATTTTTAATGACATGGTTGAGAAATATTTGGAAGCTTTTATGGACGATTTTTCAGTATTCGGAGATACTTATGATGATTGCTTAGCCAATCTAGCTAAGGTACTAAGGCGATGCGAAGAGACGAATCTCGTACTCAACTGGGAAAAGTGCCATTTTATGGTACGAGAATGAATTGTTTTAGGCCATCAGATAATGAGACATGGGGTCGAGGTAGACAAAACGAAGGTAGATGTTATTGAGAAATTCCCACCTCCAACATCTGTAAAAGGTGTTAAGAGCTTTTTGGGCCACGCCAATTTTTATCGAAGATTTATCAAGGACTTCTCCAAAGTTGCTAAACCCTTATGTAAATTATTGGAGAAGGACTCGATATTCAAGTTTGATGAGGAATGCTTAAAAGCCTTCAACGATTTGAAGAGTCGATTAGTCACGGCACCCATAATCGTCACACCAGACTAGGATTTGCCATTCGTATTGATGTGTGACGCAAGTGACTTCGCAATTGGAGCTGTCTTGGGCCAGTGAACGAACAAATTTTTTCATCCCATCTACTACGCAAGTCGAACTCTAACCGAAGCTCAACTGAATTATACAGTAACGAAAAAAGAGTTACTTACTATTGTGTTTGCTTTCGACAAGTTTCATTCTTACCTTGTAGGTACCAAAGTGATTGTCTATACGGGCCACTCGACAATTAAATATTTACTAGCCAAGAAAGACGCTAAGCCGAGATTGATTCGGTGGGTACTACTACTTCAAGAGTTTGATATAGAAATTCAAGATCGAAAGGGAGTAGAGAACCAAGTAGCAGATCACTTGTCTAGATTGGAGCTGCAAGAGGGAAATTCTCCACTTGTATCGATCCAGGAGACATTTCTAGATGAACACATACTGAAGGTAAATCATGTCCATAATATTCCTTGGTTTGCTGATATTGCTAACTATTTATCTTGTGGTTTGATGCCGATTAATAAAACGTATCAACAAAGGAAAAAGTTTCTTCACGATGCGAAATACTATTTCTAGGAAGAGCCATACTTGTTTAAAAAGTATGCAGATCAGATGATCAGGAGATGTGTGGCAGAAGATGGAATACCAAAGATTTTATACCACTGTCACTCAGCCCCGAGTGGGGGACACTTTGGAGGTACATGTACAGCGGCCAAAGTATTACAAGCTAGATTCTTTTGGCCAACACTATTCAAGGATGCATATGCTTACATAAAGAGTTGTGATCGATGTCAGTGGGTTGGAAATGTTACCAACAGAAACGAGATGCCTCGAACAAATATCATTGAGGTAGAATTGTTTGATGTTTGGGGTATTGACTTTCTTGGTCCTTTCCCTTCGTCTTTTGGTCACAAGTACTTATTGGTAGTAGTAGATTATGTGTCCAAATGGGTCGAAGCTAAAGCTTACCCGATGAACGATGCTAAAGTTGTGATGAAGTTCTTGCAGAAACATGTGTTCATAAGGTTTGGAACCCCAAGAGCTATTATCAGCGATGAAGGGACCCATTTTGTGAACAAGTGGTTAAAATGGTTGTTAGATAAACATGGAGTGAAACACAAGGTTGCTACAGCTTACCATCCGCAAACAAATGGGCAAGCTGAGCTAGCGAATAAGGAGATCAAAGGCATACTAGAGAAGGTAGTTTGCCTGAACCAACGAGATTAGATGATGCTTTATGGGCTTACCGAACAGCATACAAGACACCTTTTGGAATGTCACCCTACAGGTTGGTCTTTGGGAAAGCCTGTCATCTACCTCTAGAGTTAGAGCAAAAAGCTTACTAGGCTCTTCAACGACTCAACTTGGATCTTACACTTGATAGAGAGAAACGGATGCTCCAACTCAACCAGCTAGAGGAACTCCAAATGTTCTCATACGAAAATGCCAAATTACTTAAGGAAAGAATCAAGAAATGGCATGACAAGCACATTCGAGTTAGAGAATTTAAAGCAGGTCAGCAAGTCTTGTTATTTAATTCCAGATTGAAGTTCTTCCCAGGTAAGTTAAAATCACGTTGGTCCGGTCCATTTACGATTCATCATGTCTATCCATATGGAGTTGTTGAACTCCAAGGTAAGGGAGGTAATTTTCAAGTCAATGCTCAGCGTTTGAAACATTACCACGGAGAAAAACCTGAACGGGATCAAATCTTGTTCAATTTATCTGATATTTAGATTTTCTTGTTTTTAATAAATTATTTAGGGTATATTTTCGGGTTTATTATGTTTAAATAAATTCTGTCTAGGAGATTGGAACTTAAGCGGGACCGCTTGTGACCCCTCCAATCTTTCCTGGGAATTGATTTTTACATAATTTTTCGAGAAATTATTCCCTAAATGACGAAATAAATTTTTGGTTTTTCAAATAAAAAGGTCAATTTTGACCCGAGTCTTAAATTGCAACTCAATTTCAAATTTTCATTAAGTCTAGAGACTTAATTGAATTATTTTTAAAATTTGGTTGCTATTTTCGTAAATAATAAAAACTAGGTGCCTCTTTTTGTAAATATGTCCAAAAGTCATCTAAAGTAAATATTTTTACTTAATATATATATTTTTTATAGTAATATGATAAACTTTAATATATAATTATATCTCTTATAATCTATATATTATTTTTTATCAACTTAGCTTAGAATTAAGATTAATTTTATTCAATTATTTCATGTTTATCTTAATAATTTAATAGCAATTGATAATTTCATATGCATATTATTAATTGTTGTTAACTTTGAGTAGGATTAGAATTAGAATTTTTTTAATTATTAAATTACTCTAAGAGTTTTATTCTAATTCCTATTACTCCCACTATAAATTCCACCCATGCCTCTTCCCATTCATTCATCACTCAAAAAACCCAAAACCCAAGTGCCGAAACCTCCTAGCTGAAACACCTAGCTGTACGTCCAAGCGTCCAGCAGCTTGCGCACACAGGCGTGCCAGTGGCCTCCCCGTGCCGCTACACTTGCTGCTCCAACCCAGCTGCCCAGGCCGTGTCCTGCTCCTGTGCGCCACACCTGTGCACACCCGTGGCCTGCTTGCCGCAAGGCCTTGAGCGCAGCCCCTACCATGCGTTGCAGCTTGCTTACGCACCCATCTGCCCGCGCACCTAGCAGCCTTCCAATACTCGAGCAGTACATCTCTTTCACCCACACACCAAGCCCTTAAGCTTTCAACCTTCCTTTTAAATTTCCATCTGTTGTTTCATAAGTATATTTTAGTTTAGGAGTTCTTAACTTTTACAAGGAAGGTGGTAAGAATAATTTTTTTCTTAAATCTTAATTTTATTTAATTATTTCATTATTTAATTTTTCAATTTATTGAAATATTAGTAATTTTTATTAATTAAATTTTTGAGAAAATAATTTTTTCCATCTTATGTTCAGGTCAATCATGCCTCGCAAGAGAACTCGTGCTTCCACTCAAATCGATGAAATGCAAAATAAGTTCCACTGTGAAGAAGCCAAAGTAAGATACGAAAGTATCTTCAAAAATCAACAGATGCATCCAGAGAAAGGCTTCACATTGAAGGAAAGCAACTACAAAGACTTTATGGCACGTATTCATCAAGTTGCTAAAGCCCTCAATTGGGAATTATTTTTTGAAAAGATTCCAAGCGTGGATGTGGAACTAGTTTGTGAATTTTATGCGAACTTAACCTCAAGCGAATTCACCGAAGTTCCAGTTCGCGGAATCAAGGTACCAATAAGTTCAAATGCTATTAATGAGTTCTTTGAATTACCTGATTTCGAAAATGATGAATATTCTTCTCTGTTGAGCAACATTAATCCTGAAAATTTGTAAGAAATTCTCAAGGAACTTACAGTTCCAAGTTCTAAGTGGACTGTGTCAAAGCAAGGAATCCACACGTGTCAAAGAGAGTATTTGACACCACTTGCTAAGGTATGGTTCTATTTCATCCATTTCATCCTTATGCCTAGTTAGCATGGAACTACAATCTCATTAGAGTGAATGGTCCTATTATACTCGATTCTAACTGGAAAGACTATTGATGTGGGCAAAATCATCCTAAGAGAAATGCGAAATTGTGCCGTTGTACGTTCTGGCCCAGCCTATTTCCCCTTTACGATAATAATTTTGTGCTTAAAAGAAAAAATCCTTGCAGACGTGAAGAAGACAGGGTATAGTCAAGGCACAATCACCGATTGGGACCTCTACCGAGTAGCTGGAGATTCTGTTCTACAGCAACAAGTTGAATAGAGTGAGGATCCCGAAGAAGCAGAAGATGACCCCACAGAGATCCTGCCAGCACAATCAACTGAAGTCCCTAATGAGGCAGAACCAACGGAACCAGAAGCTGAACCTGATATCGAAACCTTAATGTTTGGAACTCCACTGCCTAGCCTAGATCTTCGTGATGAGCTGTCAAAGCTGATGGACTTAATGCAACACATGCAATGGCAGCAACAAGCTTACTGGAGATACTAAAAAATAAGGGATGACTCGATGAGAAGTGCCCTTAGAAAAATTTATAATGACCCATTTATTTTTGTGCCTGAGTTTCTAGATTTAATATTTGAATCATAGAGTTTAGTATCGAAGATGGAGCAAAGCGATTCATGCAAAGGCAATAATGATGGAGCAAAAGACGAGTCGAATTCGGAAGGATCGGCAAACAAATAAAAAAGGGATGACTTCAACTTTAGTTTGTTTTTATTATTAAGTTATTTTAGGATTAGGTTAATTAGGAATTTTTATTTTTGCACAATAAAACAAGAAATAGGAATCATGAATAAAATCTGAACAAGTCAGAAAGGCTAAAGTGTGGCAATAGGTATATATATGTCTAGGATTGGATTTTAGAGAGAGCTTGGTACTTAAGCAGTTAATTTGACTCACCTCCTCTTTTCTAAAAATCCTACCTGGTGTATAGTATCTATTCACTTTAAACAATGAGGACATTGTTCACTTTAAGTAGGGGGACCGGAAATTTGAATTAATTTATTCCACTCAGAATAAAATATTCTTTTTTAATTATGATTAGGATATATTTTGTTCAATAATTTGAAATTTTGTTAAGTATGCCAAACTTCAGTACTAATAAAGTTTTATTATTTCAATAAGTTATTACGTTAGCTTAATAATGATATGAATGTATTTCTAATAAAGCATGCAAATCCGTACCATAAAATTTTTAGTTCCCTACGAAAAAGTTAGGCATGTATGAAAGTTTAAGCTTTAGAATTGACTTAGTAATTTCTTGAGGCAAAATCCTAGGAAGCATGGAATATTGAAAATGATTTAGGCAACTATTGTTTGGACCATCTGAGCCTTTCAAGTCGACCTTGATAAAATTATCCTTTGAAACCCAACTTTGAGACTATATGGCCTAGTTTTATTTGGACCTTTGCAATATTTAGCCATCGCTTCTCTCTTCATTATCTTTAAAATTGTCCCAAACACTAGACTCGGTACTATTTAGAATATCATTTGAAAATAAGTTTTGGGGAGTTGAAAAGAAGTATCAATTGCACAAAAATTGTAGTACATGAAGCAAGTGCTCGAAATTGAATTTTAAAAAATGTACTCGAAAGAAAATATATGTATAAAAGAGCATGTGAAAGTATAATAAGTTGGTGTATCAAAGGTAAAAATTTTGAATGTTCGATTAACGATGAGTCTAAGGATTTTAAGCAAAAATTTATCTATCTTTTACCTACCCATAGCCTAGCCACGTTACAACCTTAATAAAGACCTATTGATTCAAATTTCTATGCTACCTACATTAGTGGAGAAAAGTTGCTAAGATCAACATATGAAGACATAAGTTAAACTTAATGATTGTGATAAACCATAAAAGTAACATATTTTAAGCCCACATTTAGCATGCTTTTGGATGATTTAAGCCCTGAGTTGTGTAATTTGGTGCTCTTAATCCTTTGTTTTCATGTTTTATACTCAGAAGAGCACCCAATGACGAAAAGAATGGAAAACGGGCCCAAAACAGAGTAAATGGGCCATATCACGAAATCCACATGGCCTGGGCCCTAGCCACACGGCCTTGCCCCATTTAACAGGTTTGAACATGGCCTGGCCACGACTTACACTGGCGTGTGCCATGGGCATGTCCCTGTCATAGGAAAGAAGAGTTTCACTCGGATTTGGATACTTAGGGGCAAAGAAACACATTCTGAAACCTATATAAACACCCTAAGTATGATCAGAAAAGGGGGAACCTGAGGCTTTAGTCAGGGGGCATCCGACTAGGCCAGAGGAGGCAGATTTGTGGAGATTTACTCGAAGAGAGCCAGTTGATCCATCTCAAGAAGCTAGAGTTATACTCAAGACAGAGGATCTCTCCTTCAATTCCTTCAAGGGGTTTTAGGGATTTCTTATGTTTTGTTTTATCTTTTCCTTTGAGATGTTTTCTTTTATTATTATGAACTAAACCCTCATATACCTAAGGGGGATGAAACCTAAGATGAATCTTGTTATCGTTTGCTGAACTATATGATAAATATTTGAGTTGCTCTTGATTATGTGTTCTTAATTCTTGTGTTGATGTTTCCGGGATATTAATTCAAGTATGATGTGCTTACGTAGAGGAGCAAAAGTCCCTGCTTAAGAATAGATCTAGCATAATTAATCGGAGTTGATCGCATATATAATTAAGGACAAGAAAACTAAAGAGAAGAAAAATAGAAAGTAAAATAAAATTAAAAGAAAAGATGGATGGACCGAGGAGTCCTTATTGTTGGATGGTTCGCGAGGTGGGTGTGACCTCTAAGGCTGCGGAGGTGCTAGCGGTGGTGGAAGTGGCGTGGCTATGGTCGTGGTCGTGGTGATTCCCTAACAGCCTTTTGAACCTGACACTAAGAAACTAAAATAAACTAAACTAGATTAACCATAAGATTGTCAAAGGGAAGGAAATTGAAGCAAAAGAGAAAAGAAAAATAGAAACTAAATGGTCTCAAAGACCCTTGGCTTGTTGTTTGGGTGAAGCGGTCGGCATGAACTTATGTATAGGGGTCTCCCTTGAGGAGACTATGCTTGCTTTCTTCCGCTTCTTCGTCATGGCTTTGGTGTGGCTCAAGAGTTATATAGACTTGTTATGGAGAGGGGAATCTGAGAAAGGGGAATAAGAAAAGAGGTGGAAAGTAGATGAGAATAATGGGGTGGGGTGGGTTTAAATAGAGTTTTGGTTCCTGATGCTCTCCCACGCCCGTATTTGAAAAATTAGGGAGGTTTAAAAGTTTGAATATCTTCCCTCATGCGTATAGTTCTATTTTCTTGATAAACTTTGAGTCGAGAAACGTGTACCTTAAAAGTGCCGAATATGGGGTTACTTACCTCGACTGTTGCGTATGGGAAGATATTGTGTACCTCAATGGGGATTTCTTCGTTTGCTTTCAGGTCTGACATGGTGACTCGAGGATCTGATTTATCTAACAGTACCTGGACTCCTATTTTGAATTGTTTTGATGTTCCTATGAGCTCATCTGGGGACTCCTTCGATTTTTCTTTGTGCGGTTCTGGTTCCTCTTTAAAGTGTGTCTTCCATTCTTCTAATCTGTCGCCCTTAAGGCTTCGCTCCTTGTGTAATTCTTCTGTGTTGGCACGAGGTCCATGATTTGGCTCAAGTTTGTATCCTTGTGGTGTTTCTTGTAGTGAAAGTTGAACAACCTGGTTATCAACTGAATTTGCTTTTTCACCTTCATCAATTGTTGTCCTGGCCGAGTCAAGAGCTTGTAAACTAATCGATTCATCACCTACCTGAAGTATGAGTTCTCCTGTGCTAACATCAATTTTAGTTCGAGCAGTTGCTAAAAAGGGTCTTCCTAAAATTAAGGGAATCAAATTATCCTCATCCATGTCTAAGACAACAAAATCTACTGGGAAAACGAATTTATCAATTTTTACAAGAACGTCTTCAATAATACCCCTAGGAATTCTAACAGTTTTATCAGCTAATTGAATGCTCATCCTAGTTTGTTTGGGTTTCCCTAGACCTAGTTGTTTAAACATTTTATAAGGCATGACATTTATACTTGCCCCTAAATCAGCTAATGCATTATCAACAATTAGTTTACCAATTAAACATGGAATTGTAAAACTCCCTAGATCTTTTTGCTTCCGCGGTAGTCTATTCTGTAACATTGCTGAGCATACTGCGTTTAATTCTACGTGTGGCTCTTCGTCTAATTTGCACTTGTTCTTCAAGAGCTGTTGGCATCTGAAAAAGAGCTTCAAGAAGAGGTAAGTTGATATGTAATTTCTTTAAAAGTTTAAGAAACTTACCGAACTGTTCCTCTGTATCATCTCTCTTCATCGCTTCGGGATAAGGTATCCGAGGTTGGTACTCTTTGATTACCGGTTTTGGCTTTTCCTATGTTACCTCTACTTTACCTTCTTTTACCTCGTTTCCTTGTATTTAATTGGGTTCATCTAACCCTATACTATCATGAGCTGAGATGGCTTGGATTTGCTCTTTTGGGTTAATCTCGGTGTTGTTTGGTAGACGACCTTGCGGTCGTTCGGACATTAACTTTGCAAGTTGTCCAACTGAATTAGTAATTTCCCCAACTTGGCTTTTAATCTCTTCAATCGATGTTCGTTGGTTTGTTTCAGTGTTTTGGAAATGGTTTTCTGTGGCTACCATTAATTTTGTCAGCATCTCTTCAAGGTTCGGCTTTTTTTCCTGTGGATGGGACTGATTTTGGAAATTTTGAGGAGGTTGTTGTCTTTGATTTCCTTGATTTCCTTGACCTCCCCATGTAAAATTTGGGTGGTTCCTCTAACCTGAATTATAATTATTACTATAAGGGTTATTATTAGATCTGAAATTATTACCTATATAGTTCATCTGTTCGCTTTCTGCGCCTGGTTGGTAGGGTGGGTACTCAGGATTCGCCACAATTCCACTTGCGTCGCACTGCATTACTGGATGTGCCTGCAAAGAACACAAACTATCAAGCTTTTTATTCATCATCTCTACCTGTGTTGATAGCACGGTTACTGCATCGAGGTTAAAAACTCTGGCTGATTTTGCTAGGTTTGCTCCTTGTAACCTGCCACTGATAGTTATTCAATGACATATCTTCAATAAACTCGTAGGCTACTTCAGGAGTTCTGTTGTTCAGGGTTCCACCAGCGGCTGAATCAATTAGTTGCATCATTGAAGGGTTCACATCGTTATAGAAAGTTTGGACTTGAAGCCATAAGGGTAAACCATGGTGCGGACACCTTCTCAAGAGATCCTTGTATCTCTCTTATGCATCGTATAATGTCTCTAAATCCATCTGCACAAACGAAGAGATATCATTTCGTAATTTGGCCGTTTTGGCCGGTGGGAAATATTTTAATAAAAAATTTTCGATCATTTGATCCCATGTAGTGATTGACCCTCGTGGTAACGAGTTTAACCACTGTTTGGCTTTATTCCTTAATGAAAAAGGAAATAACCGAAGACATATGGCATCATCAGAAATGCCATTTATTTTGAAGGTATCACAGAACTCTAAAAAATTAGCTATATGAGTATTTGGGTCTTCGTCCTGCAAACCATCAAATTAAACAAATTGTTGAATCATTTGTATAGTGTTAGGCTTTAATTCAAAATTATTAGCAGCTATAGCAGGCCTAACAATACTCGATTCTGCTCCTGTTAAATGAGGTTTAGCATAATCATACATAGTACGCGGAGCATTGTGTTCTGCCACATCTTGTGGTGGTGGATTATTCTCGTCCATCCCTTTAGTAGGAGTGGATCTATTTTCGCACTCTTCTTCTGTGTAATTTAGGGTTCACCTAATTTCTCTGCGATTCTTGCAAGCGGTAGCTTCAATATCACTGTCGTATACTAATGGTCCTTTCGGGTTCCTTGTAGTCATAAATTAGAGGTACCTGCTGCGAAAAGAAAGAAAATTTAGCAAAATCAAATTTAACCTAAAGATTAAAAAAAAGTAAATTGCGGAAAATAAAAATAATGGCTAAAGTAATAAAAATAGAGCTTTCTTAATATTTTAGTTCCCCGGCAACGGCGCCAAAAACTTGATCATTAGATTTCAGAGTTTTAAATTTATATGAATGAGAATGATCGAACCTGGAAACTAACTCTGACAACGATTGAGGCAAGTGCACCTATTGAACAGTAGTATAGCTTAGGCAAGACCGGATTGTCGAACCCAAAGGAACTAAAAGTACTAATACTAACTTTTTTTTTATTATCTAGCCTAAAATAAGTGAAGTTGTTATCTAATCTAAATTTAACTAACTACTAAGCTAAAGACTCAAGACAAAAAGAACGAATTGGGGAAATACTATTGGGAAAACTCAGTTGATTACGACGATACCCTTAGGAAGAATCTACCTAGACTTCACTTGTTATCTAACACTGAACCAGACAATTTAATCACTTGACCTGATCCGTCTCTGAGGCGAATAACGTCTAACCCTAGGTTGATTAATTGAAATCTCTTTCTAATTAAAACCCCTAGAATCGCATTAACTCGATCTATGGACTCCCATATTAGGTTTCACCCTAATCCGGCAAAATCTCATCACCCTATCTCTAGGTGTGCGATCAACTCCGCTTAATTATGCTAGATCTACTCTTAAGCAGGGATTTTGCTCCTCCACCCAAGCACATCCAACTTGAATCAATATCCCGGAAATATTAGCACAAGGATTAAGCACACATAATTAAGAACAAATCAATTATTTATCATATAGTTCAGAAAATAATAACAAGATACGTCTTAGGTTTCATCCCCTTCAGGTATCTGAAAGGTTTAGTTCATAATAATAAAAGAAAACATCTCAGAAGAAAAGATAAACAAAACATAAGAAATCCCTAAAACTCCCTGAAGAAATTGAAGGAGAGATCCGCCGTCTTGAGTAGAATTCCGGCTTCTTGAGATGGATCAACTGGCTATCTTCGAGTGATTCCCACAAATCTGACCTTTTCGGCTTGGATCCTTGTCCTAGCTCACCGCCCCTTTTCAGGTTGCACTTTAGAGGGTTTATATAGGCTCCTGGAATGCCTTTCTTTGGCCCTAAGTATCCTTTTCCGATTAAAATTACTCTTTGCCACGACAGGGACACGGGCATGGCACACGCCCGTGTGAATGGTCTTTAAGCCGTGTTCAGATTTCTTTAATGAGGCACGGACGTGTGAATCGGGATCAGGCCGTGTTCTAGTTGCTCAATGAGGCACGGCCGTGTGGGCTTAAGTCCAGGCCGTGTCGATTTCCTCTTTGGCCTAATTTGGTTCGTTTTAGGCCCGTTTCTCGTTCTTTCCATCCTTGGGTGCTTTCCTGAGTATAAGACATGAAAAGAAAGGGTTAAAAGCACCTTTTTACATGAATCAAGGAATAAATCATCAGAAAATATGCTAAATGTGGGATTAAAATATGTTACTTTTACGGTTTATCATGCGCCTATAGATAGGGTGACGAGATTTTTCCGGATTAGGGTGAAACCTAATATGGGAGTCTATAGATCGAGTTAATGCAATTCTAGAGGTTTTAATTAGAAAGAGATTTCAATTAACCAACCTAGGTTGGACGTTAGTCGCCTCGAGAGAGGGATTAATAGAACTTAGGGAATCTTACGGATCGAGTCAAATGAATAAATCGTCTGGTTCAGAGTTAGATAACAAGTGAAGTCTAGGTGGATTCTTCCTTGGGTGTCGTCTTAATCAATTGGTTTTTCCTCGAAGTATTTTTTTTTCCAATTTCATTCTTCTTTGTCTTAGAGCCTTTAGTTTAGAAATTAGTTAATTTTAGATTAAATAAAGATCACTTTGATTCTTAGGCTAAATAATAAAGAGAGAGTTAGTATTAGTACTTTTTGTTCCTTTGGGATTTGACATTCCGATCTTGCCTTAACTATACTACTGTTCGATAGATGCGCTTGCCTCAAATCGTTGTCATAGTTAGTTTCCAGGTTCGATCATTCTTTATATAAATTTTTAAGACTCTGACACGCGATCAGATTGCAGCTTAGTCTTGAATAAGGGAATAAAAAAATCAAATTGGTAAGGGTTAGCATGTCTTTGTTAAAGAAGCATTTAGTCAAATTTTGCTATTATAATAGATGTTGGATGTAATTTGAACGGTATATATACTTAAGTAGCATAATTATCAATTTTCTTATTTTTTAGCATAAATATATTGATTTCATGATTTTGGGAAGAATGTTGTTCTGAAGGAGTTTTTCAAAAAAGTGTTTCCGAGAAAATTCTTTTCAAATTTGTGCATTACTCGGGACGAGCAATGAACTAAGTTTGGGGGTGTAGAAACATGAAAATTTACGTGTTTTTACATGCCCTTTTTAACTTAAATTCATGCTATTTCGATTAAATTCTAGTCGAAAAATAATTAAATATTATAAAATAATTAAATATTATAAAATAATTAAATATTATAAAATAATTAAATTGTGTTAAAAATATGAACATCATGAATTTTAATTAAATTTATAGGTATTTTTTTATTTATTTTGACTATTTTCAACAGATTCGCACAAAGGGCGAAAATTGGCTTAGCAGACACTGCTCGAAGAACAAAACCGAGAAGCAATTCGAAATAACAAGGTGAAATAATTTCCAGGCTAAGACGGTCCAAATATGTGTATTAAGTCATAAATTAATTAATTTTAATTTATTCCCAATTTAATTTGGGCTAAATAAATTAATCTTAATTAATTATGGAAAAAGGGCCCAGTTGAACAGCACCAATTGAACCAAACTAATTGAACCGAACCCATCAAAGAATTGGGCAGCCCAAAATGTCCATATGCTGACCCAAATCAGCTTATTAGCTGATTAATTAAGCTTGCAAAGAGGCCTTTGAAGACTTGTCAAAGTTGCATTCAACCCTCTCCACAATTAGTGGCTTTGTATATTTGCCCCATGCCATATTTAGCAAACTTGAAGCCTTCAACTTTGCCACATATATAACAGCCCCGGAACAGTGGTTTCGGGACCACAAATCCGATGTTGAGAAATTTATTTTATTTATATTTTTTATGGTCTACAATTTCACGGAATGATTTCGTGAAAATCTCATTCGAAAATTTTGACGTTTAGGCACTCAATTTAGTCAAAAGGACTAAATTGTAAAAAGTGCAAAAGTTGAGTTCTACATGTTAGAGGTGTCCAATTGTTATGAAATTTTAAATTGGAGGTCCTTAAATGATAATTAGGCCATTGGTTAAGTTGGTGGACAAAAATGGACATGGATGGGTATGTTTCAAAAGATTTTTTTAAGGGGCATTTTGGTAATTTAGTGAATTAAATGAATTAAAACAAAATTTAAATGCCAAATTTTTCCATCTTCAAGCTTAGGCCAAATTTAACATGTGGGAAGCCATAGATAGGGTTTTCAAGCTTTCCAAGCTTCATGACCCTGAAAAACGAGATTTGGACCTAGAACGGGAGGAAAATCAAAAATCGAGAAAGTTGGTAAAATGATCGTTTTGGTATCGAGGTCAGTTCATATGTTTAATAAGCATTTAATTATGCATATTTGAATGATAAATTGATATTTTGGCCATAAATATATAATGATTAATGCTCGATAATAATTCAATATTGGAAAGAGAACTTGTATAATTTATATGTTAGACCCTATTTTGTATTATGGCATTGTATGATAACAAGAAAGTATTGACTAGCATAGTTTGATGAGAATAAGTTAAGTTGATGATATGATGAGATTTAGAATGTAAGTATGTAAGTCGAGTAGCATTTTATTATTATGCAATTATTGTTATTAGTAATGTTATTATTGAGTTATGCGACTAACCTTGAGAATTTGAGCAAGTATGTTTCAGCTATGACTTGACAAGGCATTGATATCTCAAAGTCCATGGCTATACCATGGCAATTATGGAAGAATTGACGGAAAAGTCCATTTTCATAACATGGCATTTAAGGAGGAATTGACGGTTAAGGATACCATGTAAGACCATGTCAAGACATGACGTTGGTAAGGCAAGTATCCCGTGTAAGACCATATCAAGACATGACATCGGCATTGATTAAGGACTCCATGTAAGATCACATCAAGATGTGGCATTGGCACTAAGAAAAGGATACCATGTAAGACCATGTTTGGAACATGGCATTTGGTAAGATAAG
The DNA here is from genome assembly GCA_005393395.2 of Gossypium australe. Lineage (NCBI taxonomy): Eukaryota > Viridiplantae > Streptophyta > Magnoliopsida > Malvales > Malvaceae > Gossypium > Gossypium australe. Next base: position 69,389,759 of record CM016615.1, read on the forward strand.
GATATCATGTAAGACTATGCCAAGGCATGGCATTGATAAGTTCTATAAGGCAAGGAAATCATGTAAGACCATCTCAAGACATGGCATTGATGAGTTACTATAAGGAAAAGGTCCCATGTAAGACCATGTCAAGGCATGGCATTGGTGAGTTCATAAGGCAAGGATACCACGTAAAACCATGTCAAGACATGGCAATGGTAAGTTCAAAAAGGAAAAGGTTCCCGAGTAGTCCAAATAGTAAGTCAAAGAAATGATAAGGTGAGAACATGAAGAAAGAGTACAGGTATGAGTACATGTATGCATTTAAGGCTTATTTAATATTGAGATTGTAAGTAATTGAGATTATTAAGTATTAAGTAAGTGATGAGTTTTCAGTTATGCTTGTGACACTTTATGACATGATTGGCAATATGCCTATATTATGAAAGAGTACTCATGTGTTAAGTGAGAATGTTGCAGGTATGTAAGCAACCTATTAAGTAAGGTGCCCTTTGTATTCTAAGCCTTTGGTAAGGTTACCGATGAGTTCACTGGGAAAATCAATTAAGTGAAATTATGTGTGGCTTGTAGTGATAAGTGTAGGTATATGCATGTGTAACGTATGAGAAATATGCTCGATATGTAATCAGAAATTGGAAAGATTGTTATAGGTAAGTAATGAATACAACTAAAGTGAGTGAGAATAAAAATTTACAAATAAAACTGTTTTAGATAGCAGTAGTTAAGTGATTTTGAAAAATTACCAAAAATAGTAGAAATTGAATTATAAGTTGGAGAGATATTGGTTTAAATATTATTGAGTCTATTTTCATATAAAAGAAACAGAGCAAACAAAGGATTTGTATAATTTGAGATATTTAAACTTTTGTGAGACTGGTTCAGAATGACTACGTGGTCCCCTGTTCTATCTTGAAAAAATCATTAAAAATTGTACAAAAATAATTATGTGATATAATTTATAATCATGAAATTTGGAATGAGTCTAGTTTCAAATAAACTAAACAATAAGGTCATCCGAATTCTGTACGAGGAGATAATTGATTCGTAGTGAAGAGAGGTCAGAATAGTCAAACAGTGAAACGGGGGAAATTTTAATGAATAAACTGTACTAATTGACAAGACTAAAAATTCTAGAAATTTTATGGTATGAAGATATGTGAGCCTAGTTTTAGGGAAAATTAGCAGTTTGTAATTTGGAGCTCTGTAGTTCAAGAAATAAATAATTTAGTGACAGCGATTCAAGTAGATAGATTAATGTGAACATGAGTAATAAGGTATAAACATGTGATTTAATGATTGTATCAATTAGAGAACTTGTTGTGAGGATTTGTCTCGTTAAGGCTTTGGTAAGGCTACAAATGAGTAAGTTGTGAAAGTAAGAACTTAGCATTATTTATGCAAGTTATGACAGCTTAGTAGTAAGCTAAATTCATTGCTAATGCTTATTATTTTTACATGTAAACTTACTAAGCTTTATAAGCTTACCCCCTTTTCTTTCCCATGTTTCAGAGTCCTATTAAACAAGCTCGGGCTGAAGGTTGTCGGAGATCGCTTCACACTATCAAGCTATCTATGGGTATCTTTATTTATAAATGGTTTAAGTTATGGCATGTATAGGGGCTTGACTAAGTCATTTTGTATTTGTGTTAATTAATTTGATTAAACGTATTGCTTCATAACGGTAATAAGGATTATTTTGTATTTAGCCACGAGTTGTGGCTCATATTGGTCATGGAGTTATAATGCTTGTGTATGCATGTGTTTGTTAAAGTTTAAATTATAAGTGAAATTTTGTGGCTTGGGATTTGGTAGAATGTATTGTTAAGTCTGGTAATGCCTCATACCCGGTTCCGGCATAGTATACGGGTAAGGGGTGTTACAACATAGGTGGCTGACCAAGGGGTGGCTTTTTGGCTTCTATTTTTAGCAAATTTCAGCTGCCACATTCAGCTATAAAAAACCCCCTTGGCTGATCATTCAAAGCATCCCTCATCCCTCATCTTTTATTCACATCTCATTCTCACTTCTCCTCTCTCACTTTCTCTCAACTTTTCATTTTCCTATTTCCTTGCTCTTGTGCCGATTTCTCACCTTGGGAAAGGGGTCTTCTTCAGCCATCATTGAGCAACAATTAGAATTTTCATAAGCCACCTTGATAGCCGAGGACAACTGAGGACGAAGAACGGAGCAATCAGTCAAGCCACGGAGAAACACCGGATTTGCTTCTTGTTCCCTATCTCTTTAAATTTCGTTGTTGTTTTGACAAACATGTTTATGAATATTTATACTATTGGAATGGTTAATTTAATCAGCTTAGCTTCAATTTAATTAGTATTGGGTTGATTGCATGTGATCCTTTTAAATTATTAAAATTGTGTTTATGCTGTTATAGGTCTCAGTAAAATGCTTGATTAAGTAAAATCATGCTTAAGTTATTCTGGAATATTAATTGTTTAGATAACTAAAGAATTAATTATTTAAACGCATTGAAATTGTAATTAATGGACACAGTACTTAGTCAGTGCATCTTTAATTCTTCTAAGGTAGCTGAAGATTAAATTAGCATTATATTTGGCGATACATGTGCCTTGCATAAATTGTAAGATTATTGTGATTAAACTGTTTCAAGGTAAGGATACTTTGTTACCTCACATAGTCTTTTATATGCTTATTAGGTTGAATTAATCGTTTGAATCGACATAGGAATATGCGAGAGATTGTTTAATTTAATAAGTATGTATGTGCAATAACATGTTTACTTTTATAAATCTATTTTATCGGTCGAATTGACATAGAAATATGTACAAGAGATGAATGGATTTTTTATTTGTAAATATGTTCATAAGTAAGCAAATTACCGAGTTGTCGTGATTTATTCGTAACAAGTATAAGCATAAGTTTAATAATTATAAGGTAAGAAATGTAATTAATCCAACACAATTATATCATCTTGATTAAAATCAGCTTTTGAAATCATGCATTAGAACTTTATTTTATTTTATTTTACTCTTTTTTTTTAGTTTTTAAATATTTCTTAAATCGAAATATTTTCCCTTTACCAAAGTGTTTGAAATCAATTTCATAAATAATTCTTTTATAGTCCCTGTGGGTACCGGTAACTCTAAATTTACTTGTCACTTTGTTACTTGTTGTGATTGTGTACACTTGCACATTTCCACCATTCCAGCACCCTATGAGGCATTGTATGGCTGCAAGTGTCGAAATCCATTGTACTAGACCAAACTTACTGAGAAACAGATTCACGAGGTCGATTTGGCTAGAGAGACCGAAGAGAAAGTGAAAGTAATTCGTGCCTGTTTGAAAGCAGCTTCGGATCGACAGAAATCCAACGCAGATTTGAAAAGAAAAGAGATTGAGTTTCAAGTTGGTGATAAAGTATTTCTGAAAGTATATCTGTGGAAGAAAATTCTGAGATTTGGTCGCAAAGGCAAGTTGAGTCCACGTAGATAGTTGAAAGAATAGGGCCAGTGGCATATCGATTAGCTTTGCCGACAGAGTTGGAAAAGATTCACAATGTATTTCATGTGTTGATGTTACGATGTTATCGATCAGACCCTTCGAATGTGATTTCTCCGACAGAGGTTGAAATTCGACCCGATATGACTTATGGTGAAGAACCAATCAAGATTTTGGCTCGGGAAGTCAAACAGTTGAGAAATAAAAGTATAGCTCTAGTTAAAGTTTTGTGCCAACGTCACGGGGTCGAAAAGCCTACGTGGGAACTCGAGAAAGCTATGAGAAAATAGTAGCTAAACCTCTTTTCTGGTAAGATTTTCGGGGACGAAAATCTCTAAGGGGGAGAGTTGTAACAGCCCGATTTTGGGTCTAGTCGGAACAGTGGTTTAGGGACCACAAATCTAACGCAGTAAAATTTATTTTTATTATATTTTTAAGGTCTAAAATTTTATGGAATGATTTCGTGAAAATTTTGTTCGAAAATTTTGATGTTTGGGCACTTAATTTAGTTAAAATGACTAAATTGAAAAAGGTGCAAAATGTGTGTTCTAGAAGCTAAAGGTGTCTAATTGCTATGAAATTTTAAATTCGAGGTCCTTAAATGGTAATTAAACCATTATATTTTAGTATGGACAAAAATGGACATGAATTAGGTGAAATTTGGATGTTTCAAAATAAAAACATGAAAGGGCATTTTGGTCATTTGGTAAATAAAGACAAAATAAACCAAATAAAAAGATGTCATCTTCTTCAATTGAGTCCCTTAGTGCCGAAGTTTCAAGGGAGACAATAGCTAGGGTTTGTTCATCTTTCAAGCTCAACTGTAAGTCCATTCTAGCCCCGTTTTTAATGATTTTTATGTTTTTGAGATCCTTGCAGCCTAATCTAGCTATTTCAAGGACTAATTTGAAAAGATGTCAAAGTCTAAAATTTTACCCATGTTAGATATTTGTGTATTTTGATGTTTAATGGTAGAATTTATGTTTGATGTTAGATAAACAATATTTACCAAGTGATTTTTGATGAAAATGCCTAAAAAGGACCTATTTGTAAAAGTTGTAAAATATGTAATAGAAGTGTGATTTAATGAAAAATGTGGGTTGTTATGAGTATGAAAATGGTTCAACTAGGCTTGGGTTTTGAAGAAATTGACTATATTTCATTTTACGAGCCTAGGGACTAAAGTGTAAAATATTGAAAAAATAGGGGCAAAAATGTAATTTTGCCATAATGTGATTTTTGGGCTAAATTTCGTAATTTGATTGTTAAATGAGTTAAATTTGATATTATAGATCAAGACAAACGAGGTTCAAACCTAGATTGGGGGGAAAAACAAAGTGTTTGACGATTAGGTCCATTTCCGCTATTTTTGTACTGGGGTAAGTTCTTATGTTAATAATGCAATGTTATATTTGTATTTTAATGTTTGGATATTGCATGGATTGTATGATTGATTCAATGAGCATATTCAATGATGTTCAGGCAAGAGACAAATCCCGGTTGAACCTTAGGAATAGATTCGGATACAAGTGACATGTCACTAGGAACCCATATGATTATGTGACCCGGGTAGAGGTGATCATGGGTTGGGCTACCCGGTCTGGCCCGACGGCCCGCCCAAAAAATGAGAAGGTTCGGGTAAAAATATAGGCCCAAAATATACGTTTGGGCAAAAAACGAGGTCTGTTTAGAAAACGGGCCGGGCCTCGAGTAAAACTTTTTTGGCCTGGGCCTGGCCCAACCCGAATTATATATTAAATACATATTTTATTTTTAATCAAATATGCTTTTTAAATTTACATATTTTTTATTTTTTTTTGTTTTAATATTTGTTTTAAAATTTTTTATTTAATAAAAAAAGCTAAAAAAATTAATATGGGCCAGGCCGGACCGCGCTAGGGTTTATCAATTTTCTTTTGGACTGGGGTTGGACAAATTTTTAGGCTTATATTTTGGGCCGGGCCAGGCTCGGGCCTAGAAAACAGGCCTAAAATTTTGTCTGGGCCCGACCCGACCCATGATCACCTTTAGACCCGGGTGCTGGTCTTGTACGTCCTACCGATGGCTGGGTATACCAGTATATGTTGCGGATACCTGACAGCTTGTGTGAGCATCACTGTGTAGCTACGTCTTGACTCACAGCTTGTGTGAGCAGGCCCGTGGATAGCTCGAGAGCGAGCCTATATGTGTTACGAGATTTTTGGTAGCATTGGCTACATATGTGGCACTTATGTGCAAACTTTTCCGTGTATCCGATAGTATTCCAAGTGGTTCAACGGGTATGTCAAAGATGAGAAAGTATGTGATAATGTAACGAGTTGGTACAAGTATGTACAAAAAACTCAAATGAAATAGATTAGGTATATGATGAACTATTGGTAAGATTGTGATTGAGTAAGTTATACTCATGAAGTTTTAATGACATTTATGATATATGCTATTCATATGTCAAATGTATAATTAATGTTGTTTATTATTTGCAAATGAACTTACTAAGCTATATAGCTTACTCCATTTTCTTTCCCTTATCTTATAGAGTCACCAAGCTAGCTCGAGATCGGAGATCGTCGGAGATCCATTAACACTATCAATCATTATTTTGGGTACCATTGAAATGTCAATATTTTGAGTTATGGCATGTATAGGGACTTGGTCATTTTGTTATATGTGTCATTATGATGTGGCCAAATGTACTTGCTTATAATGGTTAATGATTTCATTTTGTATGTGGCCATGAAAGTTGGCTAATGTTGGTTATGAGTACCATTATATGTTGATACCATTCATGAATGTGGAAACTTGAATGATTTATGTTGATAAATTATGATGTTAAAGCATGTTAGATGTTAGCATGTGGATGTGATGTTAATACCTTGGTTGTGGATGTTTTGGTTGCCTAAGTATGCTTGAATTGGTATTTTATGATGTTGTGTAGGTATGTGCATGGAAGGGTTGCAAAAGGCTTGGTAAATAGCTTTATTTTGTCCACACGGGCATGTGTCTAGGCCGTGTGCGACACACGGCTTGCCCCATGGGCGTGTGTATTAGTCATGTGTCCCCTGCACCTTAATTTTGAGAAACAGAATGCTCATAACTGAGCACACGGGCAGAGACACGGGCGTGTGTCTCGAGCGTGTGAATTCTGCACCTATTTTATGAAAAATCATGAAAATTAAATTGACCCCACGGCCTAGCACATGGGCGTGTGACTTGGCCGTGTGACTTCAATTTTTTCATAAGATACAAATAGAAAGTTACACGAGTTAGGGACACGGGCGTGTGTGACCACACGGCCAACCCACACGGGCGTGTCCTAAAACCACACGGGTGTGTTACCCCTGTTTCTAGCAAAAATTCTCTAAGTTTTGTAAAAATTTCCTAAGTGCTCGATTTAGTCCTGAACCACTACTAAAGCATGTTTTGGGCATCGTAGGATTGTATTAGGGACTTTATGATTAATTATGAATGGTTTTAATTTGGACTCAAATTTATAACTCTATTTGTATGTTTACTTGCGATGTAAGTCCGGTAATGCCCCGTACCCTGTTCCGGTGTTGAATACGGGTAAGGGGTATTACTCATTCTCTCGATATGATCCTATTATATCTCATGGTAACCATTTCATCTTCCTTCATGAAAAGTCAATCACTATCAAATAGTGATCAAGTCATCCATCAAATAGACGGACAACCCGTGGCCATGTTTACTTTTCATCAACTATGTAATGCCAATGAGAGGATATCATTTACCCATGTTTTGGGCTATGAATTCCACTATTTTGAATGACGCTACATACTATAGAAGTCGTACACCCAGCGCACCAACTTTCGGTTCTTTATCTCTTTGAACTCAGGCTTTTACTTAAATCAAAGTGTATGAGTCATGCACACATAGACTGCCATCTACTCAGGATTTAAGTATGCCACACTATGAACGTCACAAGTGAATAAATCCATAAACGAATTCAGGATCTATTCTACTTGGGTCTTGTTTGATGTACTTTTAGTCCAATCAATCACATCTATGTTTCTATCTTTTAAGAGTCATCTACTCCAATGCCCAAGACAAGGCATCTCCCCAATTGGACTTGGTAGACGACATATTAGTCTTTCAATCGGTTTTCTCATTTCCGATTAGACTAAGAACATGTTTAGGTTTGTCTACTAATACAAGCTATCTTTTTGTATTCGATCCGACCACATAATACCACTTAGTATTAGTTAAACATTATACAACCAGTGAGCAACATTTGCTTTCATTTTACTTTGCGTGCAAAAACCATTTGAGAATCCACATTTCCCTTTCTAGTACTCAAGGCAACATTTCTAGCAATAGACTTCCCAACATGTCCTCATGTTGAGTCCGCCATTGTTGTGGACCCCTCTACTGCTACCTTATATCCCCTCCCTTCACCTCTCGACACTTTCGTTCATGCTATAACATCTTCAATCCAACCCGAATCACTGAGCCCGGATATCGGGTGTTACGACATAAACACACTTAGCATAAAATTTAACCAAACTACTTATACTCATTTTAATAACATACTTCATATTATTTAAATAAAGATTTCTGAACAAAAGAAATAAATAAAACATTCAGAAATACAACACTCTTAAGAACAAAATATTATAATCCATTACAATACAAAATTCCGTTAAAGACAAACTCTTCTTAGCATAATGTACCATACGTCGTATTCCTAAAATGTCCTCTGTATGCATAATAAACCAACTCATGTGCTCGTTCTTACAGCAACACCTGAAATATGAACAAAACACTTGTAAGTTCATGAAAACTTAGTGAGTTTAAATGCAAAATACCTTGGAGCCTTTCTAGTTGAATTTCTAATCTTAAAAGTTTGGATTAACACTCTATCTTTGGCAGATTCTTTCATAATATTGGATCTATACCTATATGCCAACTTCCATACTTAATGTCACTCTCACTTCACTCCTTGACTAATTCCAAATCTTACCAGTCAATCCAAATCTTAATCCTTATTAGATCACAATATATTTCTCAAAAGAATATCTATACAGAACCCACTTTCAATGGATGTCCTATTCAAAACAACGTTTCACATCTTTCATGGAATGGTTATTCCCAGATACTATTCTTTGGCGAATAGTTATTAACTGATCTTATATTTGGTGGATTCTCTTATTGGGTTTAACAGCTATCAAACCACCAATCAGATCGTATCCTTAATCAAACCCCAAAATAAACTCATACTAATAATGAAACATTCCAGATCATTTAGAAGAATTCCATACATCTCTGTTACATAACACAAGAACACCCAAATTGACAAATGGTTCAGATTTCAAAAAATCTCAGAACAAGACATGATACTATTTAGATATGGTAGATACTAGATTACTCATATTTCAACCCTACATAGCATAGACGAGCTCAGACCGATGAACACTTATACCTTTCATAATTACAAATATGGATATATCGTATACCGACAATTTGCTATGGCGGATTCCCTTTTTAGAAATATAGACACATACTTTCTTTCAAGAAACATTCTTTAAGACTCATTCAATTTCATCACAAGACTAACCAAACCAAGTTAACTTTGGACATATCAAATCCTCATCATATAATTATCCTTCGAAGAAATCTCAGAACTTACCCAGATCTTACCACAAAGGCGGATAATTAGATTATGCCATGTAGACATCCCCGAACACGCCACATAAGCATTTCAGCATTCGCCATAAAGGCTACATAGAGTATGCCACTAAGGCTTAGCAGATCATGCCACACATGTAACACACAAAATCACGTGTTTACTATCCCAATAAACTTTCATTAAAGGTGCCATGGGTTTCTCCTTCATGGACTTATACATAATTATCATATTATGCCATAGGTCTCAACCACATGGACTTACACATTCTCATGTTGTGATCTATTAATCCAGTCTTCATCACACTAGAGGCAACACCGTGAGTGCATTCGTTGTCATATAATGTCATGGGTCTCTACCACATAGACTTATGCATGTCTTCATATCGTGATATGCCAGTCTGGCTAGCAATATAACTGCCCTACCAAAGGCATCATAAATTAATGTTTTACTCAAAAGTTACTTACCCAGATTCATTCACATATATGAATGATTCTTACTTTCTCATATCAGATATCATAGGCAAACTTACAATTTAACTTCTTACTCAAAAGTACCTTACACATATTGTCTTTACTCATACAAAATCTTTGCATTAATTTGCATACACACTTACCAGTTGTCCAAAATATTATCATCATGTGTATTTCTAATTGAACAGTCCACCTGCAATAGCCAAGATGGAGACTCACCTAATACTCACCTAGACTGCAGCTTGTAGTTCCAAACTTGAACATTTCTCTCAAACCAACATTAACAATAGGAGGTGGAACATCCACTGATTAATTAAAAAACCTTAACTTCCAGCTTAACAGAGGAGAAGAAAACATATAAGTTTAAGAAAAAAAACTAAAAAGTAATATTGAAGGAAGAAAAAGCCCTTCAGAGAAACCCTCCTCACCATATATAAATATCCAATTCCCCTTAGTAGAACTTGACAAGTGTTGAATAAATCCAAAATTTGTCCTAATAAATGGCCTACAAAATTCAAGAGAAATATAAATGAGAATCTTGTACAAATATTATTTGACCATTCAATTCAATTGACTCCTAACCAGATCACATTACAAAACCCAATTAGCACAGTGCTCAGGCAAATAGGGGCGTACTATACTTTTGGTGGTAACTCACACCAAGCTTACTATTAGCTTGCCATTTCTTTTCTTAAATAGAAAAATAACTTCAGATAAAATATTTAATTACTTTTACGACAGATATTTTACACCAAACTCTAATACGCTAGAAACTATCAATTGGCAGATTATGCTATGCCAAATAGATAACTTCACATCTACATGCTTTTATCTCGGATCCGCTAGATTTGGGGTGTGACACATGCTCCCCTTTCAAGAGAAGTCCAAAATTTCTTATCCTGGCAGTGTCATATCCGCGTGGGCCAGTATCTCTTCTCTCACTTTGCCGTCCAGAAACATCAGGGTAAGTAACTGTCCTCAAAAGTAAGGGAGATCACTTATCCTTCTTCTCATTCTTCTGGCATCCAGAAGTCCATTCTCTTTGAGCTGGCAATTTTTGTTGCCATTTTATCCACGAAAAGTAGCCTTGCGAATTGGGCCCTCCAAAGGGCCTGTGCTAAAGCAGAAACCAAACAGGCTGACTCTAAAAAGGCCCTTATTTTTAGCAAATAGTCTCTTACCCAACTCTGGTTGTCATGTGAAACTTCTATTCAACAAACTGTTGAACTCTCAGAGTCTGCCTCCTTATGGGGGTCTTAATGTCAATCCTTGGAAACTTGAGTAAAGGAGTTATAGGAAAGCGTTTGCCAGTTAGAGACCCTTAAGTAATAACACCTAGTCAATATGGAGTGCATCCAAAAGGAGAATGAGGAGGCACTGGAAAAGTACAAGGTGAACACCCAAAAAGGCATTCAAGATTTTCTGTTTAGGTTAAGGGCTAATCTGGTACTGCACACAGAGGTCGGGACAAGTCTCTTTGACATAAGTCAAGTAAAATTCAGTTGCCTTCTCCATTTTACCAACGCTGACCTTGTCTTCAATGTTTATAGCCCTTCAAGAGTGAACTGAGGGAATTCTAGAGGGAATGGAGGGAATCTGGAGAACTCTTCCATGCTCAAAACTTAGAAGCATCCAACCTTGAGTCTCTTGGAGAATCCGTTCTAGAGAAAAGTTAATTATTCATGTATATATTGTAAAAACTTATCATTTTGTTCTAATGAAGACTTTTTTCTATTCCATTTCCCCATCTTTCAGACATTGTCTCTTCATTTTACCCACAATTAAAGTACGTCCAATTTTCGCTTGATAATTCGCACATCTGCATACACCTCCAAAATCCACATTAGTCCTATAAAATAGTCTGATGGACTAAGCCAGAGCTACTATGACATGTATATAGGGCCTATTTCACAAACTATTATGTCTAAAGGATTGACTAAATTGACGCTCTAATACCACTCAGTTTGAAACACCCTTTACCTGACCTGATTGCTGGGTCCGGTACCAGATGATAAACTAACCCGAAAGGCTTAATAAACTTTCAATTTCCACTTTAAATGCATAATCAACGACTCATATTTTATGATTTAATTACTAGTGCAACTTGTACATAACTGATGATAAACTCTTACGAGCTTTGTTTCCAACAATTTGTTTACAAATCCATGATAAAAATTCGAAAACATATACAACCAACTAATACCCTAAGGAGGAGCCTCTACGGAGGCCTATCTATATACATGAACAGCTATTATGCACCCCTTAACTTTGTTGCGTCTGGCTTGGTCCCTCTCGGTTGGTCCGGGTAATTAGTAACCTACATTCAAGCATAAATTCTTATAAGTTCAAAAAAAAAAACTTAATGAGATATGTACGTACATGCATACAAAATCCTTTAGAAATTGTCTATGAAATTTAGTTTTCTAGTTCGGAAATAAACTCTTTGGGTTTCTTAGGAGATTCTGTGAACTTAGTTGTTGTAACCCATGACTTGGCGCTCTAAGTCACTCATTTGTGGACCTAAATCCCTTATCAAGCTAAAATCATAATTTCTTACTGGAGTCCCACCCCTCATATGTCTAACCCACTTCCTGAATTCGTGTATTTAATTTTTCCATTTGGCGATACTCCGTATAGCTTATAATATTGTCGTAATTGCAAGTCCTTATCAGGATACATTCTATTTTCTTTTGAGGGCAGATTCTCATAACGTGGCCTCCATAGCACTCACCCTTTTCGGACATCTATTGAGATGCTCCCACAGACGTGGTATTTTTTCCATAAGTTGAACAGCAAGATCAATATTATTTTCTCATGGTTCTGAAGAACCCTTGTTTCCATTACCTTTCATCGGGCTTTACTGGCTATTTAGCCTTGAACAACCCCTTTTTTCTCTGACAATATTCTTATCAGCCTACTCAGCCTTCTTGACGGACTCTATGTCAATTCATATTTTTTTTATTGTATTCTGTTACAGCCTGTTCCAGGTCGGCTTAACTACGTGGGGTTCCTAGCTTCCCTGGAAGAATTGTCTTGTCATTCATTATGTAGGCCTCCTTACTTAAGGAGTCTCTCTCTTTTTTCCCATAATTGAGTATAAACTTAGCCCTAGCGTCACTCATTTTCGACCTAGGAAAATTCTCTCCCGATCTGCGAACTTTCCTAATGTGATTCCTTATGTTTTAACATTTCGATGGCTTCCTCATGTTTACTATCCCGGTGGACTACTCTTTGTTTACTATCCCAGCAGACTACCCTAATTGCCATAGCCAAGCTATGGTCTTACTCATTTAACCTCTTTCAAGGTGTTACCTAATAGGACCTTACCGTCGTCACAATGTCACCTCATAGAGCCTATTAACTATAGCCGCAATGATACTCTATGGAACCTAAATACTGTCATCACGGTGTTGTTCCAAAAGACTTATTTCATATACACATTGATGCTCCAAGACCGAAGTGTCCCCCTCCCTTCGCAAGGCTCGGGGCTTCGTTCATCGTGGTTTGCTCCAAATAATCTCGGATGGAGAAATCTTATCAGAATTCCACTTTCCTTTTTCCCTATTCCTTTGCCTATTCATCTATTCACCGTCCTAACATTGATGCTCGAACACCGTAATGTCCCCTCCGCAAGGCCCAGAGCTTCGCACATCACAGTTTGCATAAAGTAATATCGTATGGTGGTATCTAACAGAATCACCCATTCCCAAACCTAACTTCATTTAACCCATCGATATTTCCCACCGTTATAATCATACGATACATGCATTTAACTTAAAACACGATACGTAAATCGAACTATTTTGGCAGATACCCATTCATCAAGCAAATTTCATACAAGCTTATCATTTATCATCACAGCAATTATCACGGATTTAAACTAGCTACTAAGCATTCCAGGATGGAGTGCAGAAACTCACATGAATTCCTTTATCATTAACAGATTAGCTTGTCCAAACGCTAGAGTCTTCTTTGTCCTAGCAGCTAAGTATGACAACCATTTATTGGTTAAACTGAACGTGTTCAATCCACAAGTACAGAGAGGTAAGGAAACTTACCAGTTTCTAAATTTCTCTATTAACAGACTTTAATTCTTTCATCTGCTGCGACATGCAAGGTTCCCTTCAACTGCATCCTCTTATTCTCCATAACGTTTGAAGAAGATGATGCTATGGAAAGAATAAGATGTGTAAACAGAATTGAAAGAATTGTCTGTATACTCCTAAGACACGATCTTCACCAACCATCTCAACCATCCATCCTTAATCATTTTGTTTCCCACCATGGAATCAACCGGTTTCATCTTGACTAAACCAGAATTGAGATCCAATCAAACTAAAATTTGGCCACTAAAATTTCTAAATTCCCAGGTAGAGTCTGACAATTTGCTAATTCTTTCAATTTAGTCCTAATTTTTCTTAGATTTCGGATCAATAGAGATACCCGAGTGCTACACGTTGCAACTCCCGTGGCAATCTTCGTGTACTTTATGCTGATATGACACTATTTGTCTTATGTCATGTTAACAAATAATTCAAAATATAAAAATCAAACTTATAAAAAGTTCATAATAATTCAAAGAAATTAGCACGAAGTACACGTGGACTTTCATGTAACTGCCATATTTAAAATTTAATACTTCAGTTAGTATTTCCTTTAAAAAAAATCAATTCGACTCTTTTTAAAAGGTTAATGGTCAAACTCGACCTTTTTAAAGATTTTAATTAAAAATAATAATAAGGGCCAAATAGATAAAAATGTAAATGTTAATGAATAAATTTATCATTATATATTTATAAAATAATAAAGTTTTTGATGAATTCAATGAGACAATATATTAAATAGTATAGATAAATAAGACATTTATGAAAAAATAAAATATAAACAAAATATAAAACCCCATATAAAAAAAAGGTAATGATGTGGTGCCTAAATAAAACAAAATTTCAATAGATGGAAGTGAAATCTTTGGTCTTACCCTTAGGATAACATATAGTAGTTATCTTTATATATGTAAGGTAAATGGTATTTGGACCATTGGATTGAATTAATAAGAGAGGGAATATCTTAGGTTTATTCTTCATTAATGTTTGTTTTGGGAGTGGTGGACGACAAAAGCCAACTTAAGATGCACGTCACGTGTTGTTCATGTGACTGCCAAATCCAGCAAATAAAAATAAATTAATAAATTATCTGTGTTAAGATTGGTGCATGGTTTTGATTGTTTTGTGTGCGTCGACGTCGCATGAAAAAGAAATAATAATAAAGAAAAATAAAGAAACACTTCATTGTCTGTATAGCACCTGCCACCAAATAAAAGTCCCCACTAGATCTCCCATTTTAACTTTTTTTTAATAATTAAAACTACACCTCATTTAAAAAAAATTAAAGCAATAGATTTGAATTTAATTTGCTTTATCTAATTCCCATTTTTGTTATTCATATATTATAAAATATTTTGATAAAAGAATATATTATAAATTTAAATCTATTTTACTAATAATTCGATCAACTAAAATCCAAACCCATAAAAAAATTGAAATTTTAAAAACAATTTTCAGTAAATGTTTATATAAATACTAAATTATGATATATATTATGTAAGTAAAAATTAAAATTATGTAATAAATTAATTTATACAAAATATATAAATATTTAATGAGGTTTTAGTTAAATAGTAAAGTATATATTGAAAGGTTAAATAATTATTTGGGATTTGAACTTAATAATTATTCTCATATTGGGATTTGAATTTTTTTAGTTTAAGTTAGGCCTTAAACTTCACAGTTGTTTTTATGACCTGAAATAGGCAACTATTCTCGTACTAGAGCCTGAATTTGACAACTATTCTTATATTAGGGCCTAAACATTTTTTTTGTCCAAATTACTTAAACTTGACAATTATTTTCACATTAGAGTCTGAATATTTTTTTTGTCTAAGTTAGGCCCTAAACTTGACAATTGTTCTCACATTAGGGCCTGAAGTAGGCAACTATTCCCTCATTGGAGCTTGAACATTTTTTTGTCCAAGTTAGTCCCTCAACTTGGCAATAGTTTCAATATTGAGATTTGAACTTGATAAATTTTCTCACATTGGAGCCTAAACTTTAAGGTTTTTAGGGGTTAACTTGTATAAAAAAAATTTAATCATTAATGTGGAAATAATTGCCAAGTTCAGGCCCTAAAAAGTGATTTAAGCCTATATTGAAAACTTAAAAGCTTGGGTTGAAATATGATAATATGTATATTTTATATAAAAGATATAAAATGACAAAAATACCCTCAAAAGTCAAAATAATATAATTTACTTTACAAAGTAATATATTTTGCTATTATCTAATTGAATTAGTGTTTAGTTGATCGATGATAAAAAATTTTAATATTAGTAGAGAGTTTTATTAAATATTTTTTATATAAAATTAAGGAAGAAAGTGGTGTAGCATATTAGAGAGGGGGAAAGTAAAAAAGTGGGCAACAGAAGTGGAGGAAAAAGGAGAGATTTGGCAAAGGAAAGGCAGAAGTGGGATTTGTAATTGTGGACAATTTCATCTTTTTTAAAAGGCTGCCTGCCTGAACTTTTTGATTCTTTGAGTTTAAAAAGGTTTGATGGATGGGCATGGGTCTGCCACGTCTGCCAATTTCTTTATCACCCATTCTCCTCCACCCCTGTTTGTGTACTATAAACATGAAAAAAGCCACTCATTTTCAGCCAACTTGCCCTTTAAACTTCCCTTTCCCATATATGTATTACCCACCATTTCACATATCTTCAGCAGCAAGATGCAATTTCCCCACTCCTGATTTCATTCAATGTTTTTTTAGAAAATCTGGCATTGGTATATTTCGATTTCATTTATTCTCAATACAATGAGTTTCTTCCTAAAACTAAATAAGAGTTGAATTAGATGGTATAGGTGCATTGTTTTTTTGAAAATCAGTATAGAACAGTTATGATAATTGTTTGTCTTATCGATATAAAATATCCATTTTATATTATGCATATAACTAATAAATGGGTAGATATGACCAAAATTTTTTAAAAAAAGAGTTATATTTAAATATTTTGGGTTTAAAAAGATTGAAAATGTTAGAAGTAATTAGCCAAAAATCTAATTGAGGTGAGGTGAAGTGAGATGGGATAAATGTATCCAATATCTACAGAGATTGATAATAGTGCATAAGGGAAGTCAGAAAAATGTTTTGGGAGGAGACCAGAGATGAATAATGAATTTTTGGGAGCCAAAATGTAATTTTACTATTATATTAACTTATAATTTTATAAACTTTGAAGGGGTTAAACTGATCTTTTTAACATTTTTGGGTCCTAGGTAAAATAATAATTTGAGACCTTTTTAAAAAAATTATAAATGTAATGCAATAAAATAAAATAAAAATTGGGGCCCCTTTTATGTTTTTTTATTATTACTTGCAATGAAGTGTCAATAAAAAATTTTAAAAAGTTAGAAGTTTTTTTCTACGTTAAAAGCTGGAGATTTTATTTTGTTTCTTTTATTCCTTTCTAGCCCCGGGCCTTGGGTGATTGCATTCCCAAACTACCTCATGGTCAGGCCTAGGGTTAAAGGATATATTTATTATTTTTAGAGGGCTAAAACCACTATCAAGTTTTTGTCTACACCCTTGGTGGAGCAAATAGTAGGGCAAAGTGTAACAAATATAAAGTAATGGTAGATTTAATAACATCTGCTCTCATTCCACTCAACTATCATCCGTAAATAAATCTATACTATAAATTCATACTAGAATACCTTATACTAAATACATATTTAGATAGCGAGTATGGAAATATGATTTGAGTTTAGGAAATCTCTCAATCACGGGTAACAAGAAATATGCTTCATTTGCATAAAGTCAGCAATTGGCATCGACGAGGCAAGGAAGAAAATTGTCCCAATAGCAGACAATGCAGGCAGCTCCACTGTCTATAGATATTCCAAACTGGGTTTTTAGTGAAATGGGATAAAACAATAGATGGTGGCCCTGGAAATGTTGGTCCAACCAATGCAGTCTTCTTTTGTTTTTGAAGGTACAAATACCATGATGGTGATGATGCCTTTTGGTTCTTGGAATAGATAGTTTATACCAAAACGAATAATAATAATTAATCTGTCGGCTAAGATAAATATAGTGATCAGCTGTTTCAAACCAAACTAAAATACATTTCCAATGAAAATAAAGATCAACTATTGAGCTACATCCATATGGATATTTATGCCACCTATGTGTTTCTAACAAATGAAATAAGGTCCACTTAGAACGAGTGTTTTAGATTCATTGCCTGGGCTTCTTTTTGCTTTAAGAATCACTGAACCGACAGCCATGGGCTTTTCTTTAATATCTATGGGTTCTAGAGAGAAGACAAGCATTTCTTTTTCAATGGGGATTCCAATAATCATGTATTTATTTAGAGCTAAAATGTCTCAACTTTACATATTTATATTTCTATTTCCATTTTATAAAGTTAATTGCGTTTTCGTAGTGTAATAGTAAAGGACGTTGAGTTGAAATGAAAATTTGGTTAACATCAAAGTTCTGGGTCTGAAATTTTTTTTGAGGAGTGGAATTAAATTGTATAGTTTTATGATAATAAAAATATAATTTTATCATTTTAATAATTTATATTTTTATAATTTTTAAAAAGTCTAAATTAAAAATTTACCGTTTTGTAGGGGCCATGGCCCCCTAAGCCTTCATTACACTTACCACTGCTCTAAAACATCCCCACTTCTTCCTTTATCTAAAAACAAAAAACAAAAAATTTATTTGGAACTTGCTTAAACAATTCATTTTACAAATACAACCATAAATTAGACTTGTTCATGGGTCGGGATTTAGGAGGATTTGGGAAAAAATATTAGACCCAAAAAGAGGTTTAGACAAAAAAATTAGGCATGTTTAAGATATAGGTAAGGCTCGGACTTGAACATTTAAGGCTTGAGCCTGAGTTAGTCGAACTAATTTTTAAGTTTATAATATTTTAATATTATTTTATTTTTATATATGATGTAATTTATAACACATTAAAAAATAAGCTTATACTAAATATATAATAGTACTCTAATGTAAACATTAAAATAATGTTAAGATGATTATATAAAAATATATATAAAAATTAAATATTATATAAAAATAATATACATATTTTTAAAAAATTTAAAAATAATATGGTGTGCCTAAAATGGGCGTAGTTAATATTTTACAAATATGGACAAATTTGGCTAAAGCTTTAGGACTATATTTTGGGCCAGGCTTTAGCAAATATAAAGTATTTTAATATCATGCTTAGACCCTATCCGAACCTAACCTGACCCAGCCATGAACAACTCTAACACTAACCCAAATTTTAATATTAAATTCAAATATATTATAAGTTAATATTTAATATATTCATCATATATTATTTCTATACCCAATCACTTACGTGACACTTCATTAATGAGATGAATAATAATTTATGAATTTAATTCATTACTAAATAACATATCGTAATTATTTTAATCGATAGTATATAACTTTTATACGAATGTATTAAATACTAAATATTAATTCGTATATTATTATTTGGTA
Organism: Gossypium australe; assembly: GCA_005393395.2. Lineage (NCBI taxonomy): Eukaryota > Viridiplantae > Streptophyta > Magnoliopsida > Malvales > Malvaceae > Gossypium > Gossypium australe. The sequence continues at coordinate 69,408,935 of CM016615.1, forward strand.
TTAATTAGAATAATAAATATATATTTAATTCTAGGTTTAGGGTAATAAGAAGCTTCCCATGAGTTAAGAAATTCTCATTGACTTTAACAATTTCTATTTTGAAATCCATGTGAAAAAATTATCATTTTTGTCATAGGGATAACAACAATGTGCAAGTCCAACTTGGGTGGAATGTAGATTGTTGTACAAGGTATGGGACCATAAAATATAACCTATTTAATGGTCCTCTTTGACCACAAGCTAGTGTAACAACCTGATTTTAGTGGTATCGAAAACGGTTGTTTTGGGACCACAATTCCGATAAGAGAGTCAATAAATATTATTAATTTAATATTTACGAACATTTAGTAAAATTGTATTAAACTTTAGTTAGGAAATTTAAATGTTTGAACCGCTAATTAACCAAAAAGGATTAAATCGTAAAAGTTATAAAAGTTGAATTCTATTAGTGAAATGTACCAAATAGCCATAAAAAGGGAAATAAGTGGACTTAACTGGTAAATATACCATGCCATAGGGTACTGGACGGTGATTTACCAACTTTTGATATTTCATGATGACATTTAATGAAATATATATATAACAATATAGATTAGAAGGTTAAGTATTAGGTGATTGGGGGAAAAGGAAGAGAAAAACATATTAGATTTTATTTCTTCTTTCACCAATCGTGAAACCCTATTGTTGGAGCAAGGGAGGTTCGGTCAAGTTCTTTTCTTTGATTGAATGAATTTTTGAAGTTCGTTTCTATCGATTTTTATGATTTTGAGGTAGTTTTAGCTTAATCTAGCTAACCCGAGGGTTGGTTTGTGAAATCGTTAGAAGTTTATGAACCTAGCATGAATGAGATAAGTATATTTGTGAACTTAGCTATTAAATCCTTGAGTTTGAAGGTTAAGTATAAGTATTTTATTAAATGATTTTTGATGATTTTGAGTTTAAGGACCTATTTGAGATTATAGTAAAATGCAATGTGAATAATGTGAAATGATGGAAACTTTGGGCTGAAATGAAAGCATAGAAAAATTGGCTAGTTTGGTTTTGCATGGAATGTGGATAAATTGTGAATTTCGGGTTAATGACTTAACTGTACAAATGTTAAAGTGTTGAAGGTAATTTTATAAAATCACCTTAAAAAGAATTATGAGTTTGAAATAGTTATATTAAGTTGATTTTGAATGATTTAATTGAATAAAACTATTATTTATATCAAGATACACAACAACCGGACTTGAATCGTGGAAAGGCCAAAGTTTTATATTAGTCGTCGATACCTTTTGTGCAATCGTGCAGTCGAGGTAAGTTCGTTTGACGTAAACAAACTAATTTTGTAATTTGATAGAAAATTTATTTATGTTGTGTTTTGTATAATTTCTTTGTATATAAATTGTTAATTTGTTACTTAGACGATAGTGTAAGTTTATGTAAATTAAGATAATGTGTGTAAAATGTTAAGAATTATGGAATGATATGGAAACATGCCCCGTTTGAGCCTTATGAATACTTAGGATACAAATGACACGTCATTAGGGATTATACGTTTTCGGGTGCTGGTCCTAAATGTCCTACCGATGGCTAAGGTCATGCATTTGTTACAGATTCTCCACAGCTCGTGTGAGAAGCATTGTGTGGTCTAACATCCCGACCTACATCTCGTGTGAGCGGGTCTAATTCACGGCTCCAATGAGCATTTCAGATACGGTTATACTTACATGTACCAGCACACTTTGCGTAATCATGGTCTTGTGTATCCTAAGTAGATTTATTTTGTTCAACGGGTATTAAAGTTTTAAGCAAAAGCTTGAGATGTATAAATTTTACATTGGATGGATGTTGAATGTGTTATGTACAAGTTCACCAACTTGTAAGTATGGTGATTGAAAATATGAATCGGAGATACACATGAGCATGATAATGGAATAATGTATCAACTTTATATATAGATCCTTTTTGGTAAGTTCTTGTTTACATTTTATACGAGCTTACTAAGCATTATATGCTTATGTATTTGTCTTTATTTTCTTGTAGATCATCAGAAAGCTCGATCGACTGGAATTTCGTTGGAGCACAATCACATTATCCAATCATCATTTTGGTAGCTTTCGATTATTTTGGTTAAGGTTATAAATGTCATATAATAGGGTTTAAATAGTATCTTGGTTTGTTTTGATTAGCTGCTAGGTCTATTTGTGTTTTATTGCCCTTTTTGGTGATGTTTTGTAAACATGGTGTAGATGTATGATGTTAAATTCTTATGCATGCCCTTTTGAAAGTGAGTAGTATTGGTTGTTTTGGTATGTTTTATACTTGTTTAAATGTGTTTTTAAAGTATGGAAATGGTTGATTTTGATTTGGCTTGGAACCTAGGTGTTGGATGAAAGTTTGTCTTGTTGTAGAAGCTTTTTTAGGTACACGCAGCCATGCCACACGGCCGTGTGATACACACGACCATGTGTCTTATTAATTTTTAGGTACAGAAATTTTCACACTGTCACAGTTAGTTACATGATTTGGCCACACGGTCATGTGACCCCTGTTTCCAAATTTTTTAGTTTTTTTGCATATTTTTCAGTTTTGAGTCAAATTAGTCTCGAATTGTTTCCAAACTATTTTTAAGGCTCTATAAGCTCGATTTAAGGTTCGTAAATGTATTTTTACCCTGATGTTTATAAGCTATTGAATGTTACCATTTATTTTATATTATTGTTTCTATTTGATGATAAATGTCCTGATTTGCAGTGTAATGCTCCGTAACCCCAATATGACAATAAAGACAAGTTAGGGGTGTTACAGCTGGTGCAGCCATTATGGTTGATGTTGCATTCTTCCCTTTATTACCATTATAAAGATTTTCATGTAAGCAAGACACGTTTGGTTTATAGGGTCGGTGATGCTCCAATTTTCTTTTGTCTAGGTGTTGTTAGAGCAATTGTTGAGGAGGAAAAAGAGGAGGAAAGAAAACACAATAGTTGAAGTGAGTTTTGTGGCTACCATTTATTGTATTTAAAATCTCTTCCAAGACCTAACATATATAGAATTTCTTAAGGTGACATTTGGGAACTAATATTTTAAATTTTTAGATTTAGATTTCAAAAATAGTATAGATTGAATATTAACTTATTTAGAAATATAACATTCATAATGATTTCTCAAATTTACAAATTTGCTAAAAGCCTATATAGCAATGAATTTGAAAATTTGAAAATTATTTTGAATTTCTAAATCCATGTTTTTCTACTTTTTTTAATATATATTAGATTGGATATACAGATAGTAAAAATGAACAAGGATTTGCTCTCAACAGGTGATGGCGGAGGAGGCGACAGTGAGCTAGATGTGGTTATGGAATCCGACGCGATTTCGGCGTCTGGAACCTCTTGGAAGGAAAATTTGTTTGGAAAGAAAGTCACTAAGCCTACTAATACCGGTGATTGAATTTTCAGAATGAATTCAAAAACTCTTAGTAAAAGGCATGGAGACAACTGTTGTAGTTAAATTATTGGGGCATAACATAGGGTACAGTGCTCTCCACAACTGAATTTCAGCCCTTCGAAAACCTTCACAACCTTTTCACCTTATAGACATGGAGAATGGTTATTTTTTGGTCACATTCTAGAACAAAGAGGACTATGAACTAGTTCTTACCCAAGGTCCGTTGGTGGTGTTTGGTCATTACCTCACGGTGCAGCCATGGACAACTGATTTCAACCCCCTGAAACCCATCGGAAGTGTTGTCTTGGCCTGGATTCATTTTCTTAGTCTACTTAGTTTCTTATATCAGCAGAGGGTTTTAGAGAAGATTGGTAGTTTGGTTGGCACGATGGCCCGACTAGATATCAAAACTGATAGTTGCACGAGGGGTATATTTGCAAGAATGGTAGTACACGTTGATTTGGAAAAACAACTTACAACTCAAGTTATGGTTAATGGAAGGATTCAGAGAGTAGAGTTCAAATCATTATCTATGATCTACTTCTCTTGTGGTTGCTATGGGCATTTGAAATATCTTTGTCCCTCTACTACATCTGATCGATCTGTAACAGCCCGGTTTTAGCTAAATCCGAACAGTAGTTTCGGAACCACAAATTCAATGTCGAAAAATTATTTTAATATTATTTTATGTGTTTACAGTATGAAAGTATGAATGTGTGAAATTTTCGTGAAGTAATTTTATCGTTTAATTGCTCAATTTGAGAAAAAGGACTTAATCGCGTAAAATATAAAAGTTGCATAATTTTTGTTCAAAGTGCTTAATAGCTATGAAATTAAATTGTGGGAGTCCTTATGTTGAAATTAGACCATTGTTAAAGTTAGTGGACATTTATGTCCATGGTTTATGTGATATATTAATGTTTTAAATCAAGGATAATTTGGTAAATTATTAAATAACCTAACTAAAATAATGAAAAACAAATAGCTGTCTTCCTAATTATCATCATCCACCGAAAATCAACAAAAGAAACACCATATTTGAAGCTTGAATTTTCGGCTAGGGTTCATCCTTACATGTAAGTTTGTTTTTGATCCGTTTCTAATGATTTTTTACGTTTTTGAGATCGTTGTTTCATATTCTAGCTAGCCCATACCTTAGATTTCAAAATTGTTAAAGATTTTGAGAGTTTCTGTTGTTGAATCTATGTGTTCTTTGAAGTTTGATGATAGTTTATGAAGGATTGATGATAGTTTTACCTATTTTGTTAAGTGATTTTTGATAAAAATGCATAATAGGGATTAAATTGTAAAATATGCATATTGAGTGGTTGAAATGTGAAATAAATGAAAGTTTTGGGCTGCTAGGGGCATTATGGTAATTCGACTAAGCATGGGTCTTGTTGAATTATGTGAATTTTGTGTAATTGTGAAATAAGGACTAAATTGTGAAAATATGAAAATTTAGGGTAAAAGTGTAAAACTACTTTAAAGTGTGACTTGGACTAAACTGAATGAATATGAGATTGAATAAGTTAATTTTGAATATATTTAGATCAAGAAAAGAGGAATCCGGAATTAGATCGGGGGAAAGGTAAGATTATCAAGTAATTTACTCATTTCGCCGTTTCATACTCGAGAGTGGAATAAATCTAAGATTTGAAAACAAGCATGGAATAAATAGGATTAAGCAACAAATTAGAGAGTGGAGGGGATAGAGTGGACCAACGGAAGCGTGGAGACGGCACACGGTCGTGGAGGGAAAACGCATGGGTGTGTGGATCTTGCACGGCGTGGTCTGCGTGTAGAATAAGGGAGAAAGGAGGAAGGGAATGAGGAAAAAGGGAGAGGAGAAAGGCTGGGGGTGTCGACGGTGGTGGTCGGACTGAGTAGGGGAGAAGGAAAACGGCTAGGGTTTTGGGGAGAAGGATTTGGGGAGAAGATGAATAATGGGTTAGTTTAAATAGGAAATAGGGCACACGGTTAGTGGCCACGCCCATAGGGTCTTTTGTAGTCCATGTGATTCGTGAATTTTCAAAATTGGGCACGTTTGATTCGTGTTCCACGCCCGTGTTCCATGGGTGTGTTGTGTGACATGGCCGAATCGCACGACCATGTGCATCTTCATTCGCTTCTCCCACACCCGTGCGTAAAATCATACAGCCCTGTTCGTTAATCAGTGTCGACCACGGCCTTGAGGCACAGACGTGTCACACGCCCGTGTCGTTTACTCAGAATCGACCACGGCTGCATTGCATGGTCGTGGCCCTTTTATCGCATCCCGTGTTGGGGAAAGTTTTTTTTTAACTCACAGGGCCTCAGCCACGCCTATGTCTCTTCCCGTGGTTTTCACACAGCCACGGACACGCTCGTGTGCCGTGCCGTGCGGATGAGAAATCCTGTGTCTGTTAATATTGGTTAGTTCCTAGTTAGATGCTAAAACCAAAAATATGGATGTTAGTGAGATTAGTGCTCGAATTGCCTCCCGAGAAGCGCTCGTTTAAAGTCTTAAGCTAGACTTACCCTGTTTTCATTTCTGAATGAAGGTTCACGGAGCTAAAGCTCCTCTCTCATATCCTTAAAATCCTCACCATTATAAATTTTCAGTCGCTGATCGTTTACCTTGAATGTGCCAAAAGTCGGATGAGTTACCTCAATTGTGCCATAGGGAAAAATAGTTTTGATTATGAATGGACCTGACCATCTTGATTTCATCTTTCCAGGAAATAATTTGAGTCCTGAATTGTATAGTAGAACTAGATCCCATACTTCTAATTGCTTTGGTTGCTTTAAACGAGCATCATGGCGTCGCTTTGTTGCCTCATTATATAGGCGTGAGTTCTCGTAGGCATTAGCTCGCCACTCATCTAGCTCGTTCAACTCATCATTCTTTTCTCACCTGCCAGTTTAAGATCATAGTTTAAAAATTTTATAGCCCAAAAAGCTTTGTGCTCTAATTCAAATGGTAGATGACAACTTTTTCCGTAGACAAGTCTGTATGGGGATGTTCCTATGGGAGTTTTAAAAGTGGTTCTATAGGCCCATAAAGCATCGTCTACTTTTAATGCCCAATCCTTCCTATTTGATTCTATAGTTTTCTCTAGAATACGCTTAAGCTCTCAATTTGCTACCTCCACTTGTCCACTGGTTTGAGGGTGATAAGGGGTAGTTGTTCTGTGGTGTACACCATATTTCTTTAAGACTTTGTCAAATTGAGTATTACAAAAATGAGTACCCCTATCACTAATAATTGCTCTGGGTGTTCCAAATCGAGAGAAGAGTTTCTTAAGGAATCTTACTACCATTCTGGCATCATTATAGGTAAAGCTTGAGCTTCCACCCATTTTGACATATAGTTCACTGCTAATAAGATGTATTTATTCCCAAATGAGCTAGAGAATGAGCCCATAAAATCAATACCCCATACATCGAATATTTCACATGATAGCATATATGTTTGAGGCATTTCATCGCGTTTAGAGATTTTACCTGTTCTCTAACATCTATCACACGAAGCAACATACCTGTTAGCGTCTTTGAACAAGGTGGGCCAATAGAAACCTGATTCGAGCGTTTTATGTGCTGTCCTGATTTCGCTGTAATGTCCTCCTAAAGGTCCTGAATGGGAATGTTCTAAGATTTTGCTTGCTTCTGCCATTGTAACACATCTCCAAATTACTTGATCTGCACATATACAGAAAAGAAAAGGGTCCTCCCAAAAATAGTTTTTTCGCATCAGTAAAGAATCGCTTCTTTTGATGATGTGTTAACCTTTTTGGTAGGATGTTAGTAGCTAAGTAATTTGCAATGTCTGCAAACCAAGGTACCTCGAAGTTAGATATAGCAAATAGTTGTTCTTCAGGAAATGAATCATTTATCTCACTCTCATCGAGTTCTTCGATATGTGGATTTTTAAGCCTAGAAAGATGATCTGCCGCAAGATTTTCAGCTCCTTTCTTATCTTGAATTTCCAAATCAAATTCCTATAAGAGTAAAATCCATCTTATGAGTTGAGGATTTGCATCAGATTTAGTTAAAAGATAACGAAGAGCTGAATGGTCAGTGTAAACGACAACTTTAGATAATATTAAATACTGTCTAAATTTATCAAATGCAAAAACCACGGCTAGCAATTCTTTTTCTGTGGTGGAGTAATTTTCTTGTACGGCCGTTGATAAACCGTAATTGTAACATATTTTAACCCACATTTAATATGTTTTTCGATGATTTATTCCTTGATTTATATAAAAAGGTGCTTGTAATCCTTTCTTTTCATGACTTATACCCAGAAAAGCACCCGAGGATGAAAAGAACTCAAAACGGGCCCAAAACTGAGTAAATAGGCCTTAGTACGAAATTGACACGGTCTGGCCCAAAGCCCACACGGCCGTGCCTCAACAATCACCTAGAGCACGGCCTCAACTCCGCCTCGCACAATCGTGCCTCAAATTAAAAGTCTAAACACGGTTTGAACGCAATCCACACGGGCGTGTGCCATGGCCGTGCCTCTGTCGCTGGAAAGAACAATTTCAGTCGGAAAAGGATAATTAGGGAGAAAGAATCGCATTCCAAGAGCCTATATATATCCCCTAAGTGCCACATTTGAAAAGATATAAAAGCTAGGCCAAAGAGCCAAGCCGGAAAGGTCAGCGTTGAGGAAATCACTCGAAGATAGCCAGTTGATCCATCCCAAGAAGCCGCAGTTATAATCAAGACGGCGGAATTCTCTTTCAATTCCTTCAGGGGGTTTTAGGGATTTCTTATGTTTTGTTTTATCCTTTCTCTTGCGGTGTTTTCTTTATTCATTATGAACTAAACCCCTCAGATACCTGAAGGGGATGAAACCTAGACGAATCTTGTTATTTGGTTTTTAATTTATATGATGAATTACTTAGTTTGTTCTTAATTATGTTGCTTAATCCAAATCTAATGTGCTTAGGTGGAGGAGGAATAGACCCTGCCTAAGAGTAGATCTAACATAATTAAGCGGAGTTGATCGATTGCCTAGAGATAGGGTTACGAGATTTTGCCGGATTAGGGTGAAACCTAATATGGGAATCCATTGATCGATTTACTGCTATACTAGGGGGTTATTATAAGCGAACAAGAGTTCCACTAATTAACCTAGGGTTAGACGTTATTCACCTTGAGAGAGGGTTTAATATAGGTTAGGGAGTCCTACGGATCAAGCTAAGTAAAGAAATCGTATAATTAAGGGTTAGATAACAAGTGAAGTCTAGGTGGATTCTTCCTGAGGGTATCGTCGTGATCAATTGAGTTTTCTTCAAGTTATTTTCCAAATCGTTCTTTTTGTCTTTGTGTTCTTAGTTTAGTTCTTGTCAATTTAGTTTAAAAGCAACTTCACTCCGTTTTTAAGGCTAAATAATAAAAAGAAAGTTAGTATTGGTACTTTTAGTTCCCTTGGGTTCGATAATCCGGTCTTGCCTAAGCTATACTACTGTTCGATAGGTACACTTGCCTTTAATAGTTGTCAGAGTTAGATTCCAGGTTTGATCATTGTTTTATAAATTTTAAAGCTCTGATTTCAGCGATCAAGTTTTTGGCGCCGTTGCCGGGGAACTAAAATATTAAGAAAACTCTATTTTTATTACTTTAGCCATAATTTTTATTTTTCGCAATTTATTTTTGTTTTTATTTCTATTTTTACTTTTTGCTGAAATTTTCTTTCTTTTTTTTCCAAGCAGGTACATCTAGCTTATGACTAGAAGGAACCCAAAAGGACCCTTGGTATACGACAGTGAAATCGAAGCCACCGTTAGCAGGAATCGTCGAGAAACCAAGCGAGCCTTAGATTACACAGAAATAAAGGAAGAAGGCAGATCCAATCCTACTGAAGAGATGGACGAAAACAACCCACCACCACGTGATGTGGGGGAGAATAATGCTCTACGTACAATGTTTGATTATGCGAAACCGCATTTAACAGGAGCAGAATCAAGTATTGTTAGGACTGCTATATCTGTTAACAATTTTGAATTAAAGCCTAACACAATACAAATGATTCAACAGTTTGTTCAATTTGATGGTTTGCAGGACAAAGATCCAAACACGCATATGGCTAATTTTTTAGAGTTCTGTGATACCTTCAAAATAAATGGCGTTTCTGATGATGCCATACGTCTTCGGTTATTTCCTTTTTCATTAAGAAATAAAGTTAACAGTGGTTAAACTCGTTACAACGAGGGTCAATCACTAAATGGGATCAAATGACCGAAAAGTTTTTAATGAAATATTTTCCACCGGCCAAAACGACTAAATTACGGAATGATATCTCTTCTTTTGTGCAGATGGATTTAGAAACGCTATACGATTCATAAGAGAGATTTAAGGATCTCTTGAGGAGGTGCCCACACCATGGCTTACCCTTGTGGCTACAAGTCCAAACCTTCTATAACGGTGTAAACCCCTCAAAGAGGCAACTGATTAATTCAGCCGCCGGTGGAACTCTGAACAACAAAACTCCAGAAGCAGCCTACGAGTTTATTGAGGAGATGTCACTGAATAATTATCAATGGCAGGCTTCAAGAACCAAACCAACAAAATCAGCAGGAGTTTTCAACGTCGATGCAGTGACCATGCTATCAACATAGCTAGAGATGATGAATAAACAGCTTGATAGTTTGTGTTCTTCGCAGGTACATCCAGTCATACAGTGCGACGCAAGTGGAACCGTGGCGAATCTTGAGTACCCACCCTACCAACCAGAAGCAGAGAGCGACCAGATGAACTATATAGGTAATAATTTCTGATCCAATAATAATCTTTATAGTAACACTTACAATTCAGGTTGGAGGAACCACCCAAATTTTTCATGGGGAGGTCAAGAAAATCAAGGAAATCAAAGGCAACAACCTCCTCAAAACTTCCAAAATCAACCTTATCCACAAGAGAAGAAACCGACCCTTAAGGAGATGATGGCAAAATTCTCAACAGACACAGAGAAACGCATCCAAGAAACTGAAAGAACAATCAAAAGCAATAAGAGCCGAATCGAGGAAATTACTAAGTCAGTCAAATAAGTTACTAATGTAGTTGAACAACTCGCAAAGCTGATGTCAGAACGACAGCAAGGACGTCTACCGAGTAACACCGAGATTAATCCTAAAGAGCAAATTCAAGCCATCACAGTTCAGGACAGTAAGGGGTTAGGTGAACCTGATCCAAAGCCAGAAAATAAGGTAGACGAAGGTAAAACAGAGGTAACACAAGAAAAGCCAAAACTGGTAATCAAAGAGTACCAACCTCGTATACCTTATCCAGAAGCCATAAAAAGAGACGATTAAGAGGAATAGTTCGGTAAGTTTCTTAAGCTTCTAAAGAAATTACATATTAACTTACCTCTTCTTGAAGCTCTTTTCCAGATGCCAGACTTAAGGAAATTTTTAAGACAACTCTTGACCAACAAACGCAAACTAGACGAGGAGCCACATGTGGAATTAAACGCAGTATACTCAGCAATGCTACAGAATAAACTACCACATAAACAGAAAGATCCAGGGAGTTTTACTATTCCTTGTTTAATTGGTAGACTAAGTGTTGATAACGCGTTAGCTGATTTAGGGGCAAGCATCAATGTCATGCCTTATACATTGTTTAAACGACTAGGTCTAGGGAAGCCCAAACAAACTAGGATGAGCATTCAATTAGCTGATAAAACTGTTAGAATTCTTAGGGGCATTATCGAAGATGTTTTAGTCAAAATCGATAAATTTGTTTTCCCAGTAGACTTTGTTGTTTTAGACATGGATGAGGATAATTCAATTCCCCTAATTCTAGGAAGACCCTTCTTAGCAATTGCCAAGACAAAAATTGATGTTGCCACAAGAGAACTTATACTTTGTGTAGGTGACGAATCAATCAGTCTTCAAGCTCTTGACTCGGCCAGGACAACAATCGATGAAGGTAAGAAAGTCACTTCAAATAATAATCAAATTGTTCAACTTTCATTGCATGAAAAATCACAAAGCCTAGAGCCTGAGCCAACTCATAGACCCCAAGTCGACAAAATAGAGTCACACAAGGAACGAAGCCTTAGGGTCGAGGAGCAGAAGATACAGGTCAAAGAAGAGCCAGATCCACACGAAGTAAAACCAGAAGAACCACTAGAAGAGCTCGTAGGGACATCCAACCACTTCAAAATAGGAGACCAGGTACTGTTAGAAAAAGCCAATCCTCACATCACTACAACAGACCTAAGGGCAAAGGGAGAAATTCTACTTAAGGTACAAGATATCTTCCTACACGGAATAGTCGAGGTAAGCAATCCAATGTTTGGCAATTTCAAGGTAACCGCTCCTCAACCCCACCTTTGTCACGGAAATTTAAGCATGAGGGAAGATATTCAAACCTTCAAACCTCCCTAAAATTTTTTAACGAGGAAAGTCTAGCTTAAGACTATAAACGAGCGCTTCTCGGGAGGCAACCCAAGCACTAACCATATTTTTCTTTCAACTTTATTTTTAGTTTCCTTTCTTTCTTTTCTTTTTAACTAACCAAAACTGCAGATTCCCAGGCCACACGGCCTTACACACGGCCGTGTCTGTGGCTGTGTGGACCATTGAAACCGCCACACTGACAAAGCAGGGGCCGTGCAAGTCAGTCCAACCACCCCCTCAACGTCACGGATCCAACCACCCTTCTCACGGGCACTGATAGAAAGGCACGGCCGTGCCCCTAAACCGTGTGAAGCTACTAACTTGCACACCACGGGCAGAGCACACCCGTGCGGTCCAATCGTGCCCACTTACTAACTTCACAAACACGACCGTGCGAGGCGGGCGTGTAAATCGAAATGGCCTTACACCACAGGCGTGTGAACATGCCAGAATTTAAATACTATTTAAACCCCACAGCTCTTCCCCTTCCCCTCATCTGGTTTCATCTTCACTTTCTTTTCCTTTTACCTTTCTCCTTCTCAGATTCTTCACTTCATAAATCTCTAACACCCTTGAGCCATACAAAATCATGTCGAAGAAGCGAAAGAAGCCAAGCATAGACTCCTCAATGGAGAACGATCATCATGAGTTCATGCCGGCAGCTTCGACTAATCACCAAGCCAAGGGCCTTTGTGACCAATTTATTTTTTCTTTTTGTTTCTCTTCTCCTTTATTTTCCTTATCTAAACTTCTCTACTGCTCTTTTCGTTTAATTTTCTTTTAGTTTCTTAGTGTCAGGTTCGCCAGGCTGCTAGGGAATCATGCCGGCCACCACGATAACCACACCACTCTCACCACCGCCACCACCTCGATAGCCCTAGAAGTCGCTCCCACCTTGCGAACCATCCTTCAATAAAGACTCTTCAGTCCATTCTTCTTTTCTTTTATTTTCGTTTTCCTTCTTAGTCTCCTTTCCTTTTTCTTTCTCGTTTTTAATTTTATATTTAGCTTAGTTTAATGATGTCTTAATAACCCCTGGCTAATCCTTCACGAGTTCCCCAATTTCTTCATCTAGTGCAGAGCTTGGGAACCAACACCTCCACCAAACCGACGCATTCGCTGTATTCACCACGTCCTCCACCGAACCCTCCCAAGAATTCAGGGATACCTCACACCCTCACTTTTGATTTCTATAAAGATAAAGATATTATCTATATTTGTACATTGGGGACAATGTACATCTTAAGTGTGGGGGGGAATGCCTAACTTTTTTTTTCATTATTCTCAAATCCCTGAGGGTAAAAGTTGAATAATAGTACCAAATGTTTTTCATTATTCTCAAATCCCTGATTTAGTCTTGTTTTTATGCAAAGTTGTCATATTACTAATTAGGATGAAATTTCTAATGGTTTGTGATTTTTATTGATATGTTTTAGAATAAGTCATAGTTAATTGTACATTGATGATTAAATTTAAAGAATACTAGAGAGTTAAGTTTGATAAGTCTCTTTTTCAAGAATTAAAATTTTGCTAGGTTGTTAACCTAATTTTAAATACTACCTTAAAATTTGAAATTTACAAGGACGATGTCAAAACACCAATAATTTTTGTGAGATTTTGAACCTTATAAAGCATACATTCTTTTCCGTGCTCAGTCTTTGATTATGAGTGTGTCTACCATGAACTGTTATTCTAGAACTTGCCTCATTTATGCATGTCGAGACCACACTTTTTGAGTTGATATTACAAAAATGATAAAGGCACCTAGGTTTTAACCCATTTACACCACTAAATAGCCTACCCTTAACAAATAACCCCTGGTGAACCCCGTTGATCTTAGCAATCCTTTTTAATGACTCACCTACTAATATTAACTCAAAGCCTATTCACCCTTTCTTTTGACTACCCCTAAATCAAGAATTGAGTTGATCAAGTTACCTAAGTTTATGATTCTAGTAGTTAAATCGATCTTGTATTACTTAGTTTGTTCTTAAAAAAAATCAAAGCATTCAAATTTTTAATAGTATGAAAAGTGAGCTTACACAATCAAAATCTATTCTCAAAAGAGAAGCTCGTATTAGTAGGTTTATTACTTTTCAGTTGATGATATTTCAGTATGTTTAAGTAGGTACTCATCAATTCAATCTTGATTCTAACCCTCTAATTTCGGCTTGTAACCACACCTTTAACCCTAGCCCCGTTACAACCCTAACAAAGACCTTTTGATCTGTTTATAATCTCATATTACAGTGGTGGAGATTTGATTTTCAGGCAAGCCTATGGGATTAACTTTTCATGTAGGACTTATGAGCGATCTTCTCCTGAACCTTAAACACTTTAGGGTAATTTGAGTGAATCCTTAGTGAGGACATCAATCCTTGTCAGCTTTGAATTGAAAAGGTAGTTATTTAAATAAGGGGAGACACCTATGTTTTCGACGTACAAACTTATGACTTATCTCGTTTAATTCTTTAGGACTCTTTAAATTGAATTATCCATGTATGAATTATTATGAATTATGATAAGGCATTGTTGATAAGAATTGTAGATCATGGAAAGTTCGTTTTAATTGTAAGTTGAGAATTTTGCTTGAGGACAAGCAAAAGCTTAAGTGTGGGGGTATTTGATAAACCGTAATTGTAACATATTTTAACCCACATTTAATATACTTTTCAATGATTTATTCCTTGATTTATATAAAAAGGTGCTTGTAATCCTTTCTTTTCATATCTCATACCCAGGAAAGCACCCGAGGATGAAAAGAACTCAAAACGGGCCCAAAACGGAGTAAATGGCCCTTAGTAAGAAATTGACACGGCCTGGCCCAAATCCCACACGGCCGTGCCTCAATGATCACCTAGAGCACGTCCTCAACTCCGCCTCGCACGGCTGTGCCTCAAATTAAAAGTCTGAACACGGTTTGAACACGATCCACACGGGCGTGTGCCATGGCCATGCCTCTGTCGCTGGAAAGAACAATTTTAGTCGGAAAAGGATACATGGGGAGAAAGAATCACATTCCAAGAGCCTATATATATCTCCTAAGTGCCACCTTTGAAAAGATATAAAAGCTAGGCCAAAGAGCCAAGCTGGAAAGGTCAGCGTTGATGAAATCACTTGAAGATAGCCAGTTGATCCATCCGACGAAGCCGAAGTTATACTCAAGATGGCAGAATTCTCCTTCAATTCCTTCAGGGGGTTTTAGGGATTTCTTATGTTTTGTTTTATCCTTTCTCTTGCGATGTTTTCTTTATTCATTATGAACTAAACCCATAAGATACTTGAAGGGGATGAAACCTAGACGAATCTTGTTATTTGGTTTGTAATTTATATGATGAATTACTTAGTTTGTTCTTAATTATGTTGCTTAATCCAAATCTAATGTTCTTAGGTGGAGAAGGAATAGACCCTGCCTAAGAGTAGATCTAACATAATTAAGCGGAGTTGATCGATCGCCTAGAGATAGGGTTACGAGATTTTGCTAGATTAAGGTGAAACCTAATATGGGAGTCCATTGATCGATTTACTGCTATCCTAGGTGTTATTATAAGCGAACGAGAGTTCCACTAATTAACCTACGGTTAGACGTTATTCGCCTCGAGAGAGGTTTTAATATAGGTTAGGGAGTCCTATGGACCAAGCTAAGTAAAGAAATCGTATAATTAAGGGTTATATAACAAGTGAAGTCTAGGTGGATTCTTCCTGAGGGTATCGTCGTGATCAATTGAGTTTTCTTCAAGTTATTTTCCAAATTGTCCTTTTTGTCTTTGTGTTCTTAGTTTAGTTCTTGTCAATTTAGTTTAAAAGTAACTTCACTCCGTTTTTAAGGCTAAATAATAAAAAGAAAGTTAGTATTGGTACTTTTTGTTCCTTTGGGTTCGATAATCCGGTCTTGCCTAAGCTATACTACTGTTCGATAGGTACACTTGCCTTTAATCGTTGTCAGAGTTAGTTTCCAGGTTTGATCATTATTTTTTAAATTTTAAAGCTCTGATTTCAGCGATCAAGTTTTTTGCGCCGTTGCTGGGGAACTAAAATATTAAGAAAACTCTATTTTTATTACTTTAGCCATAATTTTTATTCTTCGTAATTTATTTTTGTTTTTATTTCTATTTTTACTTTTTGCTGAAATTTTCTTTCTTTCTTTTCCTAGCAGGTACCTCTAGTTTATGATTAGAAGGAACCCAAAAGGACCTTTGGTATACGATAGTGAAATCGAAGCCACCCCTCACAGGACTCGTCAAGAAACAGATGAGCCTTAGATTACACAGAAATAGTGGAAGAAGGCAGATCCAATCCTACTGAAGGGAAGGATGAAACCAACCCACCACCATGCGATGTGGGGGAGAATAATGCTCCACGTACAATGTTTGGTTATGCGAAACCGCATTTAACAGGAGCAGAATCGAGTATTGTTAGGCCTGCTATATCTGTTAACAATTTTGAATTAAAGCCTAACACAATACAAATTATTCAACAGTTTGTTCAATTTGATGGCTTGCAGGACGAAGATCCAAACACGCATATAGCTATTTTTTTTAGAGTTCTGTGATACTTTCAAAATAAATGGAGTTTCTAATGATACCATACGTCTTCGGTTATTTCCTTTTTCATTAAGAAATGAAGCTAAATAGTGGTTAAACTCGTTACAACGAGGGCCAAATCAGCATATAGAATGATATCTCTTCTTTTGTACAGATGGATTTAGAAACACCATACGATGCATGGGAGAGATTTAAGGATCTCTTGAGGAGGTGCCCACACCATGGCTTACCCTTGTGGCTACAAGTTCAAACCTTTAATAAAGGTGTAAACCCCTTAACGAGGCAACTGATTTATTCAGCCGCCGGTGGAACTCTGAACAACAAAACTCCAGAAGTAGTCTACGAGTTCATTGAGGAGATGCCACTGAATAATTATCAATGGCAGGCTTCAAGAACCAAACCAACAAAATCAGCAGGAGTTTTCAACGTCGATGCAGTGACCATGCTATCCACACAGCTAGAGATGATGAATAAAAAGCTTGATAGTTTGTCTTCTTCGCAGGTACATCCAGTTATGCAGTGAGATGCAAGTGGAACCGTGGCGAATCCTGAGTACCCACCCTACCAACCAGAAGCAGAGAGCGACCAGATGAACTATATAGGTAATAATTTCTGATCCAATAATAATCTTTATAGTAACACTTACAATCCAAGTTGGAGGAACCACCCATATTTTTCGTGGGAAGGTCAAGGAAATCAAGGAAATCAAAGGCAACAACCTCCTCAAAACTTCCAAAATCAACCTTATCCACAAGAGAAGAAACCGACCCTTGAGGAGATGATGGCAAAATTCTCACCAGACACAGAGAAACGCATCCAAGAAACTGAAAGAACAATCAAAAGCAATGAGAGCCGAATCGGGGAAATTACTAAGTTAGTCAAAGAAGTCACAAATGCAGTCAAACAACTCGCAAAGCTGATGTCAGAACGACAGCAAGGACGTCTACCGAGTAACACCGAGATTAATCCTAAAGAGCAAATTCAAGCCATCACAGTTCAGGATAGTAAGGGGTTAGGTGAACCAGATCCAAAGCCAGAAAATAAGGTAGACGAAGGTAAAACAGAGGTAACACAAGAAAATCCAAAACCGGTAATCAAAGAGTACCAACCTCGTATACCTTATCCAGAAGCCATAAAAAGAGACGATTTAAAGGAATAGTTCAGTAAGTTTCTTAAGCTTCTAAAGAAATTACATATTAACTTACCTCTTCTTGAAGCTCTTTTCCAGATGCCAGACTCAAGAAAATTTTTAAGACAGCTCTTGACCAACAAACGCAAACTAGACGAGGAGCCACATGTGGAATTGAACGCAGTATGCTCAGCAATGCTACAGAATAAACTACCATAGAAACAGAAAGATCTAGGGAGTTTTACTATTCCTTGTTTAATTGGTAGACTAAGTGTTGATAACGCGTTAGCTGATTTAGGGGCAAGCATCAATGTCATGCCTTATACATTGTTTAAACGACTAGGTCTAGGAAAGCCCCAACAAACTAGGATGAGCATTCAATTAGCTGATAAAACTGTTAGAATTCCTAGGGGCATTATCGAAGATGTTTTAGTCAAAATCGATAAATTTGTTTTCCCAGTAGACTTTGTTGTTTTAGACATGGATGAGGATAATTCAATTCCCCTAATTCTAGGAAGACTCTTCTTAGCAACTGCCAAGATAAAAATTGATGTTGCCACAGGAGAACTTATACTTTGTGTAGGTGACGAATCAATCAGTCTTCAAGCTCTTGACTCAGCCAGGACAGCAATCGATGAAGGTAAGAAAGTCACTTCAAATAATAATCAAATTGTTTAACTTTCATCGCAGGAAACATCACAAAGCCAAGAGCCTGAGCCAACTCATAGACCCCAAGTCGACAAAATTTTGTGGGTGCAAAACGATGGATTTATCCCTTTAATGTCAGAAATTTTCCAAGCTATGGCTCTTTTATGTTCCTTTAGTACCTGTAGCAACTCGTCTTTCTCTTTGGGTTCCAGTTCTAAAGAGATGATTGTAATAACCGAATTTTGCCCGGCCCAATACCCATACAAAGAACCCAAAAAACCAAACAAAATTAAACCAATAAAACAAAAGCCAATGAGAAAAAACCAGTCCATAGTCCATTACACAAAAAAAAAACGGAGCCCAATTATGATGTCAATTTACAGAAAAGTCTCAAACCCAATTAGCCTAAATACAGGCCCAAATTAAAACCAACAGTCAGTCCAAAACCAGAAACCAACCCTAACCCAATTACAGAGGCCCAATGGCCCAAAGCCTAAACGGCCCAATATGGCCCCAAAACTAAACTAAACAGAAACCCTAGGGTTCTGCTTTGCACCGCCGCCACGCACCCTTTCTGACAAGCGCCACGCGCGCCGCTCCAGTTCCCCGCGCACGCGCGCCTTGCCTCGTTTTTTGCCACCACGCGCCTCGACTCTGGTGCCCACGCCCCTGACGAATGAAGCCCGCGACCCCAGGTGCGCACCGACCCCGTCGCACGTCTCGGACGCCCCTTCCCAAGCCTCGACCAACACCCCGCATGTCGTCGCCCATCCCCTGCCGATGACCTGCAAAAACACAAACAACAAAGGGAGAAAAACGACAAAAGAAACAGAATAAAAAACAGAGACTCATGCCTCTGAGAATCAAATAAAAACGGAGGGGAAACGATTGTAGGGAAAATTTTTTTTTAAAAAAAAAGGAAAGAACAAAAAAAAGAACTATTGTAACCTTTTCAATTAAACAGAGATCAAAAGAATGATACAAATCATTTAGCAATCTAAAGGTACGACGAGAGGTACTGAAGTCGATTTCGAAATTTCATCTTAACTGTTTACTGTTTTCATCGATTTTTTTATTTGCATAAAGAACTATTATAAACGAAATCAAAAAGAAAGAAACAGGAGATTCAAGCCCGAACTTTAGGGTTGTTACCTGAACTCTAGGGCGCCACGTCAGAAGCCTTTCCACCACTCCGCGTTGGAAGTCGAATCGAGACCCCCAAAAGGGGGTTTTCACCTCTCGAGCGTTGGGGAATCCGGGTCTTGGCTCGCATGAGTCCTGAAGCGAGGCCAGACGCCCATCTGCGAGCACCGTAGGCTATCGAACAGGGCACGGCGGCGCGAAGGGCTCAGCAACGGCGTGAGGATGGGTTGTGAAAACTCTAGCAGAGCGGCAAAAAGGGAGAGAGAACGCCCTTTATTTCGTAAAAAATGGAAAATTTTGGGCTTTTAAATGGAAAACAAAACGACGCCGTCTAGAAGGTGAGGGATCCGCGCCTCCCTGCTTTAAAAAGGGTTATTTCGCATTTAGTCCTTCCCTCTTGCGGTTCTGTTCAATCGGATCCCGTTCCTTTTTTTCGTCTTTTTAAAATTTTTCCCCATCTTTTATTTCGTTTTTAATTTGATCCTCACCTGGGCCAGTCATAACGTTGCGCATTAAAAGGGCGGGTTATTCACCCATTGGGCCCCTGAGGGTTTATGCGCACTACAATTCAGTCCTCCGTGCTTCCATTGGTTTTAAATTAAGCCCCAAACTTCCGTTTTAAATTCAATTTGGTCCCTTTTTCAATTATCTTGCGATTTCTTTATTTATTCGCGGTTCTCAACGTCATGATTATTATTATTATTACTATTACTTTATTATTATTCTTATTATTACTATTATTACTATATTCATATTAGTATATTGTATATATATATTTTGTGTTATTGGTTATTATGTTATTTATTATCACTATATTATCACTATTATGATTATTATTATTATTATTACTATTATTACTATATTCATATTAGTATATCGTGTGTATATATTTCATGTTATCGTTATTATTAAATTTATTATCACTACATTATTATTATTATTATTATTACTTATTTACTTACTTACTTACTTATTTTAAGGAGTTTTTGTATACTATTTTTTAATAAACTTTATGCATACTGTTTATTTTACATCTTAATATTATGTTAAATTATTTCATATTATTTACTGCATTTTTTATGTATTCTTTATCTTAAAATCATTGTTAATTCTTTTAAATTGTCTTATGTGTCATGCCTTTTAAAATTGTTTAATTCATTGCTCCTATATTATTAACGTTGATATTCAAATTGTGTAAGCTATGTGATTACCGTCTTTGCATGTATTATGATTTGTTCGTTCGTATTTTCATTGTCATCGTTATCATTGTTCATATTATTTCCCATTATTGATATTATTATTATTATTCATGCATGTCAATATTTTAGATTAATGATTTCAATGTCATGTATCGTGTGTATTATGTTGTCATTGCGCCAAATTCATGTTATATTATCGTTCTCTTCATCGTGTAATTCCATCCGCGCTTTGAATCATATTCCTTTAAAACCTAACCTAAAATATTTTATAAATTTCATCCAAAATTAAAAGTTTCCAAATAAGGCAATCTTCTCTGTTTGGAGATTCAAGAGATCGCGCCCTATGTGTTGGGTTTCGGTTTCCTGCTTGGCCAAACAATTGGATATCCTTATGCACGAGTCTCGGGATTAAGAGATGATCTTGGATTCGAGGATTAAAATTATCGTGTCCTACGTACTGGATGTGATATTTTGTTCTTTCGAAACAAGAAAATCTTGATATTCCGTTCAAGAAAACTAAAATATTTCCAAAAAATAAGGTAGTATTTGTGTGTTTAGAAGTTCAAAAGATCACATCCTAACGTGCTGGGTGTTGACTTTTCGTTCGACTAAATATTCAAATACCCTCATTCGCATGTTTTAAAGATCAAAAATGACCTCGACATCAGAACATAAAGGCGTTATATCCTAACGTGTTGGGTATGATACTCTTGTTCCTCTGAAACGAGTGAATCTTGAGATTCAATCCCAATTTAATCGACCCATTCTTCTAATCGTTTTTACCCTAAATATTTTCAAGTTTTCCGCATTAGGACATTGATCAATCAATTTGGTACCGATTTTGGGCGTTGCGAGGGTGCTGATCCTTCTTCGCACGTAACCGACTCCCGAACCTATTTTCCTAAATTTTTGTAGACCTAAAACATTGTTTTAGCAAACCGAAATGTTTTACTAAAACAAAGGTGATCCGATCACACCTAAACAAAGATCGGTGGCGACTCCCTATTTTTAAAAGTCGATTCCCGTTTTTTCAGAAAATGGTTACGACAATGATTACTGGTAGTGTAGAATTATCCCAGATGAATGCATATTCTAAGTGATTTGGTAACTGTTTCAATTCCAATTTAGGTGGTTCTTCAATAGAGGGTTTTTGTTTTAGTTTGTCATTAATTTCAATGCCCTCATCTTTCTTTTGTCTAGGGGAAGATGTATTAGAATTCAATTCATTGGTATCATCGTTTGCCCCCTCACCTTGGGTAAGACACAGTTCCAACGTGTCGTCATGTATGATTTCCTGCAAAGAATCTTGAATAGAATGATCAATGGCATCAATAAAATAATAGGAATCAACTTGTTCTCTAGAGTATCGCATAGCATCGTAAATTTGAAAAATAATTTCCTCATTGCCTACCCTTAGCGCAAGTTTACCACCACCTACATCAACAACAGCCCTAGCAATTGCTAAAAAGGGGCGTCCCAAAATTAAAGGTACCTCAACCTCCTTATCCATGTTAAGCACAACAAAATCAATAGGGGATATAAATTTATCAACTTTTACCAGAATATCTTCAATAATTCCCTTAGGATATTTAATAGATCTGTCAGCTAATTGAATACTCATCCTAGTAGGTTTTGGTTCCCCAAGACCAAGCTGCTTAAACATTTTATAAGGTATTAAATTAATACTGGCACCTAAATTAGCTAGTGCTTTTTCAATGTTTAAACTACCAATTAAACAGGGAATAGTGAAACTTCCTTTGTCTTTCAATTTGGTTGGTAGCTTATTTTGGAGGATGGCTGAACATTCTTCATTAAGTTCCACGGTTGATATCTCTTCAAAATTCTTTTATTTGTTAGAAGCTCTTTTAGGAATTTTGCGTACGTCGGCATCTGCGAAATAGCTTTAACAAAAGGTAAGTTAATATGTAACTGTTTAAAAAGTTCAAGAAATTTATCGTATTGTGCGTCTAAGCGATCTTTCTTCAACTTTGCCAGATATGGGATCGATGGTTTATGTTCTCACGTACCGGTGTTACATTCTCGATTTCCTCACTTTTTTCCTTATTAGTTTCTTGTGGCATCTTCTTTTCTATTTCAACCAATACCTTCCTATTTCTTAATGTTGCTGCCTTCACTTGCTCTTGTGTTTTAGGTTCGATATTATTAGGTAAACGACCTGGTTGCCTTTCAGAAACTAACTTGGTCAGTTGTCCTAATTGATTTTTAAGCCCTTGAATTAATGTTTGCTGATTATTCAACATCGTTTCGGTATTTTGAAAATGAGTTTCTGACGCTGGAATAAACTTTGCTAGCATATCCTCAAGGTTTGGCTTTTTTTCTTGTGAGTAAGGTTGCTGTTGAAAGCTTGGAGGGGTTTGTTGTCTCTGATTTCCTTGTCCACCCCATGAGAAGTTGGGGTGATTCCTCCAACATGGATTGTAAGTATTACTATAAGGGTTATTTTGAGGTCTAGAATTATTACCCATATAGTGAACTTGCTCGTTTTCATCGCTCGGGTTTTAAGGTGAATATTCTGTATTGCTCATCCCTCCTCCATTCGTATCGTACTGTATAACTAGATGTACCTGTGAAGAACCACATAGACAATCAATCTTTTTACTTAACAGTTCTACCTGGTTTGATAGCATGGACACTGCATCGAGGTTGAAAACACTGGCGGCTGTTGTTGGCTTTGTCCTCGTGACTTGCCACTGATTGTTATTCAGTGCCATCTTTTCAATGAATTCATAGGCAGCCTCATGTGTTTTGTTGTTCAGGGTTCCGTCGGTGGCTGAATAAATCAACTGCCTAGTTGAGGGGTTCACACCGTTGTAAAAGGTTTGAACCTGGAGCCACAAAGGTAATCCATGGTGTGGGCACCTTCACAATAAATCCTTGTATCTCTCCTATGCATCATAAAGTGTCTCTAAATCTATATGCACAAAAGAAGAGATATCATTCCTCAACTTAGTCGTTTTAGTCAGCGAAAAATATTTAACAAAAATTCTTCGGTCATTTGTTCCCATGTAGTGATTGATCCTCGTGGTAACGAATTCAACCACTGTTTAGCTTTGTTCTTCAACGAAAAGGGAAACAACCAAAGACGAATGACATCATCAAAAATGCCATTTATTTTGAAAGTATCGCAAAATTCTAGAAAATTTTCCAAGTGATTGTTTGGATCTTCATCCTGCAAACCATCAAACTGAACAAATTGCTGTATCATCTGAATTGTGTTAGGTTTCAGTTCAAAATTATATGCAGCAATAGCAGGTCTAACAATACTTCACACAGTTCCTGTAAAATTAGGTTTAGCATAATCATATATAGTACGAGGAGCAGGATTTTGATTCACCCGATTTGCGGCCAACATAGGAGGTAGCAGATTGTTATCAGCCATCTCTTCGATAGTGTTGGTTTCGTCTTCTTGCTCTTCTTCTATGTACTATAGGCTTCGCCTTTTTTCTCGCCTAATTTATATTAATACCTCTTTCGAGGCTACTAACGTCTAACCCTAGGTTGATTAATTGAAATCTCTTTCTAATTAAAACCCATAGTATTGCATTAACTCAATTTATGGGCTCCTATATTAGGTTTGACCCTAATCTGGTAGATTTTCGTCGTCCTATCTCTAGGAGTGCAATCAACTCTGCTTAATTATGCTAGATCTACTCTTAAACAGGGACTTTTGCTCCTCTAAATAAGCACATCAATACTTGAATCAATATCCTGAAATATTAAAGCAAGAATTAAGAACATATAATTAAGAACAAATTAAGTATTTATCATACAGTTCAGAAAACAATAACAAGATATGTCTTAGGTTTCATCCCCCTCAGGTATTTGAGGGGTTTAGTTCATGTTTATAAAAGAATACATCTCAAAAGAAATTAAGTAATAAAACATAAAGAAAAACCCTAAAACCCCCTGAAGGAATTTGAAGGGAAAATCCTCAGTCTTGAGTGTGATTCCGGCTTCTGAGATGGATCAACTGGCTTTCTTCGAGTAATTTCCTATATTCAGCCTTCTCTGGCTTTGCTCTCCGTCAAAAGCCCTGACAGAGGCCTTCTGCCGAACTCCTCCTTTGGGTTGCCCTCTAGGGTGTTTATATAAGCTTTCGGGATGCCTTACTTGGCCCACAAGTATCCTATTCTGAGTGGAATTAAAACAGGTCACGGCAGGGACACGCCCGTGTGAATCGAGCCCAAGGCCGTGTTCGAGTTCGCTAAAGTGGCACGGCCATGTGGTGAGCTCCAGGCCGTGTTAATTTCTTACTTTGGCCCATTTTCTTTGTTTTTGGCCTGTTTCTCGTTCTTTTCATCCTCCTATGCTCTTCTAAGTATAAAACATGAAATTAAAGGATTAGGAGCATCAAATTCTACAATTCAAGGGATAAATCATCCAAAAGTATGCCAAATGTGGGATTAAAATATGTATATATTACGGTTTATCAGAAGGCTTGATGATAGTTTTACATGTTTTATAAAGTGATTTTTGATAAAAATGCATAATAGGGATTAAATTATGAAATATGCAAATTGAGTGGTTGAAATGTGAAATAAATGAAAGTTTTGGGCTGCTAGGGGCATTATGGTAATTCGACCAAGCATGGGTCTTGTTGAATTATTTGAATTTTGTTTAATTGTGAAATAAGGACTAAATTGTGAAAATGTGAAAATTTAGGGGTAAAAGTGTAAAAGTACTTTAAAGTGTGATTTGGACTAAATTGAATGAATATGAGATTGAATAAGTTAATTTTGAATATATTTAGATCAAGAAAAGAGGAATCCGGAATTAAATTGGGGGAAAGGCAAGATTATCGAGTAATTTACTCATTTCGTCGTTTTCATACTCGAGGTAAGTTCGTATGTATTAATTTCATTATAAATAAATGTTAAATGCTTTGATATTGCATAAACGGTGATTATGAGATACGGATAGTGTTTTAATTGTGAATACGACTCTACGGATATATTCGACGATGAAATCGACAAGTGTAAATTCCCGGTTGAATCTTAGGAATAGATTTTAGATACTGATGATATGTTAAAAGATGATATACCGATTTGGCTTCGGGCCATGCATATTGGGTGTGTTGGCTTCGGGCCATGATATCAGCACTTCGGGTGTGAGTGATACCTTGATTTGGCTACGGGCCATGGTATAGGTACTCCGGGATAAGTTACCTTGATTTGGCTTCAGGCCATGGTATAGGTACGTATCGATTGAGATCTTTGAGTATCTGACTTCTCTTTCTAATGGTTCAACCGGTAAACGAATGATGTGGTTGAGAAAGAGGTTAGTCCGAGGCATTACAGGTATGTATAGAACCTATCCGAGTATTAAATAGGGAAAGTTTGGTGAGATGGTATTTGATCATGTTTTGAGACATGAGAAAGGTTTGTAGTTAATGTGTATATATTGATGTTATGTATAATTGGTTGATTTGTATTTATTTGATGAATTAAGTTATTAACATACGAGCTTACTAAGCTATGAAGCTTACTTTGTGTTACTTTTCTATGTTTTATAGTGAATCATGGCTAGCTCGGATCCGGGAGTCGTCGGGAACATCATCGCACTATCTAACATCTATTTGGTACTTTTGAGTTGTGTATATATGGTATATGGCATGTATAGGCTGCTTGTGGTATTTTGGTTGTGATGATAGCCATGAGATTTGGCTTGTAAAGGAATATGTTTTGGATTGTATATATATATATATATATGGCCATGAGTGATGGCTTATTTTGGTATGATTTGGTACGAAAATGATTATGGTTTTTAGTTGCTCAAAATGGTTATATTTGGAGCTTGGTAATTGACTTATATTGTGTGATGGAAATTGATAATTTGAGAGTTATGTACTAGTGAAATTGTGTTTGATTAATGTAAGTGTGGAATGATTAGTCGATTGAATTGTATATGTGAATTTAGGTATGAAAATTTGATGGCAAACTGTTGTATGTTTGTGATTGGTATTGTTGGTATTTGGATGCCTATTAGTGTATTGAAATGGTGCTATTTGAGCTTGAATAGGTATGTGCATAATGGGTGGCAAATTGGCCTTATAAATAGCCTATTTTTGTCCAAACGGGCAGAGACACGAGCATGTGTCTCAGCCATGTGTGACACACAGTTAAGTACATGGTCGTGTGTCCCCTGGTGTTGATATTAAATTGAAGTCAGTATGCTCCACACGGTCTCACACACGGGCATGTGACTGACTATGGGGTACAAGTCAGTATACCCCCTAAATGGCACACGACCTAGCACACGGGCGTGTAACTTGGCCGTGTTGCATAAGTCAATATACCCTACAGGTTTGGCACGGCCTAGTACACGGCCTGGCACATAGGCGTGTGTGGCCATTTCAAAGGGCACATGAGCTAGACACACGGGCATGTGGTCTGCCGTGTTACCCAAGTCAGTATGTATGCCCTGTTTCCACACGGCCTGAGACACGGACGTGTCACACGGCCAGTTTACACGGGCGTGTCTAAGTTTTCCAAAAATTTTGTATGTTATCAGTTTAGTCTCGAACTACTTCTAAAGCATGTTTAAGGCCTCGTAGGATCTTATAAGGGACAATATGATTGTGTTGAATGGTACTTTGAGTATGAATGCATAAATGTATGAGCATTGTATATTAAATGATGTGTAATGATCGGTAATACCTCGTAACCCTACTCCGATGATGTATACGGATTAAGGGTATTACATGATCTCCCTTTCAAGAGAAAGAACCTGATTCTACGCACATGCCGGATATCCCGATCCTGGTGGAGGTGACTAAATTGTTTGGGCCATGGATAGTTGTGGAGCGTAAATCTAGGAAATTCATAATCCTTTGTGAAATCAACAATAAAATCTCAAGGCTGGAAATAGAGAGGATTGTCGTTTTGATATTCTTTCATTAATGGAAAAGGACAATGCAGCTGGAGATGAAATGACAACAAACATGCCAGGGACTAGGTTTAAAAAATAAGAATTTGTAAAATTTATATAATCCAAAAGTAGCATGCTAGGTGTTGGGCTGGTGGGTGAGCAAAATAGGCAGTCTCCTAGATTTTAGTGCGTGTCAACGACTTATTCTGGCACTAATAAAATGGACTTTTGTAACAGTCCGATTTTGGCCCTAATTGGAACAGTGATTTTGGTACCACGAATTTGAGTCAGAAAAATATTTTAATATTATTATTCGTGCTAATTATATATGATTGAGCATGTGTTAAAGTTTCATAAGATAATTTGCCCGTTTGTGTGTTTAATTTAAGAAAAGGACTAAATCGTATAAGTGGTAAAAGTAGCCTTTTACTTGATTGAGTGACTTAATTGATGTGTCTTCTTATATGTGGCCTTATGTTGTAAATTAGCCAAAATTTAGACTAGTGGACGGCAACATGCATGAATTATGTCTTATCATATATATGTTTATATTATTAGTTAATAAAGATATTATTATATAATAAAGTATAACAAAATACATTAAAAAAAAACAACCATGCAATTATTTTATTCATGTTTTCATCTTGTTGCCGAAACTAAAAAGAGAAAAGAAGCGAAAAACTTCAAGGGTTTCGGCACTGTTCAAGCTTGATTAAGGTATGAGACTATCTCGGTTTTTGATAATTTTTTCGTTTTTGAGGTCGTTGCTTCAAACACTATCCGATCCATGCTATAATTTTCGATTTTGATGCATGTTTGGAGTTCGGCCATTGAGGAAAATTTGTGTTTTATGATGTTTGATGACTATATATTAAAGATATGTTTTAGATTTACATGTTTGGTATTGGAAATTTTGATGATTTTGAGTAATTAGGACTAAATTGTGAAATTTGTAAATTGAAGGGTCAAAATGTGAAATAAATGGATTGTATGGACTTGTATGGACATGAATAACATTCGGCCCTAAAGAAGTGTGTTTAAATTTTGAGTATTTTGTGTTTTGTGCAATAGGGACTAAATTGTAAAAATTGTAAATGTCAGAGGTAAAAGCGTAATTTGCTAGATTATGTGTTTTTGGACTAAATTGAATGAAAATATGTTGAATGAGTTTAATTTGAAATTGATTTAGATCAAGAACAAAAAGGATCGGGATTGGACCGGGGAAAGGAAAAGATAATCAAATAGTCAAAAAACAAAGTTCGTCGATACTCAAGGTAAGTAAAGTTCTAAGGTGCGGATCTAATTACCGAGCACTGTGTGTGAGAAATCGGTCATTTGGCACTAAGTGTGCGGAATATAATGTAATGGCACTAAGTGTGCGATACATTACAAGTAATTGGCACTATGTGTGCGTTTTATAAAGGTAACGACACTATGTGTGCGATATGTTACATGGTTTTGTACTAAGTGTGCGGGTTTGCGGATCCTCCAAGGATATCAACTAGTGATTTGAAATAAACAAAATGAAATGACCAGGTATGTGATTCATGATGGTTTGGGAATTTAGTACTAATGCGGTAAGTTACATTTGCTTATGAAACTATAGAAATGAGATGTGATTAGTAGTTTTTAAGATTGTTTTGAGATAATATAATGATGTATAGTATAAATGATATCCAATAAGGGATGCTTGAGTATTCGGTATTGAGACTATTAAATATGATAGTTAATGAATGGCGATATGATCTATACCTATGGTTATGAGTTTCGTTGATAATCATAATAAATTGATTTAATTTGTATAAGGTTAAATTGTATACTCTACAAATGCTTATAACTTACTAAGCTATGTTAGCTTACCTTGTGTGTTCATTTGACTATTTTATAGATTTTGAAGTCTAAGTTTGAGCTCGGGGATCACCGTCAAAGTCAATCACACTATCAACTATCTTTGGTACCCTTTTTATAAGTTAAACTTTTGAAACTATGGCATGTATAGGCTATATTACTCTTTTGAGTTTATTATGACTAAAATGTATAACAAATGCCATGCGAAAATGGCTATAATTCTATGGATGGGTTTGATTTGGCTATACATGATCATGATGATAATAGTTGTGTATATTCGGCCTTGTTATAAGCTTAACTTGGAAATTTATTTCTTGATATGTTATATATGCGATAATTTAGCGCATGAATATGATTTTGAGTGAGACATATAGTATATTTGGTTGGTAGGTGAACTTATGTTTATTTATATATATATACCTATATGTTATGTTATAAGATAGCTATGTATGCTTTACATAAGTGACTATTGGATATGGTTTAATAATGATCAAATTGTGGTATATTTGATGTAAAGATTCGGCCATGGTATTGACTTAAATTTTGGAGTAGATATATCTTATTGGTTTTCATGTAATATTTGAATATAATATGTGTGAGTTTTTGAATGAGATTTGATATTATACGTTTTAGGTTATGTATATGAAATGTTTGGTTTTGAATATTTTGGTTGTGTCATTTATAAGGAGTTGATCACTAATGTAGTTTTAAGCTTTCGACAATCAATATTATATTTGATATATGTTTGATTTGGTTTGGCAAAATTTTGGCATGAGTTTATTTAGTTTAAGATGTTTAGTACTTTGTTGGTGAAATGAATATAGGCAAGGTGCATATTCGGCCATTATAATCTATTAACCAAATGAATAATAACTTATACTATTTGATAAAAACTACTTTATGTGAAATTGGCAATATAGAATCATGATACTTTTGTAAATGTTTAAGTATTCAATGAATGTGTATCTTTATTCATAGTACATTCGGTTATAACAAATTGAATGATAGATTGCTATGTTAAATTGATTTTTGTTTGCTAATGTTTAATGATTGTTAAGTATATGTTTAAACTTGAAAGTATGGATCATTTATGTTTTACTAGAAATAAAATGATTAATATGAGTGTGCTGATTTTGGGTTAGTCGAGTAATGCCTCATAACCCTAATTCGGCGATGGATACGGGCTAGGGGTGTTACATTTGATTGGTATCAGAGCTACGGTTTAGTCGATTCTTGGACTAACGTAGCGCGTGTGAGTCTAGCTATACATGCCATAATTTATAATGTGATGGTGTGAGTGAAATGTATTTTCTTCTTTCGTATAGTAAATGGATCCTGATTCTGAGCGAGTCATAGCTGACGATGTCAAGAGTGTGGCGCCTACTCCCGTACAAGGGACCGTGCCGGATGAATCTCGACCAGCTACGAGTAATCTTGATGAGGGAGCTAAACAAGCCTTCTTTAGTATAATGAACGATTGGTTCAATCAATACATCCAGACCAATCCGGCTATTCAACCACCCCCGAATCCAAATACTCCACCTGTAGTATCTGTGATACCTCTGATCAATAATCTTGAGAAAATGAATAAGCCTCCGGTTGACAGAATCAGAAAACACGGGGCTCAAGAGTTTAGAGCTGAAGATGATGATGATGTTGAACGAGCTGAATTTCGGCTCGATAATACAATTCGTGTTTTCGATGAACTATCCTGTACACCTGATGAGTGCCTGAAATGTGCTAGCTCTTTATTATGGGATTTTGCCTACTATTGGTGGAACACTCTTGTATCGGTTGTTCCAAAGGAACGAGTTACTTGGGACTTTTTCCAAACAGAGTTTCGCAAGAAATACATCAGTCAACGATTCATAGATCTGAAACGCAAGGAATTTCTCGAGCTTAAACAAGGTCGTATAACCGTATCTGAGTATGAGCACAAGTTTGTGAGGCTTAGCCGATACGCCCGCGAGTGTGTTTCATCTGAGGCTGCTATGTGCAGAAGATTTGAAGAAGGATTAAACGCAGATATAAAATTACTGGTGGGTATACTTGAAATAAATGAGTTCATGGTACTTGTTGAGTGAGCTTGTAAAGCCGAAGAGCTAGGGAAAGAAAAACGAAAAGTTGAATTTGAAGCTAGAGATTTTCGTAAGAGATCAGCGGGTAAATTTTCTCAATCATCATCAAAGAGGTTCAAAAATGACAATAGCCGATCCAAAGCTAATACAGGGATCTCTATACGAGAGTGACCACCAGTGAGTTCACGAGCTACCTCGATTGCTAGTGTCAGCAATACTCGACTGAATAAACCCGAGTGTCAACAGTGTGGTAGACGACATTTTGGTGAATGTTGGGGTAAGTCCAACAATCGAGCTTGCTACAAGTTTGGTTCGCAGGATCACTTCATTCGGGATTGCCTGGAGTTAGCTGAAAAGGATAATATTCAGAGTGCAAGACCAAGCGGTACTGTAGCTAGAGGTAGACCACCCCGAAATGTGGGAGGTAGGAGCGGCACTCAGAGAGGGACTTCGGATACAGCTATTCGATCAGAGGCTCGTGTGCCTGCTAGAGCCTATGCCATTCGTGCCCGAGAGGAGGCTTCAGCTCCAGATGTCATCATCAGTATATTTATTCTCTTTAATACTAGTGTAATTGCTCTAATTGAACCCGGTTCAACTTATTCCTATGTGTGTGAAACATTAGTATCCAACAAGACTCTACCTATTGAGTCTACTGAGTTTGTGATTCGGGTTTCGAACCCCCTGGGCCGGTGTGTGTTAGTTGATAGAGTGTGCAAGAATTGCCCTTTGATGATTCGAGATTCATGTTTTCCGGCTGATTTGATGTTACTATTGATAAACCGTAAAAGTAACATGGTTTAAGCCCACATTTAGTATGCTTTTGGATGAATTAAGCCTCGATTTATGTAAAAAGGTGCTTTTAATCCTTTCTTTTCATGTCTTATACTCAGGAAAGCACCTAAGGATGGAAAGAACGAGAAACGGGCCTAAAATGGACCAAATTGGGCCAAAGAGGAAATCGACATGCCTGGACTTAAGCCCACACGACCGTGCCATGCCAATCTACTAGAACACGGCCTGATCTCGACTTACACGGCCGTGTCTCATTAAAGAAGTCCGAACACGGCCTGACCACTAGTCACACAGGTGTGTGCCATGGCCGTGTCCCTGTCGTGGCAAAGAGTAATTTCATTCGGATTTGGATACTTTGGGGCGAAGAAACATATTTCGAAAGCCTATATAAACCCCCTAAGTGTTACTTGAAAGAAGGCGATTAGCTAGGCCAAGGAGCCGAGCCAGAAAGACCAGATTTGTGGAGAATCACTCGAAGATAGCCAGTTGATCCATCTCAAGAAGCCGGAATTCTACTCAAGACGGCGGATCTCTCCTCCAATTCCTTCAGGGAGTTTTAGGGGTTTCTTATGTTTTGTTTTATCTTTTCTTCTGAGATGTTTTCTTTATTTGATATGAACTAAACCCTTCAGATACCTGAAGGGGATGAAACCTAAGACGGATCTTGTTATCATTTTCTGAACTATATGATAAATGTTTGACTTGTTCTTAATTATGTGTGCTTAATTCTTGTGTTGATATTTCCGGGATATTAATTCAAATATGATGTGCTTAGGTGTAGGAGCAAAAGTCCCTGCTTAAGAGTAGATCTAGCATAATTAAACGGAGTTGATCGCGCGCCTAGAGATAGGGTGACGAGATTTTTCCGGATTAGGGTGAAACCTAATATGGGAGTCCATAGATCGAGTTAATGCGATTCTAGGGGTTATAATTAGAAAGAGATTTCAATTAATCAACCTAGGGTTAGACGTTATTCGCTTAGAGAGAGGGTTTAATGTAACTTAGGGAATCTTACGGATCAAGTCAAGTGAATAAATCGTCTGGTTCAGTGTTAGATAACAAGAGAAGTCTAGGTAGATTCTTCCTAGGGTATCGTCTTAATCAATTGGTTTTTCTTCCAAGTTATTTTTCCCAATTCATTCTCTTTTTGTCTTTGCGTCTTTAGTTTAGTTGATAGTTAAATTTAGATTAGATAAACATTCACTTAATTGTTAGGCTAAATAATAGAAAGAGAGTTAGTATTAGTACTTTTGGTTCCTTTAGGATTCGATATTTCGGTCTTGCTAAGCTATACTATTATTCGATAGGTGCGCTTGCCTTACAATCGTTGTTAGAGTTAGTTTCCAGGTTCGATCATTTTTTATTATAAATTTTAAAGCTCTGATTTTGACAATCAACTACCATTTGATGAGTTCGATATTATCCTTGGTATGGATTGGTTAACCGTGCATGATGCAGTAGTGAATTGCAGACGAAAGACTATTGATCTGCGGTGTCAGAATAATGAGATAATTCGAATTGAATCTACGGATTTGAATGGACTACTAGCAGTGATATCTTCAATGTTGGCTCGACAATATTTGAGAAAGGGTTGTGAAGCTTACTTTGCCTATGTGATCGATAGTAAAGTAACCGAAAAGAAGATAGAATCTGTACCAGTTGTCTGTGAGTATCCGGATGTGTTCCCGGAGGAATTGCTGGGATTGCCACCTGTTCGGGAGGTAGAGTTTGGTATTGAGTTAGTGCCAGGGACGACTCTGATTTCGATAGCTCCGTATAGAATGCAACCGATCGAATTAAAAGAGTTGAAAGCTCAGTTGCAAGAATTGACAGATAGAGGTTTTGCTCGACCAAGTTTCTCTCCCTGGGGTGCGCCAGTTCTATTTGTGAAAAATAAAGACGGAACTTTAAGAATGTGCATCAACTATCGACAACTCAATAAAGTGACCGTAAAGAATAAATATCCGTTGCCATGTATCGATGATTTATTTGATCAGCTAAAGGGTTCGTTCTTGATCACAATGGTCTATGGTAGCTTTAGAAGGCTTCTTTGGGGAGCTTTAGAAAACATTATTCCTATTGATGGGACCCCATGATTAGCAATTAGAGACTTAAATGCTGTAACAGCCTAATTTTGGGTCTAGTCAGAACAATGGTTTTGGGACTACAAATCCGCCGTAGTAAAATTTATTTTTATTATATTTTTATGGTCTACAATTTTACGAAATAGTTTCGTGAAAATTTCGTTCGAAAATTTTGACGTTTGAGCACTCAATTTAGCAAAAAGGACTAAATTGTAAAAAGTGCAAAAGTTGAGTTCTATATGCTAGAGGTGTCTAATTGCTATGAAATTTTAAATTGAAGGTCCTTATATGGTAATTAGACCATTTGTTAAGATAGTGGACAAAAATGGACATGGTGAGATAAAATTTTAAAGTTTTAAGTGAAGGGCATTTTGGTCATTTGGTAAATAAAAGAATAAAAAGGGAAAATCAAGCCAAAATCTTGTCCATCTTCTCCCCCTTGTGCCGAAAATTAGAAGGAAGACATAGCTAGGGTTTGGACAACTTTCAAGCTTGACTGTAAGTCCGTTCTTACCCTGCTTTTAATGCTATTTACATTTTTGAAGTCGTTATCACTCGATCTATCTATCTCTACCATTGATTTAAGGAATAATCAAGATCTAGGGTTTGACCCATGTTAGACATTTGTGTATTTTAATGTCTAATGCTAGAAAATAAATGTTTGGTGTTAGATAAACAACTTTTACTAAGTGATTTTTGATGAAAATGCTTAAAAGGACTTATTTGTAAAAGTTATAAAATATGTAGTAAAAGTGTGTTTTAATGAAAATTGGGGGCTATTATGGTTATAAAAATGGTTTGGCTAGGTTGTACATTAAAGAAATTGAATAGATTTCATTTTACAAGCCTTGGGACGAATTTGTAAAAAAATGTGAAATGTTAGGGCAAAAAGGTAATTTTTCCATAATATGATGTTTGGACTGACTTCAATAATTTGAATATTAAAAAAAGCTAAATTTTCTTTTATAGATTAAGAAAAATGAAGTTCGGACCTTGACCGGGAAAAGAATAAGGTATTTGATGATTAAATCATTTTCTACTATTTTGTACCGAGGTAAGTTGGTGTATAAATAAAGGCAATGTTATATTTGTATTTTTATGTGTTTTATTATGCATGAATTTTATGAATGACAATGTGGATACGTTCAATGACGAATTGACAAGTGAGAAATCCCGTTTGAACCTTAGGAATAGATTAGGATACGAGTGACATGTCACTAGGAAACCATGTGATATATGTGATTTATGTGATTCGGGTGTCGGTATCGTACGTCTACCAGTGGCTGGGTAGTCTGGCATGTGTTGCAGATACCTGACAGCTTGTGTGAGCAGCACTACATAGTTACGTCTTGATTGACAACTTGTGTGAGCAGACCCGTGATTAGCTCGAGAGCGAGCCCCTATGTGTTATGAGATATGAGGTAGCATTGGCTACTTATGTGGCACTTATGTGCAAGACTTTCCTTGTATCCGATTAGTATTCCAAGTGTTCAACGGGTATGTTAAAGACGAGAAAGAGTATGATATGTTACGATTTGGTACAGGTACATGTATTTACGAAAACTCATAAAAATGAGCTCGATATGTGATGAACACTTGGTAAGATTAAGAATGATTATGTTTATGAACCTATGATGACAAATATGTAACTTGTGTTATACTAAGTGTATGATATTCATGTTTAATGTTGCTTATTATTTGTATGTGAACTTACTAAGATATAAAGCTTACTCCCTTCCTTTCTTTTATCTTTTAGTGTAACCAAGCTAGCTCGGGATTGGAGATTTGTCGGAGATCTATACACACTATCTACAACGATTATTTTGGTACCAATGAATTCGTATTTTGAGTTATGGCATGTATAGGGACTTGGTCATTTTGTTATGTGTCATAATTGATTTAGCCAAATGTGTTGGCTTATGTTGGTTGATAATTCATTTTGTAAATGGCCATTGAAATTGGCTAATATTGGTTTAAGTATATATATGCATATGATGATGTTTTTCATGGATGTGGGAAATTGCATGGTTTGAGTTGATAAGCATGTGATGGTTGTATGTGATAGATGGTAACATATGAATAAGTGTTGATCTCTTGGTTATGGCTGATTTGGTTGAATGTATATGATTGGATTGGTGCTATGTTTTGTTGTGTAGGAATGTGCATGGAATGGTGACAAAATGGCTTGGTAAATAGCCTTATTTTGTCCACATGGGTAGACACACGGGCTTGTGTCTAGGCTATGTGTGACACACGGCTTGCCCCATGGACGTGTGCTCCAACCGTGTTTCCCCTACACCTTAATTGTTACAAAATAGAATGTCTAGAATATAGCACACAGCCAGAGACACGGGTGTGTGTCTCGGTCGTGTGGGCTACACGGCCTTGGACACCGACGTGTGCCCTGGCCGTGTGAAGTCTGCACCTATTTTATGAAAAATTATAAAAATTAAATCGACCACGAGGCCTAGCACAAGGGCGTGTGGCATGGCCGTGTGGCATTAGTCAGAAAGCTCCCTATTATAACACGATCTGTAGCACGGGCATGTCCAAGGGTCACACGGGCGTGTCCCTTGGACTACACGGACGCGTGGCCCTGTTTCCATGAAAAAAATTTCTAAGTGTTGTATGATTTTCTAAAGTTCTTGATTTAGTCCTGAACTGCTTCTAATCTATGTTTTGGGCCTCGTAGGCTCGTTTTAGGGACGATATGAATGTATGTGAAAAGTTTTAAATTTGGATGGAAATTACGTCTCAATTTTGTATGTTTGCTTGTGTTTATGTTCGGTAATGCCTCGTACCCTGTTCCAGCGTTGAATACGAGTAAGGGGTGTTACAAATGCCATTCTTGCCTCTAGTGAAGAGAGAGGGGGACGAACCCTAGGAAAATAGTGTACATTGCTCGGTGACTTTATGGATTCTAATGAGCTATATGATTTGGGTTTTTAAGGGCCACAATTTACATGACAGCAAGGTGGGGGGTTTTGTTAGACAAGGCCATTTGCAATGATGCTTGTAGTGTTGCTTTTCTCACAGAGCACTGCAACACCCCTTACCCATATTCAACGCTGGAATAGGGCACGAGGCATTACCTAGCTTAAAATTTCTTGAACATGTAAAACCGGGTCATAAAATTTCGTCAAATTTAAAACTTTTCCAACACATGCATTTTGTTCCTTATATGGGCTTATAAAGCTCAAAACATCCATTAGCATGGTTCGGGACTAAACCAAGAACTTTGGAAACTTTTGGAAAAATTTAGAAGATTTTGTCAAAACAGGAGACACACGTCTGTGCCCGTGTAACTCTTTGTTTATGACGTCATCATCAAAATAGGGTCAAACGAACTTGGCACACGCCCATGTCGTTAGACTGTGTCTGTCACATGGCTGAGACACATGGCTGTGTCATTGCCCGTGTGGCCTAGAAGTTGGCTATTTTCCAAGCCAGTTCCCAATATAAAACACAAACACTTTTGTATCCATTTCATCAACATGTATCATGCTATAATTGGACATCCGAATATCCAATTTTGCATACACATTCCCATACACATCGTCATTCATGAATTCATTTGTAAACCACATCCACAACATCTCAATTATGCAATTACCACCTACATGAATAACCACATCATAGGTGTATAACAACCATCAATATTGGCCATCTCCAAATAGCCTTAATCAAAATGAACATTTATTAAATAAGGGCTAATATTTTGGGCCATAAGAAATATGACATATATGACAAAACGACCAATCCTACTATACATGCCATAACCCAAAAATTAATGTATCTGAATATACCAAGTGTTCCAATTGATAGTGTGATAGAATCTCCAACGTCCACCGATCCCCGAGCTAACTTAGCGATACTACAAAGCAAGGGAAAAGAGAGGGGAAGTAAGCATAAATGCTTAGTAAGTTCATATGCAAATAATAAGAAATTAATAAACTTGTGTGAATAAATCCTCACAATAATTACTTAAGATGATATAATCATTATATAACATGCTTACACCTTATTACTCATGTTCACATTAATCTGTCAACTTGAGTCACTGTCACTAAATTATTTATTTCTCGAGCTACAAAGCTCCGAATGAAGAACTGTTAATTTTCCCTGAAACTAGACTCACATAACTTATTACCATAGAAATTTCAGAATTTTTGGTCTAGCCAATTAGTACAGTTTATTCATTAAGTTTACCCCTGTTTTGCTGTCCAATAGTTCTAGCACTTCTTCACTACGAGTCAATTTTCTCCTCGTATAAAATTCATATGATGTTCTCATTTACTTCACTTGAAAATAGACTTATTAAGGATTTCAATCATATGAATTATACTTCATAATTATTTTTGTACAATGTTTACTGATCTTCCAAATTTGGAACAGGGGATTCTGAAATTCATTATGAACCTGTCTCACTAAAATTCAAATATCTCATAGTTCACACTTCTTTTGCTTACTCTATTTCTTTTATAACAAAAATAGACTCACTAAGCTTTAATTTCATATCTCACCCAGCCTTTAATTCAATTTCCCCCATTTTTGGTGATTTTTCAAAGTTATACTAATGTTGTTGCCCACAACTGTTTTAATGTCAATTTCACTCATTCATTAATTCTTTGTGTTCACTTTCATTTATACACACTTACCCCAAAGCATAATATAACTTGGCACATAACAACCAAGTGATCATAGACACATCTTACTCATTTGCATCCTTATCAATAATGCATCATAATCCGAGCACATTATTTATGAGTCTCATATACATACCTGTGCTTAGTCATAATACTCACATACCCTACTCTTACTTATCTTGAGCATACTCCTTGAATTTCCTATTGAACTACTTGTAATATTAGGGATGTTCGGGACATCTTGTACACCTGGTAGGATGCCAATGCCATATTCCAGGTATGGTCTTACATGGGATCACAAATCGGTACCGATGCCATGTCCCAAACATGGTCTTACACTGACTCTCCTCTATCCGTGCTGATGCAATGTCCCTGACATGGTCTTACACTAATACAACTTGAGGCCAATGCCATGTCCCATACATGGTCTTACACTGGCACACCCACTGCCATGGTCCAACCATGGTCTTTTCCGTTAATTCATCACGAGTCGTAGTACGAATGTACTTGACCCTGCATTTCTCACGATTGATCCTTCAATCCAATCTCGTACTTGCATAAAGTCATGATTAGATAACAAACATATAAAAAATAATACATCATCTCAATTCAAATTTAATAATCGTTCACTATAGACTAACCGTATGAACTTACCTCAACGGGAATTGGTCATTTTGATTAACATTTCCCCGTACTTGGTCCAAATCTTGATTTCTTTGATCTAAAATGTCACATTTCACTTAATTATCACTCACATTACTCATTTCAATACAAAAATCATACTACGACAAATTTACAATTTTGCCCCTAAACTTTCTCATAATTATGATTTTGCCCCTAGGCTCGTAATATGATTTTTATTCAATTTCTATAAAATTCAAGGTCAGCCGAACCTTTTTCTCTTCCAAAGCAACCTCAAATTCTTATTATTTCACACTTTTAGGAGCATTTACAACTTTTACTAATTAACCCGTTTTAACAATTTTCAACGAAAATCACTTTGCAAAAATCGTTCTCCTAACCTCGTGCACCCTTATTCTACCATTAAACATCAAAATGGACTAATATCTAGCATGGGTCAATTTTTAAACTTAATTTTTCATGCAAATAAATGGTAAAAATAGAAAGGTTAAGCTTCTAGGATATCAAAAATACGAAGAACATTAAAAACGGGGCTCAAATGCACTTACAATTGAGCTTTGAAAAAGCTTGAAACCCTAGCCATGGCTTCTTGAAAATTTCGGCAGCATGGAAAAGAGAATGAGCAGATTTTTGGGTTTCAATTTTGTCTTTTATGCCTTAAAACACCCAAATGACAAAAATACCCTTTTTACTAAACCATCAATTTTTATCCTTCCATGACTAGTTTTGTCCATAACAAAATATGATGGTCTATTTGCCATTTAAAGACCTCTAGTTTAAACCCCCATTTAAATCAAGTACTTATGTTCTAGAACTCATACTTTGCAATTAATGCAATTTAATCCCAATAATAAAATGGGGCACTTTATCGATAAAAATTACTTAACAAAATTTGCATATCATCACCCAAACATATCATAGACTCTAAAAAAATCATAAATTAAATATTTTTTTTACTTTGGGTTTGTGGTCTTGAAACCACTATTCCAACTAGGCCTTATTTTGGGCTGTTACAATTCTCCCTCTTAGGGATTTTCGTCTCCGAAAATTTTACCAAAAGATAAGCTTAGGATTTATTTCGGAAAGCACTGTCAATTCTCATACAGCTTCGGCATCCTCAACAACTCACTTCTTAAACTAAGATTCTGAACTGTACTTTCTTATCCTGGACATAAGAACCACATCACTGAATTTTCTCAAGTTCTGACGAAATACACACTGATAAGTAACTGGCCTCATTCTATCAATAGTCTTATACTCTTCGATGAACTGTAAATCACTTTTCTTTACTTACCAAATAACATAAAATAAAATAAAATAAAATAATTTCTATCACAAAGATACTTTCAGAAGCACCTGTCACTTATCTAAGTTTCAATACTCTTACCTTTCAGTTCTATATGCAATTTCTGATAACCTATAATTGATTTCTTGGTACACAAACTCTATCTCGAAACAGCAAATAAATGGTCAGTTTCCGACCTGGAGTTCTGAATCAAAAGTTAGTTCCTATCGAACACTTCTAACTTACCCTTTACTGACAAAATTCTAAGCTTCACAAAATTATGGAATAAGCATCATTATTTCTGAATAATAATCAATTTCTAATTCACATCATAAGATTCTTTTCATGCAGTATTAACTGAGTGCAAGCATAAACTACCATTTTCCCGTTCTTATATCAAAATACACTTCAAACCAATAAACTATCTAGACTAATAATTGAATCGGTCTTGGCTATTTCACAGTACTCTTCTAAAGGAACAATTTTCATCTGGTTGCCATGATAACTCAGACATGTATCCTTACGAATCAATGATCCTTAAATCAACTATACAGTTTCAATGATACATAACAATCTCGTTTTAACTCATTGAGATATATCAAATTACTCAAAAATAACAACCATAGCGCAGATTCCAACTCGATCCTTCACTATTTACTCTTTTATCAATGTTGATTCCTTTCCCAAAATCTAAAGATAGATCACATCTAATAAAATTCATTTTACTGTTAATTCTCAAAATACTGAACCATATTGGAATTGCATCTCTCTGACAATTAAAATCGTAGTGCCATTTCAAGGCTAACATTTTAGTCACATCGGTAAACAATATTTTAACCAATGCAAAAGCACAATCTTTACACATCTGACAACAGTAACACTGTACGTTCACTATCAAACTAGATTTCATAATCAAAAAAGTATGATTACTTCCAGTAAAGGAATATCTCTTGCATAATTAACAAAATATAGTTGATAAGAAATCCGAGATAAGGAAATCCAAGATTCGATACCGTACTAGAAGTATGAGAATATAGCTCATAAGAGAAATAATACTGACTTCCACAATTCTCAGAAAATTTCCAGAAGGAAAATAATACTTATAAGCACTGAACGATAACAGAAGCAACATAGTCTTCAAATACACATTTCACAGAATAACAATTAGTGGAAACTGAATTTCAACATCATATGAACTTTACTATCACTTTTCTATCAACTCATTTTAATAGAATACCAGAAAAGATAAAAGATAGAGTAATACCGATCACGGCCCAAACAGATTAACACTACTTTCATCTATCACTGAAATCAACTAGCATTCTCATATGATAAGAACCCCGAACGAGTCGATTAGTCAATATTAACTTTTGCCTTAACTATAACATTGAGAAACCCGGATGATTTTCATAAAATTTCATCATAACACCCAGTTATTTTAGGCCAATTAACACACATATTCACGGTATTCTTCCGTATCCTTTGTCTCTTCCGAAGGTTCATCTGGGAATTTCCTCACTTTCTATCATTTTAAAAAATATCAATAATATTCACTCACATTTCACATGATACATTAATATGTAAAAACATAAGTAAAAAGGATGTATCATTTACGTATAAACTTACTCATTTCAAGTCTTACCACATTCTAAATACATATCATAAACATTGCTCACATTTATATGCACTTATACCCTGCACTTGTCATCACATAGTCACACGAAATTTTATTTAGTCAAAGTTTCCCGATAAACACTTCAAAATAATACCAAATACACGGTGGTTTCGCACACGGCCTACCAGTAATAATAAATACGATAGTATCGCACACAGCCCACCAATAATAATATATATGGTGGTATCGCACATAGCCCACTAATAATAATAAATACGGTGGTATCGTACACAGCCCACCAATAATAATAAATATGGTGGAATCGCACACAGCCCACCAATAATAATAAATACGGTGGTATCGCACACAGCCTACCACTAATGACATATTCATATGCTGCCATGGTTAACCCATGGTATTTATTGTCAATCCATCACAGGTCTTTAAACGAAAGTACCCATTTCCGGCGTTCTACTCGATTCACACATTTAATTCCTTTTTCATAACTTCTCAACATTTATAATATTTTATGCTTATCTTTTGATTTGCAATTATCACACTTTATTCATTATCACATACACATCATGAATTATACTCCATACCTTCCCAAGTTTGGCTAATCAAAACACACTTTCTGTACAATTAGACTTAGCTCGGTTGGAAAGCGCATCTGCCTAAAAAAATAATTATGAACAGGGTCAGGAGTCATCACACTATCACAGTTCAATATGACATGTATAGCTAGACTCAATCCCATGCTAGGTTAGTCCTAGAATCAACTAAACCATGCTCTGATACCACTAAATGTAACACCCCTTACCCGTATCCAACGTTAGAACAGGGTACGAGGCGTTACCGGCCTTAAAATTTCTTGAAATGTAAAACCGGGTCATAAAATTTCGTCAAATTTAAAACTTTTATAACACATGCATTTTGTTCCTTATATTGGCTTATAAAACTCAAAACATCCTTTAGGATGGTTCGGGACTAAACTGAGAACTTTGTAAACTTTTAGAAAAATATAGAAGATTTTGTCAAAACAGGGGACACACGCCCGTGTCCCTAACCCGTGCAACTCTCTGTTTATGACGTCATCATCAAAATCGGGTCACACGGACTTGGCACACGCCCGTGCCCTTAGACCGTATCTATCACATGGCTAGACACATGGCTGTGTCTCTACCCGTGTGGCCTGGAAGTTGGCTATTTTCCAAGCCAGTTCCCTAGATAAAACACAAACTCTCTTGTATCCATTTCATCAACATGTATCATGCTATAATTGGACATTCGAATATCCAATTTTGCATACACATTCCCATACACATCGTCATTCATGAAATCATTTGTAAACCACATCCACAACATCTTAATTATGCAATTACCACCTACATGAATAACCACATCATAGGCGTATAACAACCACCAATATTGGCTATCTCCAAATAGCTCTAATCAAAATGAACATTTATTAAATAAGGGCCAACATTTTGGGCCATAAAAAATATGACATATATGACAAAATGACCAAGCCTACTATACATGCCATAACCCAAAAATTAATGTATCTAAATATACCAAGTGTTCCAATTGATAGTTTGAGCGAATCTCCGACGTCCATTGATCCCCGAGCTAACTTGGCGATACTACAAGGCAAGGGAAAAGAGAGGGGAATTAAGCATAAATGCTTAGTAAGTTCATATGCAAATAATAAGAAATTAATAAACTTGTGTGAATAAATCCTTACAATAATTTCTTAAGATGATATAATCATTATATCACATGCTTACACCTTATTACTCATGTTCACATTAATCTGTCTACTTGAGTTACTGCCACTAAATTATTTATTTCACGAGCTACAAAGCTCTGAATGAAGAACCATTAATTTTCCCTAAAACTAGAAACTTCTTACCATAGAAATTTCAGAATTTTTGGTCTAGCCAATTAGTACAGTTTATTCATTAAGTTTACCCCTGTTTCGTTGTCCAACAGTTCTGACTCT
The DNA here is from genome assembly GCA_005393395.2 of Gossypium australe. Classification (NCBI taxonomy): domain Eukaryota; kingdom Viridiplantae; phylum Streptophyta; class Magnoliopsida; order Malvales; family Malvaceae; genus Gossypium; species Gossypium australe. Next base: position 69,453,306 of record CM016615.1, read on the forward strand.
TCTTCACTACGAATCAATTTTCTCCTCGTATAAAATTCATATGATGTTCTCGTTTATTTCACTTGAAAATAGACTTATTAAGGATTTCAAGCATATGAATTATTCTTCATAATTATTTTTGTACAATGTTTACTGATTTTCTAAAGTTGGAACAGGGGATTTCGAAATTCATTCTGACCCTGTCTCACAAAAATTCAAATATCTCATAATTCACACTTCTTTTTCTTACTCTATTTCATTTATAAAAAAAAAGAATAGACTCATTAAGCTTTAATTTCATATCTCACCTAGCCTTTAATTCAATTTCCACCATTTTTGGTGATTTTTCAAAGTTATACTAATGCTGCTGCCCACAACTATTTTAATGTCAATTTCACCCATTCATTAATTCTTTGTGTTCACTTTCATTTATACACACTTACACCAAAGCATAATATAACTTGGCACATAACAACCAAGTGATCATAGACACATCTTATTCATTTGTATCCTTATCAATAATGCATCATAATCCGAGCACATTATTTATGAGTCTCGTATACATACCTGTGCTTAGTCATAATACTCACATATCCTACTCTTACTTACCTTGAGAATATTCCTTGAATTTCCCATTGAACTACTTGTAATATTAGGGATGTTCAGGATATCTTGTACACCTGGTAGGATCCTAATGCCATATCCCCGATATGGTCTTACATAGGATCACATATCGATGCTGATGCCATGTCCCAAACATGGTCTTACACTGGCACTCATCTCGAGCCGATGCCATGTCCCAATCATGGTCTTACATTGGCACACCCACTTCCATGGTCCAACCATGGTCTTTTCCGTCAATTCATCACAAGTCGTAGTACGAATGTACTTGACCCTACATTTCTCACGATTGATCCTTCAATCCAATCTCGTACTTGCAGAAAGTCACGATTAGATAACAAAAATATATAAAATAATACATCATCTAATTCAAATTTAATAATCGTTTACTATAGACTAACCATATGAACTTACCTCGACGGGAATCAGTCATTTTGATTAACATTTCCCTGTACTTGGTCCAAATCTCGATTTCTTTGATCTAAAATGTCACATTTCACTTAATTATCACTCACATTACTCATTTTAATACAAAAAATATACTACGACAAATTTACAATTTTGCCCCTAAACTTTCTCATAATTACGATTTTGCCCCTAGGCTCGTAGTATGATTTTTATTTAAATTTTATAAAATTAAAGGTCAGCCGAACCTTTTTCTCTTCCAAAGCAACCTCAAATTCTTATTATTTCACACTTTTAAGAGCATTTACAACTTTTACTAATTAACTCGTTTTAACCATTTTCAACGAAAATCACTTAGCAAAAATCGTTCTCCTAACCTCGTGCACCCTTATTCTACCATTAAACATCAAAATGCACAAATATCTAGCATGGGTCAATTTTTAAACTTCCTTTTTCATGCAAATAAATGGTAAAAATAGAAAGGTTAAGCTTCTAGGATCTCAAAAATACGAAGAACATTAAAAACGGGGCTCAAATGCACTTACAATTGAGCTTTGAAAAAGCTTGAAACCCTAGTCATGGCTTCTTAAAAATTTCAGCAGCATGGATAAGAGAATGAGAAAATTTTTGGGTTTCAGTTTTGTCTTTTATGCCTTAAAACACCCAAATGACAAAAATGCCCTTTTTACTACACCTTCAATTTTTACCCTTCCATGACTAGTTTTGTCCATAACAAAATATGATGGTCTATTTTCCATTTAAATACCTCTAGTTTAAACCCCTATTTAAATCAAGTACTTATGTTCTGGAACTCATATTTTGCAATTAATCGATAAAAATTACTTAACAAAATTTGCACACCATCACCCAAACATATCATAGACTCTAAAACAATCATAAATTAAATAATTTTTTGCTTTGAGTTTGTGGTCTCGAAACCACTGTTCCAACTAGGCCCTATTTTGGGCTGTTACAAGCATAGTTTCTCACTTGCCAATACTCAAATTAGATCACAATCCCCTATACATCTCCCTCAGGTCTGAGCTCCAATCGCCTAGGGGATGCCCTTTTCATTTTCTTGCAGGTTGGGTTGAGCATCCTGCTTTTTCTGATTTGGTTAAGCAGAATTGGTGTGTTTCCAAAAATATGTCTAAGACCCATTCTGACATTACAAATCAGGTTAGACTCTAGAACAAAACTGCGTATGGTCACATTTCTTCTCAAAAAAGACAATTGATTGGGAAACTCAATAGTATCCAAAGAGCCTTGGACTATGCAAATTCTGTCTACCTTCATCAGGTTGAAATGGAGGTCAAGAAAGAACTAGAAAATGTGTTGTATCATGAAGAACTCTTATGGTGTCAAAAGTCAAGATGTGACTGGTTGTCCCTTGGTAATCGCAACACCAAATTCTTTCATACGTGAACTTTGTGAAGGATAAAATAGAATAGAATTAGAGCCCTTAAAAATGACTTGGGTGAATGGTTTATTGAAGTAGATGAGCTAAAATTTGAAGCAATTAAATTTTACGATAAATTATATGGCTAACATCCATGTCCTTGAGAAATTTACCTCCTAATGCCTTTCCGTGCCTATGTGAGGAAGACATCTGTTTCTTAAATAAACCAGTTTCTGATGAGGAAATTAAGATTGCACTTTTCGATATGGCTCCCCTAAAGGCCCTAGGTAGTGATGGCTTTCATGCCTTATTCTATGAAAGTCAATGGGAGCATGTCGGTCCTTCAGTTTATGAATAGGTTAAAAGTGTTTTTTCTAGTGAGCAGATTGACTCATACTTAAACAACATGCTCATTGTGCTTGTCCCCAAGATTCAAAATTCGGAACACTTCTTTCAATTTCGTCCCATCAGTTTTTGTTTGGTCCTCTATAAACTAGTTATGAAATTCATAGCAAACAGCTTCAAAGACATTTTTCTGAAGATTATCACACTAGAACAAGCCAGCTTCGTAGCAGGCAGAAACATCACGGATAACATTATCATTGGGTAGGAGGTATGTCACATCTCAAAAATCGGGTTAAGAGAATCGGGTAAGTAAATCAATGGTTAGTGAACTGAAAACCTTAAATATATTTTATATTTAAATAATTAGAAATTGATTAAATAAAATATTAGAATAATTAAATTTAATAATTTTAGGTTAGGAAATTAAAATTAGGTGTCCGAGAATTAATTTGATGAAAAAGTATTTATAAAAATGAGGTTTGAGTTTAAAATAATTTTGAAATTGGTTTTAATTGAAAAGTAATGACCTATTTGAAAAAGGGAAGAAACTGGAGGTGGTTAAATGGACAATGGCCAAATTTATAAAAATGGGTTGCCTATTTAACAACCCCCACATCTCCTTCCCTCCCATTCTTCATCTTCAAAAATTTGTCAAACACCAAACCAAAGCTTTTCTCCCAAAATTAGTTCATTTTTTATTCCTAGGCTCTCTAAACACAAAATCTCTTTTCAATTTTGAAGAACACTCATGTTTTCATCCTTAAAATCCTCGAGAGATCTTCACAGGTTTTAGCTTGAATTAACTCCATAACTTATCAATTTTGCAAAATTGAGGTGAAATTCTAACTTTTTATGATTAAGCTAAGTGAGTTGTTATTTCAATTCGAGGTTTAAATGATTTAATCAAGATCTCAATATATCACTTAATTTTAAGTTATTTTTTGGCTTGAAAATGGTAGATCTCATATTTCTTGGCTAAGATTTGGTTTTAAAGTGATTTCTAACTCATTTTGATATAATTAAAAGGTTTTGATCTTAATTTAACAAATCCTTAATGAATTTAAGCAAATTTAATGTTCCCCCTTTTTAAAAGATCACATAAGCTTTATTTTTTTGGAAAAATTAAATCGGTGAAATTGGGTAAAATTGATGCTTTAGATATGTAATTAGATTATATTTAGGATGTATGAAGTTGAAATCTAAGCTTAGAAGTGATATTTAAGTGGTTAAACACCTATTTTGAGAAAACTAGTTAAAATTTTGGTATAGAGGTTTATAGGATTTGATCTAGGATTTTGGAATGATTTAATGGTGTTTGTTGATGTTAGTAATGCCTTTGTAATGTGTTTGATGTATGTAAAAAGTGTCAATTCATTTTGGAGTCTCTACAACCATGGACAAAGGCAAATAGAAGCTTACTTGAGTATGGTAGTTGAAGCAATGGTTGCTAAGGTGAATGATTTGATATACTACATTTAAACTCCAGTACACAGACTAAGGTAAAATATGCGAATCTTGACTTTTTCCTTGTGAAAATCCATACAATTTTGGTTGATTCATTGAATATATACACTGTGCAATTTTAATGGGGAAAAAATTAAATGAACTTATGATATATATACATGGACTTTATTTTATATATAGTATATATATTAATGGGTTTTGGTAATACACATATATATAAGCGTGTGGGGTTGTATATATATTTTATGCATGAGTTTTATTATACAATATATATATATCTAGTATATATAAATATATGGGACTTTTAATGTATACTAAAATTTGACATGAAATGTCACTAAATAGGTATGTATATATATATGTAATATATATTCGTATATGGTTATGTAATGCTTGCGAAAGGATATAAAAAAATTATAATATGAATTTTTATAACATATGAATTTTATTGATAATACATATTTATGCATGCACAAACCCGTAAGTGAATTATGAGTTTTACGATATTGCGACCTTTGATTAGTCCAAAATTATACTATCATGAAATGCTAAGTGCGAGCTCAACTATAGTGTGAGTCAATTATATTTGTGTACTGTATTATATTGTGAACCATGTTAACTTGGTGAATTATATTAATATGGCGAACTGTGTTAATTTTGTGATATGTATTAATATGGTGATTTGTATTAATATGGCGAACTATGTATTGTGAGATTTTGAGTTGTATTGTATGTAAGCTAAACTATTAAGTGCCCTATGCTAAATAAAACATGTGGACAATGGTTTATGTGAGCTATGCCATGAATGATATGTGAATTTTGATTACGAGTGCAATATATGTTGCATGGAAGTGATATTATTTGCGAGCCATGCTCTATTTGTGAATTGTGAATTGCGAATTGTGTTATAATGTGCGAGCTCTACTTAATTGTGTGCCCTACGATACTGAGTATTGTGAATATGTTAAAGAGATAATTTGGCATTGTGACCTTATGGAACCAATAGATATAGTTGGCATGTCATAAGATTGTGAGTACTCACCCTTTTTATTGTGATTGGCATTATGGCCCGAGATGTATTGGAGAGAAAAGGGAATGTTGAGCATAGCTCCATTCACCGTAGATAGCGCGGTGTGTTTGGAGAGTGTGAGCATACGTGCTACACTTACATGGAGATAGCGTACGGCTTTATGAGTCATGTGGTGTGTTTTGGAGATCCATTTATTTAATGTGTGGTAATAGAGTCTACTTATAGGTGGTGATAGAGTCCCCTATATGCTTCATAAACACAAAAATGCCAATTTATCATTATTTGAGATATATGAGTTATGATGGAGCATGAACTGTTATTTTGCATGAATTTTTATTCAGTATGAACTGATATTTCATATGAATTATTATTTTGCATGAGCTGTCATTTGGTAAGAACTATTATTTCATATGAATAGATGTTTGGTGCGAATTGATAATTTATGTGATCTACCCATTTTGTGCGAATTACTAATTATATGTGCACTGTTTATTGTATGAAAATTGTTGTGTTGTGTGAGTTACTATTTTGTGTAGACTGCAATAATATGTAAATCATTATTGTTTGTCACCTTTTAACCTAACTGATATGTTTATTTGTAGTATATTTGAGCACTTACTGAGCTTTCATAAGCTCACCCTCTCTTTTATAATATTATAGTGACTTAGCTTGTGAAGAGATGTGCAAGTGAGTCATCCAAGTGATCCAAATCGAGGCTATATCTAGGTAAGTCGTTGTGTTCCCAAACCTAGTGAGGAAGGCAATGTGGGATGTAACCCCCCCACACCCCGCGAAATTTTGGGCCTAGAAAAATTGGGCCTTGGGCTTGGGAGCGCCTAAAATTCTTGAGAGCAAGGTAACGACACAAATGCATGTTAGTACTGTTGGGTTAGCAATATTGTAGTGTTTGGGGTCTTAGAGAAGTCCTGGGTTCAAACTTGAGCTTTAGCAAAAATTTTGGTTTTTGGTGAATTAAAACCTGGATGTTAGCTGAAAGGGTTTATATATTAAGTTGTGTTATTTTAGGACACAAGTGAGCTTGTGTTATGGTGGTAAGTGGCGTGTTGGGCATGCATGGGAGAGGGGGTTTGAATCCCATGGAATGCAAGTGGAAGGTTTTATTTTTCATATCTGTGGCGTGAGAGGTAGAGTTTGATTCAAACTCTGCAGAGAAGGTTTGAAACTTGGTCATCAAGTTTGAATGGGAGGTGTGGAGTGAATCAAGGAGCAATCAGTGGAGATTTTTAGGGAATTTGAATGAGAAGGGAGTCTTGGTTGAATGGAAGAGCTTGAGTAGGGGGATTTTGGCCAAGGGGGTTTCATTTGTGCATTTTCGGCAGCTTTGTGTGAGGATAGAAACTGAAAACCTCTCTGCAATTTTGGGTTTTTCTCTTTTTCATTTCGGGATTTACTTCTTTCGTGGTATCTTGTGCAACATTTTTTACCATTCGGGTCTTTCTTCCTTCTACTTTCTTTTTCTCTCAACTATCATTCATTTTTGTCAAACACAATACCAATTTCCAATTGTCAAATTCTTCACTGAAGCCTACCTTTCTTCTCCACATATTTCTCTCTACCGAATTTGATTCATCTTTTTCTTCTCTTGATTTTCTCCTTTAGCCGAATCTAACTCCTTGTCTCTCTTGATTCCCTCAGCCGATTAGTCTCTTTCCCTTATGACGCCAACCTCTGTCAAGTGGTCGATTGTTGCTTCATTCTACCGTTTCTATCGAGTAATTTTGGTAAGTATTCCTTGTCCCTATTCGGTTCTTGGTCCCTTTTTGATGGCTCTTCGCTGACAAAGCCGAATGATTCGGTTTAAGGTTGCTAACTCTTGGACCTTTCTCTTGTGTTGGATTCTTTTGATTAATGCAGCATTTCTGCAGGATAGGGGTATAGACATCTTCGGTTAGCATCATAAGTGGGTTGGACAGCATTCTTGGGGGAAGGTGAGTATCAATTCCATGCTCGTTGGGACTGAACGTTAGTATTAGATATTGATATTAACCGAAGAAAAAACATTGATGGATGTAGGTTTGGCGTTTGTGGGTTGCTTGTACAAGCTGCAAAAAAGGTGTGTAATCGTACACCCAATGTTGTTTCTGTCAAAACGATGGATGAAGGGGCGTATTCACACCCCCACTTTATTGTGAATCGGCAAAAGCCGAAAAGCCGAAACTTCGGCATCTGAGGGCTCACGAGTGTGCGAATGCTCGTAGGGACAAATCGAGCCACAACCATTGGTGATAGACCGTAGAGGCCGCCACGAACGTTCTCGTGGGCTTAGGTCGTAATGGGCCTCGTAGGGCCGAAATGGGCCATGTAGGCCCAATAGGCTCATGGGCCCTACATGGGTAAAATCCACAGTAAGCGAATAATAATAGATTGGGCAGCGAAATTCGTATAGCCGTAATGGAATTTGGGCTGAACGGGCCACACGAGCGTGTGGGCCCACTTGAGCTGAGTTTTGTGCCTTGGGCCCAATTACACTGTTCTGGCCATATAAGTTATCTGAGTCGTTCGAGACGATGGTAGGCCTTTGGAAAGGTCGTATACTGTGCCGAGACCCCTAATGAGTAAAATTACCAAAATACCCTCGAAGGGTAAATTTATCGAAATACCCTTGAAGGGTAAAATTACTGAAATACCCTCGAAGGGTAAAATTATTGAAATACCCTCGATTTGTGAAAATTACTGAAATACCCCCAACTTGTGAAATTACCGAAATGCCCCCAATTTGCAAAATTATCGAAATACCTCCGGCTTGTAAATTACCGAAATACCCCTGATTTGTAAAATTATCGAAATACTCCCAATTCGCAAAATTACCAAAATACTCCTGGTTTACAAAATTACCAAAATATCCTCGGTTTGCTAAATTACCGAAATACCCCTATAGGGTAGAATTACCGAAATACTCCTGAAGGGTAGGATTACTGAAATACCCTTATAGGGTAAAATGACTGTTTTGTCCTCGTGGATAGATGATTATTTTATGCTATGTTTCGGCTGACCTGAGCTATGATTTGTTTGTCTTTCTTGAGTATGCCATGTGATTTATATATATGTGCTTTGCATACACGACATGCTGCATGGGATTGAGATTCTGTAATTGGAGGAAGTCATTGATCTGTTAAGGTCACACGGGTCACCCGAGACGACTGTGGACCCACCGATTCGATTGTTAGGGTCGCACAGGTCACCTGAGACAACTGTGGACCTACCGACGGTTTTAAGTCACTTATATTCTGGTAGCTCTGCTGCGATATCGATTAGTGCCGCAACCGATGCTAATATTGGTGTGCTGGCTGGGTGGGTCGATTTTATCCCCACATGGTGTGTTGGTTGGTACGGGTGGTGTGTATTCGTACAATATTGCATTTCTGTTTACGAGATACAATACTGATATGGGCTAGGCTAGGCCCACTGAAACTGTACTGTGACTAAATAGAGCTCAAGCCCAAACTGCTTCTGAATTCTATCTATCTAACTAACTGTTTTTATATTAGGGGATTACACACTGAGTTTTCGTAAACTCACCGCGTTTTTAACTGTGTAGACAATCCCTAGCCTTAGACAGATCGAATCTGTGAGGGACTCGGAGATGGCCACACAATTACTTCTGTTTTTCCATTAAGTTATTCATAAGTACTTTGTTTTGGTTTGGTTTGTAATAAGGCCTCTTAAAGTTTTCGGATTTTAAATCTTAGGTTTGGTTTTATTTTAATTTATATCTGTTAGAAGTAAATCGTGGTTTTTCCAAAATGATTACTGTTTTCAAAACACTACGTTACAACTACTGTTTTCGGTTATCACGTTTCTGCAACGTTTTAAAAAAAACTTCCGCAGTTGAAGGAGATTTTGAAGGAAATCAATAACGTTTTAAAAGTGAAAAAACCTTTTTCAACGAACCTCATTTTGAAAATAAACGAACGCAAGCTGAGGCTTTACACAATTTTAAATGCCAAGAAGTTTTTAAATATTAAGAAGGGTTTTCAACGAAAACATGGTTTTCGAAAAACACTTCAATGTGACACGCCAGATTCGGGCCTAACTTCTAGGCTGGGTTTAGGGTGTTACAGACCAAATTATGAGATTTAGTATTAGACTTACTTATAATTGTCGGGTTGTAATTGGACACTATGGACTATTTAATTTTTTGGTTTAAAACTTTTATCATTACGTTTAGATAGATGATTGAATGATGGATTGTAATTGTTTGATAATTGGTTTGAATAACTGTTCGACTAATGTGTAAGTGTAGGTTGAAGAGTCACTAGTCATCGCAGTAAGCCTTAGATATTTTATATATGGTTTGGATACAAACAAGTGCTTGGCATGCATAAGATGTGACACAGAATTCGGTCAAGTCATGTAAACTGTTAAATGTTTGCTAACTAATTAATTAATAATGTTATGAGGTTGTGCGAGATGCTTTAATAAAATTTCCAAAATAAGACTTATGCGTTAAATCCTACAATACTATTGTTAAACTTTGTGAAATGGAGTTTTTCCCAACATGTCACTATATATTACATTTTAAATCTAATTATACGTTTTTAAACTAAATGGTTTTCCTAGTCCCTACAAATATAACCTTTTAAAAATACCCTACTGCATGCATGTATGTTTAACTAAAGTTTTTGAAGTAATTTTCTGTTAAATATTAGATATTGAATTAGTCTTGTTGTTGATTTTTTATCAAAGTAACGCAATGGAAACATGATATTAAGTTTTTATTAAATCTTCCATGTTTAATATGTGGTGTAATTGGTCGGTTTGTGTGTTTTGTGGTGGTCTAAACAGATAGTCACTTCAATGACTAATGTGACATTCGAAATTTGGGTTGGACCGTCCCAGCCGGGTTTGGGGCACCACAAGGTAATTCATTCTATGAGGGGCAACCAAAAAAGTAGAAGGTGGATGTCCATTAAGATTGACCTTGAGAAAGCTTACGATCGGGTGCGCTGGGAGTTCATTGAAGCCCCACTCCAGGCCACAGGTATTCCTAATTCCCTCTATAACGTTATTATGTCTGCTATCATGAATTCTTCAATGCAGATTCTTTGGAATGGGGTCCCAACGCAAAAATTCTGACCAGTTAGGGGTGGTTGTCAGGGTTGCCCACTATCTTTGTATCTTTTTGTTCCATGTATGGAGTGGTTGGGTCACAGCATCTGATCTGCTATTAATTTTGGTGAGTGGAATCCTATACACATGTCTTGTTCGAGCCCACCCTTGTCTCACCTCTTTTTTACAGATGATTTGATCCAATTTGGTCAAGCTGAAAAGCATCAGACAAAAGTTATCAAAAGAGTCCTAGATACCTTTTTTAATTTCTCAGGTCATAGGATTAATCTAAAAAAAAAACCAACATCTTCTTCTTGAGAGGTGTTGACAACAATTTAGGGAGAAGCATTAATAACTTTTTAGTTATCAAATGGTGCATAATCTGGGATGCTATCTAGGAGTGCCCCTTTTTCATGACAAGGTAATGAACAATACCCTGTGTTTCATTGTTGATAGAGTGCGTAACAAACTTTCAAGTTGGGATGTTTAGAAATTTTTTTATCTGGAAGGATCACTTTGGCTCAATCTATGTTACTAGCAATCCTAAGTTATTTCATGCAATCTATGATGATCCCTAAGGGCTTGTGTGACGAGAATGAACAGATGGTTAGGAAATTCATATGAGGGTCTTATAACGAAACTCGTAAGCCGGCTTTGGTGAATTGAGATTCGATCTGTCAACCTAGGCACATTGTGGACTTGGATTGAAGTACTTAAGAGATCACAACACCTCCTTCATTATGAAGATTGGTTTCAACATTGTGACAAACTCCAATGCTCTATGGGTTCAAATTCTTAGATCGAAGTATAGTGTGCAAGATGGTTTACCGGAGTCTCTTTCGAGAGTGTAAGGCTTATTTCTTTGGCGCTCTCTTATCAAGGTATGACCCCTAATTCGCAAAATTCTACTATGGTCACTCAATAATGGAAAAGATATAAATTGTTGGAGGGATCCTTGGATTCCAAAGATTGGTCCTTTGGTCAAACATATCTCATCTGCTTCAAAACTTAGACATGAATTGTCCCCTCAACGAGATGGTCACAGGTGATGGTTCTTGGAATCTTGATTTCTTTCGTCTTTATTGTTCTGATGATATCATTGCTAAAATTTGGTTAACATCAAGTTATGGGTTTGATTCTTAAACAGTGGCGGAGTCTGAAATTTTTTTTTTTGGGGACCAAAATTAAATTGTATATTTTTACGATAGTAAAAATGCAATTTCATCATTTTAATAGCCTATATGTTTATAATTTTTAAAGGTTTAAATCAAATTTTTATCATTTGGGGGGAGGGGCAAAGTGTAATTTTATCATTACTAATTTAAAATTTTATAAATTATAAAGGGCCTAAATTAAAATTTTTACCATTTTATGAGGGTCATGGCCCCCTTTTTCCTTTATTAAAAAACAAGAAACAAAAATTTATTTGGTAATGGCTTAAACCATTTATTTTACAAATACAAACATAAGCTAGACCTGTTCATGGGTCGGGATACCTATCAAGCTCAAAGATCCGTCTGAAATTTGGGAGGGTTTGGAAAAAAATATTAGACCCAAAAAAGAGGTTTGGACAAAAAATTAGGCATGTTTAAGATATGAGTCAGGCTCAGACTTGAATATTTAAGGCTTGAGCTTGGCTTACTCAGACTAGTTTTTAAGTTTATAATATTTTATATTATGTTATTTTTATATATGATGTAATTTACAACACATTAAAAAAAACAAACGTATACCAAATATATAATACTACAATGTAAACGTTAAAAATAATATTAAGATGATTATATAAAAAATTCAGTAGATAAAAATATATATATAATAATTAAATATTATATAAAAATAATATAAATATTTTAAAAAAATTAAAAATAATATGGCGGGCCTAAAATGGGCTTAGTTAATTTTTTTGCAAATATAAACAGGTTTTGGTAAAACTTTAGGCCCATATTTCGAGTCATGCTTGAGCAAATATAAAGTATATTAATACTATGCTTAGACCCTGTCTGAACCTAACCGGACCTAACTCATAAACAATTCTACCGCATACTCAAATTTTAATATTAAATTCAAATATATTATGAGTTAATATTTAATTCATTAATAAAATAACATATCGTAATTATTTTACTTGATAGTATATAACTTTTATACGCTTTCAATGTATTAAATAATGAATATTAATTCATATATTATTATTTAATATTAATTAGAATAGAAAATATATATTTAATTCTAGGGTAATAAGAAGCTTCCTATGAGTTAAAAAATTTTCATTGGCTTTAACAATTTCTTTCTTGAAGGAATTCCACATCCATGTGAAAAAAATTATATTGTCATAGAGATAACAACCACGTGCAAGTCCAACTTAGGTAGAATGTAGATCGTTGTCCAAGATATGGGACCATAAAACATAACCTACTTAATGGGCCCCTTTGGCCCCAAGCTGATGCACCCAGTATGGTTGAAGTTGCATTCTTCCCTTTATTGCCTTTGTAAAGATCATGTAAGTAAGACACGTTTGGTTTATAGGGCCGACGATGCTCCAATTTTCTTTCGTCTGAGTGTTGTTAGAGCTATTGAGGAGGAGGAGAAAGAGGAGGAAAGAAAACACAATAATTGCAGTGAGTTTTGTGGCTACCATTTACTGCATTTAAAAACTCTTTCAAGACCTAACATATATAGAATTTCTTATAGGTAGACATTTGGGAACTAATATTTTAAATTTTAGATTTAGATTTAAAAAATAGTATAAATTAAATAATAACTTATTTAGAAATATAATATTCATGATGATTTTTTAAATTTATGACTTTGCTAATAGCATATATAGCAATGAATTTGAAAATTAGTTTAAATTTGATAAATTTATATTTTTAATTTTTAATATATATTAAATTAAATCTTTATTAATTTATTCATAATATATACATTCTATTCTTATCATTTATATAATAAATGAAATTCAAGTTTCAAATTTATTTAAGAAACACATGATAGTAAAATATCAATTCATGTTGTTTGAAGAAAAACAATAATTGCGTGTGTAAAAGTAAAACTTACCTTCCAATAAATTTTAAAATTTTCTATTGAATTGATATTCGGCGGGATATATAAAAAAGAATTAACTTTTTAAAACAACGTTATTTTCATATGTAAGGATGATTATGTCAGTACTTTTAATAATATCTTTGAGAAAAAATCTTCAACTATATGAAAATAACTTCCACTCCACATATATATGTTGGGTTAATTAATTTTTGGCTTGAATTAGATCTTGTTTGGATTAAGTTATACATAATACTAATATTGATTATGAATTCAGTCCGACTCAAAATATAACTCAAACTTTATTTAAATCCATTTATATTTGTAAATAATTCATCTAAATCTATTAGGTCTGCTGATATTATTATTATTTTTAAAAATAATTATTTTACCTTTAAAAATATAATTATTTTGTCTACTATTTATTAATTACATGTATTACTATCACTATAAATCTCCTTTTTTTTATATTAAATTTCTAAACACAAACAATTTAATAATTTTGGAAAAATGATTTAATGTAGTTTCAATCTTTATATTCTAGTATAATATATTTGTTTTTACATGATATAAATTACATCATAAATATAAAATAACAAAAATGAATACAGTATAAATTTAAAAATGATTCGACCTTAACTTTGAATATTAAAATCCGAGTTAAGCTCACACACACATTATATTCCGTTTTATTTCATATATAAATTTCTTCATTTTGAATTTTAATTTCAAGCATCAATATTATTTTTAATAATTTTTTGTTTTCTCATATCTTTAATAATTTTTATTACTTTCATATTTAATGATTTTTAACCTCACAATTTCTATCCTTAATTATTTATACCATACACTAAAAAAAAATATCAGTAATATTCGGTATAATAGAAAAGCATATTGCATTTTCAATAAAAATTCAATTCTCAAAGGTGTCGCTAAAGTTTATTCCTAAATTATTCTTTTAATTTTTAAATTAAATGTTTTATTTTTATTTTAAGTTTTACTTGGACTTATTTAAAAGGTGAATTCACACATTAATTTACAAATTGGTTGGGATTCATGCCCAATCTGTTTGAAAAAAAATTATTTTTAAAATTTGAAAATTGATTATTGAGAGATTGATTCGAAGAATTTAGTTTCCATACTCGAAGAAAAATTTAAAAATAAATTTATTATTAGTCGTTTTGTTTTATCTTTAGATATATATTTAAAGTTGTTGGTGCACATCTCAATTCATATAAGTCGATTAAGATGTGATACCTAGCGGACAAACTTATTACTATATAGAACATTTAATATTATTATTACCTATTAGATATGAATTCACATTTATAATACATAAAATATGAAAAAATTATTATCATAAATTTAAAATTTACTTTCTTTAGTAAAACTCAATTTAAATTCATTTACCATTGATTAATTAAAATATTAAAAGGCTAGAGAGGCCTAACGAAGTGGGGGCTAATAATGATTTCCCACCTTTCGTTAAGACCCTCCAACCAACCAAAGTAAACGAAACGTGAAGCCATCATTATGGCATCAAATCTAGAAGGATCATGATTCATGAACCAATATTACTGAAAATGAATCAATAACAGAAAAACAAAACATACAATTCATCTTTACATAATTATTATCTCTTATCCCTCCTAATATATATTAATAATAATTAAATTATGTCATGTTCACCGTACAATTGAAAGAAAATATTTTATGTAAAAATAATTTTATTAAAATTTATTCAACAATTATTATAGATAGAGTGCTAAATAATTTGTATATAGAATTTATTAAACATGCGTTTAATTCTTGAATATATTTTATTTAAAAATTATATTAAAATATAAAAATATAAAATTACTATTATTTAAAATAAATTGTATATTATTTTTTTCCAACTAATTTGGTACCTCCAATTAACTCATTACATCAATAAGTGTGGATAATTTACCTTTTATAAATGTTATTTATGATGAAATTAATACTTTCCTTTAACCCTCGTTTCAATATATACAAAACTGTAAAAACCTATTAAAAGTCATCCTTCTCATTAGCAATTGAGAGTTGCATCCCTTTACTTCGTAACACACTATTTTTATTTTATTTTTAGACTTCACGTTAAGAATGTTCATTTTTATATTATGTTTTTATGTTTAAAGTATTATAAATTTATATTAATAATATTTTTATATCATGTTTATATTATTCTTTTATCTGGTTATATTCTGGGTAGTTGTAGTAATTTTATTTAAAATTTACCTTTTATGTTTGTAATGTGTTATACTTGTATTATATCTTAATTCATCATATATATTTTATGGAGAAAAGATGATATGAAACTGGGATACCATACCATTTGTATCCCTTTTCAATAATTTAATGTCATTCCAGCATTTTCATCCTAAATTTCAACACATTATGTTGGATTTGATTATTTTTTTCAAAAAAAAAAACTAAAATAACATTAAATTATTAGAAAGGGATATAAATGACATGGTATCCTTGATTCATATAATCATTTCTCATATTTTATATGATTGGTTAATCAAATTCAAATTAGAGAAAAAAATATTCATATTAGGTTTAGAATTATTTTTATGTAGGGAGTATCGTAAATTTATATATGTAACGCCTAAATTTTGAACATTTGTTTGGTAAATTCTCTTAATAATTAAGTCTCTGTATTTGTGGTTAAGTCTTTTGTTTATGTGTTTGTGATTGGGCGTTCGAGTCTTCCTTCTTGAATTTTACTGTTTATTTTGGTTTTACCCTTATCCTTAAACTCTCAACTTAAATTTATTTATGCGTTAATCTGTATCAAGAATGAGCTTGCTGGTTCAATGATTCAACTTCTATATATCTTTTGGTTTTGTGTTCAAGTCTCTGCGTATACAATAAGGAAACATTTTCCTTCTCTTCATCTTATTTTTTTTCTTTATTCCTTATTTTCCTTCCCTTGTGTTCTTTTTCCCGCTTTTGCCTTGTTTTTTATTTCTTGTTGCCATTTTTGTTGCTATTACGACGGGGAAACTTCGTATTTCGTTGTCTTTGATTATTAGGATAATTGCGTAAGTTTGATATGAATTTCTATTAGTATTGTTTGTTCATCTTGTCGAAGTGGGGTTCGCTTAGTTGCTTGAATTCTTTGATTAAGTGTTTGTTTGGTCTTCTCGTAGACAAAGATCGTGAGAACAACGTTCCCCAAACATTTTAGTTCTATGAATTGATGTTTGGTGCGAAGGTAATGGGTGGAATCTTTGAGTTCGGGGTTTATCGAAACTTATCGATGCAACTCAGTTTTGTACTCTAATTTTAGCGTTTCGTTGTGATTAATTGTGTAATTGGCCTTTGGATTGTTGTTTTTAGGCTCTGGATTCACCTTGGCCGCTTCAATGTTGAAACTGTGTCAGGTGTGTAACGAAAACCCGAATTCTTACGAATGAAAAAGGCCAAAAAACATGGCTATCGATGCCACACGACCGTGTGATAGATCGTGTGTTAGGCCGTCTGGTAGGCCGTGTAACTCACTGTTTTGGAATTAGAGACATACGGGCTAGAGACATGGGCGTGCGTGTAGGTCGTGTAACTCACCATTTTGGAATTAGGGACACACGGGCTAGAGACACAGGCGTGTGTCCAGATTGTGTGTTAAGTCGTGTAGACCACACAGGTGTGTGGCACAAAAATCAGGATTTTTCCCTAGGGCCATAAACGTCATTAAATCGAACATAGGCCTACCGTAGGGTCCATATGATCTAAATTAGACTCACTATTTTGAGCTACACTACTGTGTGTTAAGTCGTGTAGACCACACAGGTGTGTGGCACAAAAATCAGGATTTTTCCCTAGGGCCATAAACGTCATTAAATCGAACATAGGCCTACCGTAGGGTCCATATGATCTAAATTAGACAATGTAACTGTTATTTGATGATCTGTTACTGAATAATCTATTATTTTCATGTAAATACTTTATATGAAATCTCATAAGTAAGTGTGATAGCATAACATGAGCATGACCTGGATTTGTACTACTATATACGCATATTTGATATCTGTTAAATCTGCATCAGCATTGGGTTGAGATTGTGAAAAGGAGGAAGTGTGGGCAGTTTAATAATCTGTCGAATGTGGTGGCTAAGCCACAAACATATATCTAACTTTGGTGATTTATCGCATGCTGATATGGTAGCTAGACTACAATTATTTTGGAATATGACACATAATCACTATGTGGTGTGTAGGGATGGATGGGTACTTGATACCTTATATGGTGTGTAGGGATGGACGAAGATAGTGTATAGCGGTTGGGGTTAGGAATCTGCATCTGAATCTAAAATGTTTGCAACTGTACTTGATGTTTTTGTTTCTGTTTTTGTATCTGATTCCTAGAATTGACTGGTTAATAAAAAACCGAAATCACATCTGTTATGTTACTGATTAATTATAAATGTAAGTTATACACTGAGTTGAAACTCATTTAGTGTGTTTGTTGGATTACACCACAAACTTAGTCGGGTCGACGTGGAAGGAGCTCGGTCATTTCTCTTCTAATTATCTATTGTTTTATCTAGACTTATACTATCATGTGCTTTATTTCGAATGACTAGTTATAAGCTTGGATTTTTATGTTAGTTTTAACTACATAATGTTGTTAAACTTTGAATGGTTAAAGTTTTGGGTTTGTCCGAAATTATTTGGTGTAACTCTCCAGATAATCTTAATGTTTAGGCAGGATATGAGATGTTACAGTATATATTTACACATTAATAATATTATTTTTCATGACATCTTCATTGTAATTATTGTATTTGGTATGATGTTTCAATTCATTTATATTTTACCTAATTCTTAATTCGCATCTTAATTCAATTTTAACTTTTAATAATTTATTTGATAAAATAATATAAATATTATAATCAAAACTATTCACCATAACCAATAACTAACCTATTACTGATATAAACAAAATTAAAGCAATCAAAACATTTGTTTTTCAACCAATAAATTTTAATGTCAACCATAAAATAAAGATGTAGAATATATAAAACTTGTTTTCGAAATACAACAAATGAATATAACAAATCAATGAGAAGCCAAACATTAAGGGTCCCTTATTAACCACAAATTACAGTCTCACACGGTGCTTCTTCATTGATGAAACTCTTCAAGATGCAAACAACTAAAAAAAGTTTCAAATCGAAAATTAAAAACTCAATGGTTTACCAACATTCATACAAATTAATATCAGTTCGAAGACGAAAATATACTTCCCCTTCAAAGGCATCAGTCATCAAAGTAGCCACTCCTCTAGCCATGAAGAAATCACCTGTTCCACCAATCACTGATATATCCCTCGTCTTGTTCATCAACGGATCAGCACCGGCGAAGTTTATACTTCCTTTATGTTGGGTAGAATTGAAAACGAAGGAGAAACCCAACCAAGCTGTGAATATGTCTTTCTTGTCGTAGATATAAAACCCTTGGGCTCGACCCACTGGTTTCGAATGCAAGTTGTTGTCTAAGGTAATGGGGTCGTCGAACACGACCAGGTCTCCGAAATGGTTTTGTCCTGTTAAAAGGGTCTTGTTCCCCCATTGTGGTGAACCTACAATGGCTGATGTTGCGTTCTTTGCGTTATGGCCGTTGTAGATTATGTCGTGGAAATAAAACAGCATGCTCTTGCATGGTTTTCGGGTTCGGGTTTTTCGAGTTGGTGCTGCGGTTGATATGGAGAGGAAGGAAAGGAGGAGGAAGATGGCTAATAGGGATCTCTTAGCTTCCATTTTTGTATGTAATGTGGTGTTTATAGAACTCGAGCTGCTTTGTTATATACGTGAGAATTTCATACTGTACGAATTTCTGGTTAATTAGTTAATTTACTAGGGACTAAAACTTGGCTTTAAAGGAATGGCTGCGTAGCTCTGACACCGACAAAACAAACTACTTTATCCATTCAATTATCAACTAACTTATTCAAGTTTAGCTACAATTTTAACTTCCATTCCATTAATTTGGAAAGAAGAAAGCATTTTATTCAAAAGTGAAGAAGAAATCAAAATTCAAAATGACTTTAACCCACAACACAACTTAAAAGTAACTTAATTTAAAAAATTCAAATGATCCAAATAAAAATAAATAAATTCAAAAAGACTTCAAAATATCTAAAATTGAAATTGACCTATTCAACTGATCATCTTTAATTTATGGTAGCTTCAGTTCAAAGTTTAAGACAATCATTGGACGTTGAAGGGAGATTTGTTAGTGCGAAGTTAATGGTTTTCCTTTTCTCAATGAAATAAAGGAAGAATTCTATAACTTTATAAGCTAAGGGATGGTTTTCACGTTATGGCAGATTACGCAATCAGCAAATGCATTTATTGAGGTTTACTGTTCTGTTTGAAAATGGGGGAAACCTTCTTTGACTTCCAAGTTTCATTTTCAGGTTTCCTAGAAATTTAAAATAAAATCTCCCTTTGATAAGTTCTTGTTTTGTTTCTGTTTTAAAGTATTTTTTCACAAATGATATGGCAGCAACCAAAGGAACAACTGGTTAATATTATTTGTTAACAACTTAAGGTCTAAGTTTCAAACCTGATTTTAATATCTACTCTCTTAAATTGTAATGTAACAAAAAAAAATTATATAGGGTTTTAATAAATAGAGTTTCCAACTTTTTTTTTAATTATTTGAGTACAAATAGAAGATTGAATAATCAAACCCTTTAATTATAATATTTGGTGAATGAAAATTTGTAAGAGTACTAAAACTTCCAAAAAAAAAAAAAATTAGGATGGACAAC
Source organism: Gossypium australe (assembly GCA_005393395.2). Taxonomy (NCBI): domain Eukaryota; kingdom Viridiplantae; phylum Streptophyta; class Magnoliopsida; order Malvales; family Malvaceae; genus Gossypium; species Gossypium australe. Next base: position 69,473,465 of record CM016615.1, read on the forward strand.
ATTTTTCATAATTGATTGAGAATGAGATATGTGGAATAACATTTCTGACCATACTTGCTAAAAAATTACTCCTTTTTGCCACATGTAAATATTTCTTGGATATTTATGTACTCTTAATTTATTTTTTATTTACTTGTGTAAAATGGTTTCTTATGCAACTTTATATTAATTGAAATATGCTACTTGACAAATTTATTTAGAGTGTGACATAATTATCACTAATTTACATTCTAAGAACATGACATAATTATCACCAAGAATATAGTTTACAATTATATTGATACACTATTAATATTTATCAATTCTCACAAGGTCAATATTTACAAATAAAGAACTTAAGAAATTTATTTATTTAAATTTTCAAAAATATTCACTAAGTAATTTCTATAATGGATATTTTAATTCCTTTGTAATAGTGTTTGTTGAAACCATTTTTTTGTTTGGAAAACGAGATCGACTTTTAAAATGAAAATGGAGTCGCCACCAATCCTTTTTAAGGTATGATCGGGTCACCTTGAGACTGACCGTTAAAATATTTTGATTTATCAAAACAATGACTTTGGCCTACGAAATTTCAAGAAAACAGGTTCGGGAGTCGATTACGCACGAGGAAGGATTAGCACCCTCGTAACGCTCAAAATTGGTACCGAATTGATTGATTAATATCTTAATGTCGAAAATTTGAAAGGATTTTAAAATACGATCCTCTTTGTTAAAGAAAACTTGAATAAATTAAATTGTATGTTGAGACCCGCCTATCTTGAAGGAATAAAATATCATACCCAATAAGTTAGGATACAACATCTCGAATTCTCAAATCTAAGCTTGTCTTTTAACATTTAAACTCGCATATTTAAATTTAAGAAGGATATTTGGTTATTTGGGTCAAATGAGAAATCGAAACCCAGCAAGTTAGGGCACTATTTCTCAAAATTCCAAATACAAAATATTGCCTTTAATTTTGGAAATCCTTATCTCGAGTTAACAAAATGTCACATCCAGTGAGTTAGGACACAACATTTTTGAATTCCCGAGAATAAGTTTTTTTATTTAGCTTATGCTTTAATTAAAAATAATTAGTTCTTTAGACTTGATGAGAAAAATCGAAACCTAGTAAGTTAGGGTACGATATTCTTTCAAATCTTAGAACACGGAATATTCTCTTATTTCAAAAATTTTTGATGCATCGGATAAAATATGATATGATTTTATAATAAAATGTAAAGTGAATTACAATGTTAATTTGTATGACAAAATAATGATGATAACAATAAAATATAAATAACAATAGTAAAGATAAAAGTAAAATACAATAAAATAAAAGCTAGAGTGAACAATCTACATAAAATAATAGGTAAAAATAAAAAAATAAAAAAATAAAAAAGATAAATAAGTAAACAAATAAAATAAAATAATAACAAAATAAAAACTAATAATAAATTAATAAATAGGTAAATACTACATACAATAATTTAAAGATAATAAAATAATAATAGTAACAAAAATACAATTATAATAATAAACTATAATAAAAATATGTTAATAAACAAATAATAATAGTAACAATAAATACATAAAAGTAATAATAATCATAAGAATAACAATAATAATAGTTTAAATAATAATAATAATAATAATAATAATAATAATAATAATAATAATAATAATAGCAAAAATAATGGTAAAACATTAAAATCAATTAATAATAATAATAATACCAGTAATAATAATAATGATAATAATAATAATAACAATAATATTAAAATAATTAATGGAAATAAATAACACATAAACAGAAATAAATAATATCTAGAACAATTTAAAATGTATAATATTTAATATTAATTTAAAAAGGAACATAATTAGAAAAATAATAAACAAATAATTAAATTAATTAATTAATGGACTATACTAAAATCAAGATAAAAATTAGGGGGCTAAAATTGCAATAAATTGAGAAGTAAAATCAAAAGAGGACTAAATTGTGTTTAAAATAAAATTAAGCAGCCAGATTTAAAAAAGAAAAAGAAAGAATCGGGGAAAATTAGAAACAAAAATTAAAACTAGGGACCAAATTGAAATGCGCGCTACGATTGAAGGATTCAGTGGGCAATTTCACCCTCTTCCCGAAACGGCATCTTTCAAGTTAGGACCCAATTGCAAACAAAACAAAATGTCAGGTCAAAATTAAAAAATAAAAATAACTTAATTGCAAAGCATAAAAATACGAAAGGACTAATTTGGCAATAAGACCAATAAGAAAAACCGTGCGGATCCTCCCCGGGTCGGGACAACACGCGGATTCTATCTCTGAAACGACGCCGTTTTGCTTCCAATATAAATAATAAAAAAAAGCTTTAAAAAAATCATTTTCAACATTCTTTTAAAAAAAAAAAATCTGAGATTGTTCTCTCTCCTTCTCCCTTCTCAACGATTTCCGGCGCCCATTCCGATCATCGGCTGGCCAGTCGCTGCCGCCGACGGCCACCGTACACTGTGGCCAAACCTCAAAAAGTGAGTTTTTCTTCTCTCTTTTTTTTTATATTTTAATAGTTATATATATATATATATATATATAGTTTGAAAAAATATAAAAATATTTATATATGCAAGCAATGACAGTTTCGATGATAAAAAGGAAACTTTAAAAATGTAAAGAAAAGAACAATACTAGAACCTTGCTGATTTTTCTATTCTCTGTATCTGTAAAAATTGTAAGGGATTTACAAGTTTTGCTTCGGCCTTTTTATAGCCGAATTTAGGAATAAAAAGAAAAAAGAAAATTTTGGATTCTGTTACATTTTGCTGTGCTATTTTCTTTGCATTTTTCCTTCTTTTTCGCAGGTGTGTGAGGCAACGGAGGTAGTACGAGTGACATGGAGGAGGCACACGTATGAAGGCTGCTTGTGGGGAGGAGGCGGCGCTCGGGGGTTCCAGAAACCCTAGAGGTTTTTGGAAATGTAAAAAAAATTGGACCACTTGGGCCTGCTGATTTTGGGTCTGTAAATTGGGCTATAGGTTGGGTTTATTGGGTTTTAATTTTGGGCTGTTGTAAAAAAAATTTAATGGACTGTTGTTATTGGACTTTTTATAATTATTTGAGTTTTTATTATTATTTTGTTTTTTTGGTTTGGATCTGGTTGGTTAATTGGGCCCGGGCAAATTGAGCCTATTACAGCTGCCCCTCTTTGCTCATTGTCGTGTAACAAGAATAGAGCAAAGACTTCAAAAAGGGTCAATTTTGCCCGGTCTTGCCAAATTTTGACTTCTTTTGGTGCTTTTCTTCTTCGAGTAGCTTCATTCCATCCCGCTGTATCCTCAGGGGCATGAGAACTAACGCTTCGATCCAATTCAAGGAATTTAGACTTTTAGCTTCAATCTGCTCCGCATCAACTTCAGGGAAATAAGATTTGCTATCTTCAGTCTGCTCCGCTGCAACGTTAGGGAAATGAGATTTGCTATCTTCAGTTTGCTCTGCTGCAACTTCATGGAGATAAGGCTGGTGGCTTCAATCTGATTCACTGCAAATTTAGGAAGATATGATCCGCCATAATATGTAGCTTTAATCTACTCCACTACAACATCAGGGAAATGAGATATGCTGTCTTCAGTCTGCTCTGCTGCAACTTCAGGGAGATAAGGCTGGTGGCTTCAATCTGCTTCACTGCAACTTTAGGAAGATAAGATCCGCCATAATCTGTGGCTTTAATCTGTTTCACTGTAACGCCAAGGAATAAGATTTGCTATCTTCAGTCTGCTCCGCTGTAACTTCAGGGAGATAAGGCTGTGGCTTCAATCTGCTCCAGTGCAACTTCAGGAAGATAAGATCTGCCGTAGCTTAATCTGTTCCGCTGCACGCCATGGAAATAAAATTTGTTGTCTTCAGTCTTCTCCACTGCAACTTTAGGGAAATAAGGCTGGTGGCTTCAATCTACTTCACTGCAACTTCAGGAAGATAAGATCCGCCATAATCTGTATCTTTAATCTGTTTCACTGTAACGCCAAGGAATAAGATTTGCTATCTTCAGTCTGCTCCGCTGCAACTTCAGGGAGATAAGGTTGTGGCTTCAATCTGCTTGACTACAACTTCAGGAAGATAAGATCTGCCATAGCTTAATCTATTCCACTGCGTCTTTAAGGAAATAAGATTCGCTATCTTCAATTTGCTCAATTGCAACTTAAGGAAGATAAGGGTAATGGCTTCAATCTGCTCCACTGCAACTTTAGGGAAATAAGATTCGTCATGGTGGATTTGATCCGTCCTATTGCAACTTCAGAGGTGTTGGACCTGTGGATTCATCGATCTTGTTACACCCTCCTCTGGGGAACATGACCTGTAGAATCAATTTATGGACTTATGCTTGTGCATAATGATTAGGATGTCATGATCTGAATGAATCAAATGCTCCTAACTAAAGGTATTATGGACGACATTTGCATGAATGCAAAATGTTACGAGAATTTTCCTTTTCTTTTTCTTTTTCTTTTTCCTTTTTTTTAAATGATTAGGATGCAATGATCAGAATGAATCGAATGCTCCTAACTAAATGTGTTTTGCATAAATAAGAATGATTCCTCTTTTTGAAATGTACAATGATTAGGACGCAATGATCAAAATGAATCAAATGCTCCTAACTAAATGTATTTTGCATGAATGCAGAATTTCATGAGAATGATCCCTTTTTAATGTTTAGGGTTGTTATTGCTCGTTGTTCTTCCAAGTTGTATCACTGTCATAATATCTTGTCTTCTTGTTCCATCGACATTTTTTACAGAAAGTCTGAAGAAATGGTCACTGCTTAGAGTTTCCTTCTCAAATATTTCCAACCCTTAGGCTTGGTGAGTTCTAAATAAAAGTCCTGTTTCAGGTTCTCGTATTATTTAGAAGTTTCCAGAGTAATATGCAAAACTCCTTTTGTGAAAGTATTATTAGTCCATTAATCATTACTTCAATACAAAATGCTTGAAAATGATCATAATGATGAACAAAAATGGAATTTATCAGAAACGGAATCTAAAAAGAATAGGTTAATTAAAGAAAGCAAACATTGCAGAATACAAAATGATGAAGGGAAAAGACAGGCGCCCTAGATATTACAGCCTGAGCTTCTCTATACGAATTTTCTGAAGACCATTTTAAGCTCAATATGTGTTTAGGAGATCAAGATTACTCTGTTGATGCCCCAAGACGTAACATCTCTCCTTCCTCTTAATTCAGGTATAGCAAGATCACCACATGACCCATCATAATTTGATCACAATTTAAGTCACCCCTTTCGGGTTTTCGACTCAAAACCCCTTTGGTCTTAAGGCGCCCTTTGCGGGTTTTCACCTTGGCCTCTCCGTTTTTCATTTTTTCCTTCTTTTTTTTAGAGAATGTCTCAAAGTGCCCTTTGCGGGTCTTCACTTTGGCCTCTTTTCCTCTTCAAGTATGGTACTTCTTGACTGAATCCAAATTTACAAGATTGGGTAAGTTTTCCCATCCATCTCGGCTAAGATCAGTGCTCCTCCGGAGAAAGCCTTTTTAACCACATAAGGTCCTTCCCAATTTGGCATCCATTTCCCTCTGAAATATTTTTGTATGGGGAGGATCTTTTTCAAAACTAAGTCCCCCTCGTGAAATTCTCTCGGGCGAACCTTTTTGTCATAAGCTCGCATCATTCTCTTTTGGTACATCTGACCATGACGGATAGCCCTTAGCCTATTTTCCTTAATCAAGTTCAACTGATCGTATCGAGACTGGATCTATTCTACTTCATCTAACTTTAGCTCTGATAAGACTCGAAGGGAAGGAATTTCCACTTCGATGGGTAACACTGCCTCCATTCGATAGACCAATGAGAAAGGAGTTGCCCCGGTAGAGGTCCTGACTGATGTTCGATAAGCATGGAGAGCAAATGGTAACTTCTCGTGCCAATCTTTATAAGTTTCAGCCATTTTCCCCACAATCTTTTTAATGTTTTTATTGGCTCTTCCACTGCACCATTCATTTTTGGACAATAAGGGGATGAATTGTGATGTCTGATTTTGAATTGACTACAGACTTCTGCAATCGTACTGTTGTTCAAGTTTAATGCATTGTCAGATATAATCCTCTCAGGCATCCCATATCGACATATGATTTCTTTTTTTAGGAATCTGCTGACTCCCGTCTTAGTAACACTAGCATATGAAGTAGCCTCTACCCATTTGGTGAAATAGTCGATGACTACAAAGATGAACCGATGCCTGTTTGAAGCTTTTGGAGAGATCGGCCTGAGGCCATGGGGAAGTCATAACATGCGAAGGCGAAGGAGGTACATGAATTTTGTCTCCATAAATCTGGCATTTGTGACATATCTTAGCATAATTGATGCAGTCTCCTTCCATGCTAGACCAAAAGTATTCGAATCTCATAATTTGTCTAGCCATTGTAAAACCATTAGCATGTGTTCCGCAAACACCCTCGTGGACTTCTTCCAGAATTTTCTTAGCTTCAACAGCGTCCACACATCTTAACAGTACCTTATCCTTTCTTCTTTTATACAAGATCTCCCCGTCTAAGACATAGTCACAGGCTAATCTTCTCAACGTCTTCTTATCGTTATCGGTCGCTTGTTTAGGGTGTTTTCGATTTATCACGTATCGCAATATATCTTGGTACTAGGGGTGATCATCTCTTTCTTCTTCCTCCATATTGTAACAATGAGCCGGGGCCTCATAAATACTCATTTGAATGGGTTTCACATCCTCTTGTTTACCCACTTTGATCATGGAAGCCAGAGTGGCCAAAACATCTGCCATCTGGTTTTCGTCTCATGGGAGATAATTGAAAGTAATGTCATCAAACTCCTCAATTAACCCTAGAACTATCCTTTGATAATTGATCAATTTGGGGTCTCTTGTCTCCCATTCACCCTTCAGTTGGTAGATCACTAGTGCATAATCTCCATATACTTCCAATCTTTTAATTTTGCGTTCTATGGCTGTCCGGAGTCCCATAATGCATGCTTCGTATTCTGCCATGTTATTTGTACAATTAAAATCCAACTTGCATGTGAACGGATGATGATATCCATTTGGGGATACTAAGACTACCCTGATTCCATTACCTACAACATTTGATGCTCCATCGAAGTTCAATTTCCAAAGGTGATCTTTTGTAGTATCTTCTTCAGTAGCTGCCACATACATTAATTCTTCATTGGGAAAGTAAAAGTCCAGGGGCTCATAATCTTCTAGAGCTTTGCTGGCCAGAAAATTTGCTACTACACTTCCTTTCACAGCTTTTTGGCTCACATAAACTATGTCGAATTCAGAGAGGAGAATTTGCCATCTAGCCATCCTTCCATTCAAAGCAGTTGATTCCATCATATACTTTAGCGGGTCCAACTTTGAGATTAGCCATGTCGTGTGGCATAGCATGTATTGCCTCAACCTTCGAGTTGCCCAAATCAAAGCACAACACAAATTCTCAATCGGTGAATATCTCATTTCACACTCAGTGAATTTCTTACTAAGGTAATATATCGCCTTTTCCTTTCTTCTTGAATCATCGTGTTGACCCAACACACATCCCATAGAGTTGTTAAACACTGTCAAATACAGGATTAATGGCCTATCTGGGCAGAGAGGTGACAATACTGAAGGACTTGACAAGTACTGTTTGACCTTATCAAAAGCTTTCTGGCATTCATCATCCCACACGCCTGGATTGCGTTTCTTCAGAAGACGAAATATGGGTTCACATTTCTCGGTTAACTGTGAAATGAACCGAGCAATGTAATTTAATCTTCCCAAGAAACCTCGAATTTTTTTTTGAGTGCGCGGCGGGGCAATTCTTGTATAACCCAGACTTTGTCTGAGTCAATCTCGATTCCCTTCTCACTGACTATGAAGCCCAACAATTTTTCTGATCTAGCTCTAAAAGTAAATTTTGTGGGATTGAGCTTTAACTTGAATTTCCTCAGTCTCAAGAACAACTTCCTCAAAACTTGGATGTGTTCAACTTCTCTTCGGGACTTTGCAATCATATCATTGACGTAAACTTCGATCTCTTTGTGCATCATATCATGGAACAAGGTTACCATGGCCCTTTGATATGTCGCTCCTGCATTCTTCAACCCGAATGACATCACCTTATAACAAAATGTACCCCACAAGGTTATGAAGGTGGTCTTTTCCATGTCTTCGGAATGTATTTTTATCTGATTGTATCCAGAGAAGCCATCCATGAAGGAAAACAACGAAAAGCCTGCCATATTGTCTACTAAAGTGTCAATGTGAGGCAATGGGAAATTGTCTTTCGGGTTGGCCTTATTTAAATCTCTATAATCTACACACATTCGTACCTTCCCATCTTTCTTAAGGACAGGCACAATTTTGGCTACCCATTCTGAGTATTTGACTTCTTACAGGAATCCGGCATCAAACTGCTTTTTGACTTCCTCTTTTATTTTCAGCACAATGTCTGGCCTCATTCTCCGGAGCTTCTGCTGAACTAGTTTGCAATCCTCTTTTATGGGAAGGCGGTGTACAATGATGTCAGTGCTTAACCCTGACATATCTTGGTATAACCAAGCAAAGATATCTTTGAATTCCTGAAGTAACTCTACGAGATCTTGCTTCGTTTCTACAGTTATGCACGTTCCAATTTTCACTACCTTTCCCTCTTCCATGGTCACAATCTCTACTGTTTCTTCATAAGGTAGAATTTTCTTTTCCTCTTGTTTTACCATTCTTAACAAGTCCAGAGATAAACCACAGTCTATGTCATTTTCAAAGTCCTGGGATCCCTTCAAATACATGTCTTGCTCAAAAGGAGATTCTAAATCCGTAGCAGCGTTACTCATATCATTGATATCCGGGGACCTATTGTAGGTACAAAAGAATATACAAAGAATGAATGAATTCGAGAATAACTATTTGTACGATATGCTTATGAATAAAATGAAAGAATGATTCAGAACAAAGGTCCAATGAAAAAACAATGAAAGAATCTAAAATGAAAGAATCTAAAAGAACGAGAAGATATTTATTCAAAATGATCTCAAGTATGTATTTCATAATGATGTTTAGACATAAGCCTATTTCACAAAGGAATTCTTATTGCTTCTAAGCTTAAAGCAACAAGTGTATTCGGAACATTACTTTGAGTAAGCTCTAAAAACTACAGGAATTTCTTCTGTAGTCCAATTATTCAGAACACTCCCAGGCTCATAAGGGCGGATATTTGACAAGGTCCCCCCCTTCAGTGGTTTCTTCACATATGGCATTGATATAAACATTTTTCAACATTTCTTCAATGCCTTTTTCCTCTGGCGTCTTTTATTCAAGATGAATAATCCCTCTTAATACAAAAGTCTGGGAGATGTGAGGAATTATCATGGATTCCCATTTGATTTCTTCACCACTCATACGTGCCCTTCTTCTTTCCTTCCTTTTTTCTAATTCCTTCTTTCTTTGTCTGGCATCTGGCTTGAACACTAAACCAAAGCAGTCATATTTTTCTTTCAGCATAGGCACATCAATTTTTCCTTGAAGGCGCCTCCCAAGTCCCTTTCCTGGTAAAGCTCCCTTTCCAACCATCAATTGTAGACCCATCCTTGTATTTTTGGATATTTTCAGCACCGGAATCTTGCTCCCCTTAGTGATGAATGTCGCATTTACAAATTCCAAAGATCGAAATGAACATTCGATTGTTTCGTCATCTGTCTCCAAATATGGCGCATCACTGGTTACAGTTGCAATGATATCCTCTTCAGCATTTATCGTTATTAACCGACCCTCTAATACTAACTTCAACTTCTGATGCAGTGATAAAGGCATTGCCCCTGCCGAATGTATCCAAGGTCTCCCTAACAGGTAGTTGTATGAGGGCTTAATATCCATCACTAAAAAGTCCACCTCATATGTAATTGGGCCAATCAACAAAGGTATTTCTATTTTCCCCATGACTCTTCTTTCTGTGCCATCGAATGCCCGCACTATATTCTGACACCCCTTCATGTGCGAGCTATCTACGGGTAATCTATTTAGTGTAGACAAAGGTAATACATTCAATGCTGAATCGTTATCTATCAAAACTCCCGGAAATGTATATCCTTTACATCTGGTGGTTATGTGCAAGGCTTTAGTAGATCCCGTACCTCCTGAGGGTATTTCGTCATCGTTAAAGAAGATGAAATATCAGCACTTATGTTATTAACCAGCCGATCCAGTTTATTGAAAGAGATATCATTAGTCACATACGTCTCATTTAGCACATTCATCAATGCGCTTCGATGTACCTCTGAACTTAGGAGCAAAGCTAGTATAGATATACGAGCTGGCTGTTTATGCAATTGTTCCACCACACTATACTCACTATGCTTCAGAAATTTCAGGAATTCCTTAGCTTCCTCTTCATTTACTGGTTCATTAATAGGCAACTCAGGTTCAACTATTTTTCCTTTCTTTTGTTCTACTATCGGAGCTTTTCTCTTTACAGGTTTTGTTCAGGCATTTACCAAACCATAGCGTCTTCCACTGCGCGTGTGAGAACCTATATTTTGATCCTCAGTGCTGGTTGAACTCTCTTTTCCCGAGACTGTCACGTTACAATTGTAATTCCAAGGGACCTTTTTGTTATCCCTATAAGAGAAAACTGCTGGTTTTTGAATTATAATCTTCAGTGTCTGAATCACTACTTTATTTTTGGGACGTGGAATAATGATCATAGGATAATTGACTTTTGAGCCCTTCGTTATTAGTTCTGACGTGCATATACACCCTTCCTCTTTAGCCTCTTCATAAAATTTTATCTCCTTGTTATCCATCAAGCCCTGAATCAAAGCTTTGAACTCCTCACATTCTTGAATTCTATGCCCCATTTCATGATAAAACTCACAATAGTTTCCTATCTCATCGCAACTTCCTTTTGGATTCGACATAACTAACCCCCTTTTTGCCATTTCCTTCCAAACCCATTTCAAAGGAGTTTTTACCACTACGATATCAGTTTTGATTTTTCTCCCTACCTTTTCATCAATCGCATTTACTCCACCATCATTATGATTGGGTAGCAGATTGTCAGCATTTGGTGCATCATCAAATTTTACAATGCCCATTTTAATAAGTCTTTCAACGATTTTCTTAAAGGTAGTGCAATTTTTTATTGAATACCCCGAAATTCCCGCATGTAGTCACATTGAGCGTTTTCATTATACCATTTCGGGTATGGGGGCTGTAATGGTGTTAGGTAAAAAGGAGACACCACGTATGCGTCAAACAGGCTCTGATATAGCTCTCGATACGACATTGGGATAGGAGTAAACTGGAGCTTTTCTGTATTCGTCCTTTGGTTAGATTCCTGCCTTGGAGGAGTCTGAAGGCTAGTGGTTGTCGTCCTTGGTGTGTCAACGGTAATTTACTTTGAGTAGCCCTTACTGTATGTTCCCACATTGTTTACCTCATTTTCTTTCTTTCTCGGGGTTGATCTTTTGGCACTTTTCCCCGCATCTATTTTACCGCTTCTCACAGCATTCTCAATCATTTCACCGGACATCACTATGCCCAAGAAACTCCTTGTGGCGCTCCCTAACATATGGTTGATAAATGAGGCTTTCAAGGTGTTGATGAAAAGCATTGTAGTTTCTTTCTCAAGAAGGTGTGGCTGGACTTGTATGGTAACTTCCCTCCATATTTGGGCATATTGCCTGAAGCTTTCATTCTGCTTCTTCTCCATATTCTGTAGTGTAATCCTATCGGGTGTCATGTCCGTTATATGACTATACTGCTTCATAAAAGCTTGTACTAAGTCTTTCCATGAATTGACTTGGGCACGACTTAACTGATTGTACCATTTGGCTTCTGACCCAATTAGACTATCCTGGAAGCAGTGGATCAGTAGTTGATCATTGTCGACGTATCCTGTCATCTTTCGACAGAACATAGTTATGTGAGCTTCGGGGCAACTAGTCCCATTGTATTTTTCAAACTTTGGAGTTTTAAACTTCGGGGAGAGCACCAAATCTGGGACCAAACTCAAGTCATTGGCATCAATTCTACAATGGTAATCAGCATTTTCCATTGCTCTAATTTTTTCTTCTAACCACCTGCACTTGTCCTCAAGTTGTTTCGGCAGTTCCACTTTTGCTTTTTCCATTTTTGTCACATCATCCAAATCGGGGACTACGAGGTTAGTTGGGTTATTCCCCGGGTTAGAGCCTGATCCTGCTTGGAAATTTATTGGCATCGAAACACCCTCCTGAAATTGTTGAGGTTTAATTGTGACGGACGCTCTTCGAGGATACACTTCAGGATGGGTCGGGGTAAAACTCGGAGGATAAAGTGGTTCCTCATTATCTTCTTCAGTGTTAACTATGGGGGTCTTTCCTTTGTCATTCCTCTCGCCAGTAATTGAGTCAATTGAGACATCATATTTTTTGTGATTCCATCATCCGGTCCATCATATCTTATTGGATCTTAGCCAGCTGCTCTTGCATTTGCAGTTGAAGTTTATCTTGCATCTCCCTTTGGAGTTGTTCAAGTTTTTCTAATTTCTGATCCATATCTTTCGTCTTGGTTCGGGTACCGTAGGGTTGTTTGGTTTTGCTGATGTCCAGGTTAATGCTGAAATAATTTCAACCAGTCAGGGTCTTCCCATGAAATCTAATGTATATGATGTAATGCCATGTGAATGCATGAAATGAATGCAAAAAGGTGTCAATTCTGATTCAATTTCCATTAGAAAACTTTACTAGAGGGCAAAATTCTTTACATGAAACAGATTACAAATATACGGACAGCCGTATTGTCTTCCGTTTTATCAAGAAATTCATTCTCCATGACAAACTCTCTAATTTAATAATCGAACATGAGTCGACACTCTTTTAGGTATGAAATGATAAGTGATGCAATCATAGCCAAAACAAAATGAAACACATTAGTATAATGTAAAAGCAAGCAAAAAAGAAACAAGTAGAACACTTTTTCGGGCGACCACTATGGTTTATCGCGGTACTATCTAGGGTGGGCCCTTAGGGTCTTCTATATGCGGTTTAGTTATAAAGTTAAGGTACCCGAACCAGCAGATTGCTCGATCCTCACCCATTATAGGCTCATACGGACTGAGTTTAGTTCAGGGGACTACATTTCCCTATGGCTGCACGGAGATGAAAATCTCACGAAGACATTGGTACGGATGTATCCCGAAAGCGATTCACTATCTTGCACGGAGGTGAAAACCTCACGAAAGAGTAGCTTCTCACTCTCACTTAAAAGGCTAAGACCAAAAATAGTCCTTATGCAATATGTTGAGAGACTCAAACCATAATAATCATAACAATACGAACAAACACGATAATAGGATCGTAATTTTTCAAACCAGATTTTCAATTTTCGACAACAAGACAGAAAATAATCAATTTTATGACTCGACTCTCTAGTGTCCCCAGTGGAGTAGCCAAGCTGTCGAAACCATTTTTTTGTTTGGAAAACGAGATCGACTTTTAAAAAGAAAATGGAGTCGCCACCAATCCTTTTTAAGGTGTGATCGGGTCACCTTGAGTCTGATCGTTAAAATATTTTGATTTATCAAAACAATGACTTTGGCCTACGAAATTTCAAGAAAACAGGTTCGGCAGTCGATTATGCATGAGGAAGGATTAGCACCCTCGTAACGCCCAAAATTGGTACCGAATTGATTGATTAATGTATTAATATCGAAAATTTGAAAGGATTTTAAAATACGATCCACTTTGTTAAAGAAAACTTGAATAAATTAAATTGTATGTTGAGACCCGCCTATCTTGAAGGAATAAAATATCATACCCAGTAAGTTAGGATACAACATCTCGAATCCTCAAATCTAAGCTTGTCTTTTAACATTTAAACTCGCATATTTAAATTTTAAGAAGGATATTTGGTTATTTGGGTCACATGAGAAATCGAAATCCAGTAAGTTAAGGAACTATTTCTCAAAATTCCAAATACAAAATATTGCCTTTAATTTTGAAAATCCTTATCTCGAGATAACAAAATGTCATATCCAGTGAGTTAGGACACAACATTTTTGAATTCCTGAGAATAAGTTTTTATATTTAGCTTATGCTTTAATTAAAAATAATTAGTTCTTTAGACCAGATGAGAAAAATTGAAACCCAATAAGTTAGGGTACGATATTCTTTCAAATCTTAGAATACGGAATATTCTCTTATTTCAAAAATTTTTGATGCATCGGATAAAATGTGATATGATTTTATAATAAAATGTAAAGTGAATTACAATGTTAATTTGTATGACAAAATAATGATGATAACAATAAAATATAAATAACAATAGTAAAGATAAAAGTAAAATACAATAAAATAAAAGCTAGAGTGAACAATCTACATAAAATAATAGGTAAAAATAATAAAAATAAAAAATAAAAAAGATAAATAAGTAAACAAGTAAAATAAAATAAAATAATAACAAAAATAAAAACTAATAATAAATTAATAAATAGGTAAATACTACATACAATAATTTAAAGATAATAAAATAATAATAGTAACAAAAATACAATTATAATAATAATAAACTATAATGAAAATATGTTAATAAACAAATAATAATAGTAACAATAAATACATAAAAGTAATAATAATCATAAGAATAACAATAATAATAGTTTAAATAATAATAATCATAATAGTAGTAAAATAAACAAATAATAGTAATAGTAATAATAATATCAAAAATAATAATAATAATAATAGGGAAAATAATAGTAAAACATTAAAATAAATTAATAATAATAATATTGGTAATAATAACAATAATGACATAATATTAAAATAATTAATGGAAATAAATAACACATAAACAAAAATAAATAATATCTAGAACAATTTAAAATGTATAATATTTAATATTAATTTAAAAAGGAACATAATTAGAAAAATCAATAAACAATAATTAAATAAATTAATTAATGGACTATATTGAAATCAAGATAAAAATTAGGGGGCTAAAATTGCTATAAATTGAGAAGTAAAATCGAAAGAGGACAAAATTATGATTAAAATAAAATTAAGCGACCAGATTTAAAAAAGAAAAAGAAAGAATCGAGGCAAATTAGAAATAAAAATAAAAATCAAAATAGGGACCAAATTGAAATGTGCGCTACGATTGAGGGATTCACTGGGGAATTTCATCCTCTTCCCGAAACGGCACCGTTCCAGTTAGGACCCAATTGCAAACAAAACAAAATGTCAGGTCAAAATTAAAAAATAAAAATAATTTAATTGCAAAGCATAAAAAGACAGAAGGACTAATTTGGCAATAAGACCAATAAGAAAAAACGCGCGGATCCTCCCCGGGTCGGGTCAACACGCGGATCCTATCTCTGAAACGACGCTGTTTTGGTTCTTAAATGGCCAAAGCAAAACGACGTTGTTTTGCTTCCAATATAAATAATAAAAAAAGCTTCAAAAAATCATTTTCAACATTCTTTAAAAAAAACTGAGATTGCTCTCTCTCCTTCTCCTTTCTCAACGATTTCCGGTGCCCATTCCGATCATCGGCCTGCCAGTCGCCGCCGCCGACGGCCACCGTACACGGTGGCCGGATCCTAGAAAGTGAGTTTTCTTTTTCTCTATTTTTATATTTTAATACTTATATATATAGTTTGAAAAAATATAAAAATATTTATATATGCATGCAATGATAGTTTCGATGATAAAAAAAAACTTTAAAATTGTAAAGAAAAGAAAAATACTAGAACCTTGCTGATTTTTTCTATTCTCTGTATTCGTAAAAATCGTAAGGGATTTAGAAGTTTTGCATCGGCCTTTTTATAGCCGAATTTAGGAATAAAAAGAAAAAAAGAAAATTTTGGATTCTGTTACATTTTAGTTTGCTATTTTCTTTGCATTTTTCCTTCTTTTCCGCAGGTGTGTGAGACAACGGAGGACGTACGAGTGACGTGGGGGAGGCGCACGTGCGGAGGTTGCTCGTGGGGAGGAGGCGGCGCTCGAGGGTTCCAGAAACCCTAGAGGTTTCTGGAAATGTAAAAAAAATTGGGCCACTTGGGCCTGCTGATTTTGGGTCTGTAAATTGGGCTATAGGTTGGGTTTATTGGGTTTTAATTTTGGGCTGCTGTAAACAAAATTTAATGGACTATTGTTATTGGACTTTTTATAATTATTTGAGTTATTATTATTTTTTTTTTTTTGTTTGAATCTGGTTGGTTAATTGGGCCAGGGCAAATTGGGCCTATTACAGTGTTTTATTTTAAGAATTTCACCCAATAAAGACTAAAATATTATAAACAAATAAATACTTAATAGTAAAATGTGTCATGCCATTATTTGTCATTTTACACATATCAACTTTTAGCTATCAGCTAAGTTTTACCAAACATTTTTAAATAAACAGTTAATAGAACCATTTGGTCAAATCCGTTAATAGAATCAGTTAGTCAAACCAGCCACTGTAATTAAAATCCGCTATCAACCGGTTATCAAACAGGATACGTGGGTTGAATATGTAAATTTGTAGCGTATATTCTAACCCAAAAAGTAAAAATTAATAAAATTGTGATTATATTTTAAAAATTAATAAAATTGTGATTATATTTTGATAATTAAAAAACAGTTTTAGACATTTATTAACTTACGGAGTATTAATTAAAATTTTTAATAAAATAATATAGGAAATATTTAATAATTGAAGTGTAAACTATATCAAAGCTAATTAAATTATTAGTAAATTTATGTTTTGATTGGCTATTTTACATATTTGTCCAAAAAAAAATTAATTACATTAATGACCCTGATTAAAAATAATCACCTAAATAACCTGAAATGAACAGTGTACAGGGGTAATGGGCA
This sequence comes from Gossypium australe, assembly GCA_005393395.2. Classification (NCBI taxonomy): domain Eukaryota; kingdom Viridiplantae; phylum Streptophyta; class Magnoliopsida; order Malvales; family Malvaceae; genus Gossypium; species Gossypium australe. The sequence continues at coordinate 69,490,300 of CM016615.1, forward strand.
TTAGATGGCCGACACCCACATAGTTTCTGACACAACCATTGCCTCATGATTGTGTCAGGGAGTAAAAAAATTTAAATTTTGGGGTTTTGAACATCAGATGGTCGGCACCCATGTATTTTTTTGTCAACCATATCATACTAGTATACATGGTATACAAGTATTTAAAAAAATTGGGGTGTTATGATACTAATGGTCGACACCCATTTATCTGATTAAAAAAAGTTTTTTTGGGATGTTAGGACACTGATGGCCGGCACCCTTTTATCTGATTAAATTTTTTTAGGGTGTTGGGATAGTGATGGCTGTCACCCCTTTTCCAGAATTAAAAAAAATTGGGGTGTTGGAACACTGATAACCGACACCCCTTTTTCAAATTTTTAAAAAATTGAGGTGTTGGGACATTGATGACTAACGCCCTTTTCGCTAGTTCAAAAAAATATTTTTTGGGTGTCGTGTATGACATGTTAGGTACCCCAATTGTATTTAGGTGCTGGACTTCCATTACTCGGCATTGAAGCCAGGTATATATAGATTTTTTCTATCTTCCATTTGAGTTTTTTGTTTGCTTTATCAGTTGAAAACCAAAATTAAGTATATTAGTGTTTTGTTTATTGAGAAGGAAGCAAATATTGTTGAAAATGAGTTCCCAAATTTTGTTAGTGTATGTTCATTTTGATATAGAAATGATAAATACAACTGAAGAAGGTTGTGTCTTTCAAAGTCGCCATAAAATCAAAATGAGATTCAACAAGCGTGTTTTGTTGGCAAATTTGAAACAGAAGATCTAAACAAAGATAGCTACCCGTTTTGGGAAGTAAATGTTAATACTGTTTTATAAATTTTTTATTTCAAAAGATCCGCTCAAGTTCTCAAAAATGGAGCTTGAAGATGATAATGATCTAGGGACAATGATAGCAATTTATTGCCCCCCTGAGATAGTGAATCCTAGCCTGATTGAGTTGTTCATAGAGATAGCTGATCCGGAACTCGTTCAAGTTGTAATTCTAGTAAGTTGGCATTTGGAATTTGATTTTGATCTTAATGTCTTCTGGGAAGATCAGTCAGGCTATAGGGGGTCACTACAAACTCTCGAAAATTCAAACTGCAGTAGATGTTCGTATAACATTCCAATCTCTTGTCTTTGTCTAGAGATTTATCCAGAGGTGTTGGGCACCATAGCAGATGGTGATGAAGGGTCCGATAATGAAGATCAATCTCACCAGGATAATGACGATTATAGTGACCCCGATTGAGATGAGATCCCTAAAGACAGACGATGAAGGCATGGTGGAGGGTGAAGATATGCATCTCCATTCAGTCGGGAACATGAGATCTGATATAGTTTTTCGTAATAATCTAAGGTCATTCATGTCTGATGTAGATCCTAATGCGAAGCATACACGCGAGTTCCCTGGATATTAAAATATTTTGCCTGCTCACCTACTAGATAGAGAATTGGATGCTGAAAAGTTATTCGTAGGACAATAATTTGTAACAAGAAAGACTGTGTAAATGCAATAAAGCAACACAGCTTGAAGTTGTCTATCAACTACAAAGTCACAAAGTCTACACAGTCTTTATATGTTGGAGAATGTTGGAAAGCCTTAAGTGGCTGTAATGGCATGTTTGGACTGCATTAATACAGTGGACTCAGATGTGGACAGTCAGGAAAATAAAAGGTCCTCACACATGCACAGTCGCTCGTATATCGCAACACCACCTAAAATTGGATGCAAAAATTGTATGCAACTGCATCATGCCATTGGTGAAAGAGATGCCCACCATCCTTTTATCGGTCCTTATTGCAGACATGCAAGCTCGATTTAAGTATAGGGTTTCCTACAGGAAGGCATGGTGGGCGAAACAAATAGCGATGGAGCAGTTGTATGGTGACTGGATGCGTTATACAACTTCAAAGGTGGATAGTCACAATGCGGGAGTATGTACCAAGTACGGTGACTGATTTGCAAACAGTTCCGTATAAAGGCTAGGACAACGAGATACAACCTGGGAGTCAATTTTCAGCCGATTGTTTTGGACGTTCGAGCCATGAGTTAGGGCCTTCCCCCACTACAAGCCCTTGGTGCAAGTGGATGGTATCTGGCTCTACGGTAAATACATTAAAATACTACTAATTGCAGTTGCACAAGATGACAATCGAAATGTACTTCCTATCGCTTTCGCCATCTTGGAGGGTGAGAGCTTCGAGTCTTGGGAAATTTTCTTGACAAATCTACAGAGGCATGTTGTCAGGCAAGACAACATTCGCCATATCTCAGACAGATCGAAGGGACTACTGGCTGTAATAAGATGCTCGGGGGTTCTGTAGAGGTTTGTTTATTGCAATCGCAGCAAACTTCCACAAAGATTATAAGCATAAAGAATGACACAAGAAGTCGTGAACATGAGTAAAAAAATATTGTCCCAAAATTGATATGTTCATATTTTATTTTTTATATATTTGGAAAGTTTAACAGTGCATATTTTTTAATATCTGTTTTCAAAAATCATTGGTTCGTATTTTATTATTAATCTTTTTCAAAATTTATTAGTTTGTAAATTTTTTTAAAATCGTTTTCAAAATGTATCACTTTGTAATTTTTTAAACTATCGATTCGAAATTTTTTAGTTGTCATTTTTTTTAAAAAATTTCTAAATTTATCACTCTGTAATTCTTTAAAATATTGATTCAATTTTTTTTAGTTTTTATTATTTTAAAAATAATTTCGAAATTTTTCAGTTATTTTTTTGTAAATATTTTTACAAATTTTATTGAGGTTTTTTTGTGTAATTTTTTACAAAATGTATTTATTCATAATTGATATTTAATAATTTTTCCGAAATTGCATATGCAGGGTACAAGCTAGAATCATGACGATTTAGGCAAATGTTCACGAGGCTTGAAGCTCAAATGACGGGGCTACAAACAAATCTCCGGCAGTGGTTGGGTAGAATGGAACATTGGCAGTGGACTCAAAGTTATGATAATGAGTTTCGTTATGGTTAGATGATGACCAACCTCGTAGAGGCAGTTAACTCCGTCTTGAAGTGTACACGTCATTTGCCAATTTCTACAGTTTTCTCAGCAACATTCTATAAGCTTGTCACACTGATGCCAAGGATGGGGTTGAGACAAGTAAAGTAGATAAAGACCGGGTATGTCCATGTTAAGGCTATCCGAAAGGCCATGGTAGTGAACGCTCGGAGGGCACAGATGATGAATGCATGACCGTATTCCAATGACTTGGAGTCTTTCCGGGTTCAAGAGTACAGCGGCCGTCGCCCGGGTCTTCCGCCCAAGTCATACGCAGTTGATCTACGAAACAAGCATTGTGAGTATGTGAAGTTCCAAAGTCTTCGATATCCGTGTGTGCATGTTCATGCAGTGTGTACGACAGCTAACCTAACTGTTGAACAATTCATAGATGATGTCTACATGCTAAGCGAACATTGCGTATTTGGGGAAACGAGTTTCCTGTAATGCCAGATGTCTCGAACTAGGAAGTACCATCGCTTACTTTTGAAATGCTACCAGGTCGCAGTCTTTATAAACATCCTAAAGGTCAACCACATATGACAAGGATTTGTGGTGACATGGATGTCAGGGAGACGAGTGAACCCTTCCCCTTTTTATTATTTTATCCAAACCAAAGCACTATGTCATTCAATTTAATTAACATCATATTTTGGTCTATATTACCAGAATATTGTAAAATTGTAAATCTAATCATTTATAATGTAGTAATTACAAAAATGACATACAAAATAATTTATAATAACTTAATCCTTATACGAACTTACCTCGATTGAAATGGTTACTAAAACAGAGTTGACAAGTAGTCTGAAACTTTAGCTTTTCCTCAATTTAAATCCAATTACGACATTTCTTGATCTAGATAATAATTCAACCTGATTAATACATTTCTAGCATTCTAACAAGTAATTTTACGCAATTAAACTCTTCCATTAACAATTTATAAATTTGCCCCAATATTTTAACTTTTATACAATTTAATCCCTAAACCCGAAACTTGGAAATTTATCATTTTTAGCTAAAATTCATGTTAGCCGATTTTTACCTAGTCTCATAACAACCCATATTTATCATGAATTCACAATATTTTCCTTGAATTTTATCGTTTTCATAAATAACTTTAAAATCATAAAAAATTACTCAACAAAAACTTCAAAAACATATCAAATCCATTTATGGCATAGTCTATAACATTTAACAGTTTTACAAATTGACCCCCGGGTTAGCTAGATTAAGCTAATACGAGCTCAAAAACATAAAAATATTAAAAACGGGGCAAAAACACCATACCATGCATGAAAATTAACCAAGGCTGAAAGATTCCTTCCTATTTTAATGGTGTTTCGGTTTTACCAAGCCAAAATGAGGAGGATGACAATCTAAAGTTTTATTTAATTTACATTTTATTATTTATTTACTATTTTACCCTTAGGTTATTAGCTTATAAATTAACAAAAACATACCCATAATTGTCCACTATCAAAATGAATGGTTTAATTACCATTTAAGTCCGTTATTTATAGATTCCATAACCATTTGGCCCTTTTTTAGCTATTAAAATTATATATTTATAATATTTACGATTTAGTCTTTTTTACTTAATTAACTATCTAAACCTTAAAATTTCTTAACCAAATTTTAATACAACCTTAATAACACTTCGTAAATATTTAATAAAATGTTTACGGCTTGGTTTATATAAATGAGGTCACGATACCTCATTTTCTAAAACCACTTGACTTTAGGGACATACCACTTGAACCTATTTATTCTTTCATTTAACATAAATAATTAAACCAAATTTTATTATAACATTATATTTGACTCGTAATATTAAATAGTAATATTTACAGACTCACATGTTGGATTTGTGGCCCCGAAACTACTGTTTCGACACTAATGAGAAATCGGTTGTTACACATAGTACGCCACACAAGCTGTCTTTGGCTCGTCCCCTTGGCTATTCGAACTTGATGGTACTCTTGTCTCAAATCTAACTTGGAAAACCATCTCGCACTGCTGAGCTGATCAAATAAATCTGCAATAAAAGGAATGGGTACTTGTTCTTCACAGTGATTTTGGTCAAGGCCCGGTAATTAATGCACATCCTCAATGACCCATCTTGCTTATTTTGAAACAAAATTGGCACACCGAATGGAGACTTAGATGGCCTAATGAATCCCCCATCTAAAAGCTCCTTCAGGTGTTTCTGCAACTCTTGGAATTTTGGCAGAGACATACGATATGTGGCCCTTGCCAGTGGCTCCACATTGGGCACTAACTCAATCTTGTAATCCACCTCCCTCTTTGGTGGCAATTTCTTGGGCCACTCGGTAGGCATCACATCTTGAAAAGACTGCAGTAACTGGCCCACTTCTTTCGGAATCTCTCCAACGGACTTAACGACTTCCTCGACCTTCAAGGTGACTAAATAGGAGACTTCATCTCTATATACTCCTTTAGCAAATTAGATCACCAATAGCGTTTTTCCCTCTATGCTTCCTTTCCTTTTCATTCTTACCATGCATTGATGGTTCGAATCTGAAATCACCATGTAATTTCCAGTAGGAAAAATAGGCACATTAACTCGATCAAGGAAACTTAATCTAACAACAAAATCATGGTCATCGAGTGGTATTACCTTAATGGTCACCTTATCGGTCCAATCGCCAAGTTGGAGATTCACTCCCTTTGTAACCCCCTTGATTGGAACACTTTCTGAGTTAACCGTCTTGATACAACCCGATTCATTTTGGATCTTGAGACCAAGTTTACGAGTAGTCTCTTTGAACATGAACAAATTAGACGCTCCTGTGTCAACAAGTGCATTCAATCTTCTATCAGCCACTATGATGTCCACAAGCATCAGTTCATGACTCGTCTTGTCTTCGACACCCCCTAGTTTCGAACCAAGATTCTTGGTCACCTTGTCTGTCTCATCCTTTGCTTCAATAGCAGAAAGTATAACCTTCTTCAAACAGTCCTTGATTATATACAGACCATCACAATGGAAGCAACCTAAAGGCTCATTTTTCCTCTTATCCCACGGGTTTTGAGCCTTACCATTGTCATTCCTAGTGGGCTTGTCTTTGTCTCCCACATCGCCCCTTGGTTTAAATTTGGGCTCGGAAAACTCAGGTTTTCCTTTCTTTCCACTAAAGCTCGACAAACGGTTCTGCTACAGTCATTACCTCGGTAAGCTATTGGACTCCTCGGCATTGCGACTCTTGCTTCGTCCATGGTTTCAATACATCCACAAAGGAAAAGAACACCTTTTTATTGCTCATATCTGAGATTTGAAGCATGAGTTCGTTGATCTCCTACACAAACTCCCTCACAGTGCCTTGTTGTGTAAGCTAGTGCAAATTTTCCCGTGCCTTATCCTCAGTATACTTCGGGTAAAACTGTGCTTTGAACTCTCTTTGGAACTCCTCCCACGTCCCAATTTCAATCCCACCATGGCTCACATCTGTGGACCTATGTCGCAACCACAACAAAGCAACGCCAGTGAAATACATAGCAACAGTATTTACCTTAGTGGCACTGTAACATCCTGATTTTGGGCCTAGGCAAAAAAGTAGTTGCAGGACCACAAATCTGACATTAAAAAATTTTTTTTATTATTATTTTGATGTCTACAGTATGATACTAAAGTTGTGTAAAATTTTCATAAAGAAATTTCCTCGTTTGAGTGCTTAATTTGATAAAAAGGACTAAATCGCCTAAGGTGCAAAACTTGAGGTCTAATTGATAAAGACACTAAATAGCTATAGAATTGAAAAGTATGAGCACTTGCATAGTAATTATACCAATAGAAAAGTGAAGAGACAAAGATGGACATGTAGTAGGTGCATTTGGTGAAGATATTAAAAGGTTAAATTGGTAAATAATTTAATAAGTGTAATAAGACAAAATAGCAAAAGCTACCATCTTTTTTCTTTCTTCTCCACCGATTCTTACGCAAGGAAATGGCCATGGAAGCTTGAAAATTTCAACAACTTCTAACTTTCACAAGTAAGTGATTTTGATGGTCATTTTTTATGATTTTTGTATTTTTGGAACCCTTATAGCTTAATCTAGCTAATGAAGGGACTATTTTGCAAAATGGTTGAAAGTCTAGGGTTTTTCCATGAGAATATTCTTGTTTTTTGCTGCATTTTTATGGAAGAAAATGAATCTTAGTTGTTAAATAAAAAACTTTTGTTAAGAGATTTTCATGAAAACACCTAAAATGGACCATTTTATAAAAGCTGTAAAATAGATAGTAAAGGTGTGAAATAATGGAAAATGTAGGCTGCTATAAGCATGAAAAAGGTTCGGCTATGCATGGGTAGTAAAGAAATTGAACACATTTCATTTAACGAGCCTAGGGGAAAAAGTGTAAATATGACAAAGTTTAGGGGTAAAAATGTAATTTTACCAAAAATGTGAAATTGGGCTAATTTGAATAGCATGATGAATAAATAAATTAAATGTGTTGTTATAGATCAAGGAAGATGAGATTTTGAATTAGATCGGGGGGAAAAGCAAGATAATTGAGTAATTGACTTATTCCGTCGTTTCATACCGAGGTAAGTTCGTATGTTAATCATAAATGTTTATTCGATAAATTGATGAATAATTTGTGAATTTAATTATATTATTTGATGTACAATGAAAATCTGATGTTCGAGACTAGAGAATGCAAAGTCGAACACTTTCGTTTGGTACTAAAAATTAAATTAATGGAAAAGACCATAAATGAGTCATGGCAAAGTGTGACTAAGTGAAATCGTGTAAGACCATAGTTAGACTATGGAATCGAGATATGGTTTTATGTGAGACTGTGGAATAAAATAGCTATGGTCACATGTGTAGTACTAAGTGTAGGCTACTATGTGCCTCGGAAAGCATTTGTTATAATTGGTGGGCTGTGCATGATACCACCGTGAATCTGTTATTATTGGTGGGCTGTGTGCGATACCATCGTGAATCTATATTATTGGTGGGCTGTGTGCAATACCACCATGAATCTGTTATTATTGGTGGGCTGTGCGAAACCACTGTGTATCTGTTATTATGGGTGGGCTATGTGCGAAACCACTGTGTATCGATAATTACTCCGAAGTGTTCATCGGGAAAATTTGACTAAGTGGAATTTCATGTGAGCAATGAATTTGATATGTGAGGAATTTTAGTAAGGATTAAAATGAGTAAGTGAAGTGATAAAGTTTTGTTTTATTCATGCTAATCAAATTATGTTATTGAATGTGAGCATATTGTTATGATGTTTCATGAAAGAATGAAATTTGAAATAAAATAGTTTCAGACAGCAGCAATTGTGTAACTTTGAAAAATCACCAAAAATGGTGGAAATCGATTTTTAGGTTGAATGAGATATGAAATTAAATCTTATTGAGTCTATTTCTACATAAAAGAAATAGAATAAGCAAAATAATTTCGTATGGTGAGATAATTGGTTTTTAGTGAGACAGGACCAGAATGATTTCGAAATCCCTTGTTTTGACTTGGGAAATTAATATTAAATTGTAAAAAGATAATCATGGGATAAAATTTATATTCTTGAAATTCTTAATGAGTCTATTTTCCAGAGAAACAAATGGGAATGTCATTCTAGTTCTGTACAACGAGATAATTAATTTTTAGTGAAGAGGGGTCGGAACTTTCAAACAGCGAAATAGGGGAGACTTTAAAGAATAAACTGTACTGATGCTAAACCAAAAATTCTGTAAATTTTATGGTAAGAATATATAAGTGAAACACCCCAAACCCGGCCCACGAGCCTTATAGTTCAAGTACCTATCATACTAATCTACGTTCCCTTCTATTTCTACCCTTCTACAGATCACAATAGATATCACACAAAGGTTAGGGGTACTTATGTAATATCCTGAAATAGAGGTTGCGAGTTTGGTAAATAACTCGAGTGGTAGTGAGCCTCAAGAGTGGTTTTGATGTGTTTTTGGAGTTCCTAAAACTCTCGGATTAAAATGGGACACTTTTGGAAATTTTGAAAATTTAGGGTTAAAAGTGGAATTTGGCTGAGGAGGCCTTAAGTAAAAATTTTGTAAAGTTTTGGACATGAAAGTCCAGTAGTAAAGTGGCTTCCGTGTGCCACTTAAGGGTCAGCGCCAAAACAAGTCAGTGGTTCGAGTCTCGTGTGCGGCAAAAGCATTTTTATTTTGAAAAATAACGCTGCTTTGAAGGAGGGCTTAAAAGAAATTATTGACATGACATTAGCATGAATTGAACACTGGCCGAGTGGTTAAGGACTTGGCTTGAGAGCTGCGTCTAAGGGGACTCGCGTTCGAGTCCTGGAGTTCGCACTTAAAGAATTCTATTTTACTTTTAGCACTAAAGCTTACGGAGCCAGCGAAAGAAAGGCTTAAAAGAAATTCCGATGAGATTATTGCAAGAAATGCATAGTGACCGAGTGGCCAAGGACATTGCGTGAGAGCTAAGGCTCGGAAGACTCATGTTCGAGTCCTAGAGATCGCGCATGATGCGCTTTATTTTCATTTTAGCGTTCAGACCTGGGAACTGGCAAGGTAAGGTTTAAAAGAAACTCACGACGATTTATGGCATGAAAGTCACATTAGCAGAAATGGCAGGAAGCTTGGAGAGCTTTCTCCAGGTCTCGGGTTCGAGACCTGGGGTAACACCTAGAGGCTTTTCTTCCATTTTGGCCGGCGTGAGGAGCTAAGCCTGCATGGCACATGCAGCACGCACGCATGCAGCCTTTGGAGGGTTGATTCTTCTTTTTATTTTTAATTGTTTTGAAAGTATGGAATAGTTTTGTTTGCTTGAGTATTATTATTTTATTATAATTTTTATTAGTTTAAGCAAGCATGGGTCTTGGCTTTGGGGAAAGGAAGCATGTGCGGCATGGGTTGGTTATTTTTATTGTGTTTTAATAATTTTTAATGTATGGGAAAAAGGATTAGGCATGGTGATTTTGAAAATTGATGTTAGAAAATTTGGCAAAAAAAGAGAGAGAGCATAACCGTGGGGATGAAGCATGCTTAGGGGATTCCTTGGCCTGCCTTGTGTTTGAGAAAGGATGACCAACATTCTTTGTTTTCTTTGCTTATGGTGCTTGGCCAAAAATGCATGTTTTTTTTTGTCTTGCTTTCCCTCCCACTTGAGCATGACCGAATGTGGTCTTCCTAAGAGCATTCATTCTCGATTTTATTTAGCTAGGGAGGTGGCCTTGCCTTGTTTTCTTCTTCTCCCTTCTTGTCTTGGCCGAATTTATCATCATTGATATTAAAGATTTCGCTCTTCCCATTTTGTGCATGGCTGAAATAGAGACTTAGGGGAGTTAAGTTTCGATTTTGAGGAGCTAGAGAGCTTTTTGGCTAACAAATATTGCTTGCATGGCCGATTTTCCTGATTACCTTTTTGGTGTATAGCCCGTTTTGAGTAGAACAAAAAGGAGCAAAATTCATCTCTTCTTCTTTGTCCTTTCCAAACTATTCATAGCCGAATCTTTAAAGCTAGTGTTAAGAAGCATAAAGGAGCCTATTGGTTTCGACTATTCAAGGAAATGTAGGATTTTCGATGACTTCGAGAACTAATCGACAAGAACAAGTGGTGTTTCGGGATCGAAATAAGTGGTCAAGGGGCAAATCGATAAAAGTAACAGAAGCTTTCGGGATTGTAGACTTTATTAGATTCGATAAATCAGAATCTCGCTATAGTCAGGTGCGTAGTTATCGCACTGTTCATTTGCTTGATATATGTATTGTAAGTATTATTTTATGTAAATGTATGAGTTGTGCATGTTAGCCGAAATAAAGGCTAAGGTAAGTGATCGAATAATCAAGTTAATGGTTATGATATTAACTTGTCAGTGATTTGCGATAATAATTGATTATTGATGAATGTAAAATAAAGTGATGACATGTGATGTATATTGTTCTGAATAACATGTGACCATGATAGATAAAATATACATATTTGTTTCGTACAAAATTTTGCTATGGTACATATACGTACGCATGAGACTTGTGATGTGACTATTGGAGGAAAGGGTGTACACTATGTGAGTGGTTAAATGCTAGCCTCGTGCTACATTCGCGATTGATGATCAGTGAACCGATTGATATGTGGATCACTATGTGATCAGTGGCTTGGCTACGACCTTAAGAAATAAGTGTGTCAAAGAAAGACATGTGGATCACTTTGTGGATTGGATTTCATATTTATAATTGTATGTTTGAAATTGTATATTTAAAGTTTCATATTCCTAATTATATATTATTTATATATATGGATTGTGTGGATATGGGCCAAGCCCACATGTGAGGACATGTGTATTAACTATGCACTGAGTCTTGGTGACTCACTCTATTTTTATTAAACCTTTCAGGTGGCGCGTAAAGCTTGGACCGGGTCGGAGAGGATACAAAGGTGGCCATGAGGAAATGGACTTTTATGAAAAGGGACATTTTGTTTGATTTATTAAGTATCAACATTTTCAGTATTTTGATTAAATGTTTAATGTGAAGAAGCCCACTAAAGTGTTTAAGTACCTTTATTAAGTAGCTTTATAATTATGCCCAATTATAGAAAGATAGTTTAAAGGTCGATTACAAATGGTTTTATTTTCTCAAGTAAAGTTTAAACCCGATAGTTTTATAACAAACCCCGATTTTACTTAGAATATTACAAGTCACGAAAATGTTTTATTAAAGGAAACAAAATTTTAACGGTTTTACTATTAAGAATGGATATTTTTCAAAAGTGTTCCGCAGTGGCATTCCAAATTCGGTCGAAGTGAATGGGCCGGGTTTGGGGTGTTACATTTTAGTATCAGAGCATGGTTCAAAACTCGGCTTTGAGGTTTTGGGCCCGAAAACAGCTTTCGAAAGTGGGCTTTTCAAAATGTGAACTTCTATTTTGAGCTTGTTCTGGCATGGCACCTGTACCTCCGACCCGAAGTCCACCTGGTAAGTACCTCTGACGATTGAGGTATATTGAATATGTGAACTGTATGGGCATAATTGGGCTTGTAGATTAGAAAATTTGGGCTATCGAACCCTAAGACTAGTCTATTCGAAAACAAATGCATAAGATTTGAGGACCGAAATGACCATAGAGGTATAGTGAATGAATGTGTCCCTGCTTATGAACGTGTATGTGACTCTCTGAGTAAGAAGTAGCGAACTTGAACCGAACCTATGTGTGATCGAAAGAACCACTTCTGAACACTTTATTCCATAGAATTGTTCGCGAATAAACAGTGGAACAAATTTCTAATGCATAAAATTTTTAAGTCAGATTGTGCGATAAGAGATGAGTCCTAGAGGACATGATCGAGGCAAAATGGTCGTATCGGAACTCGTTAGATCGGGTCAAGGGTTGATAATAAGGTATCACCTTCACCACCAACTTTTGATAATGAGCAGCAAGATCAGACGAGGGATAATGCTGTATTGCGCTGCGAGTTTTAGAGATGGTGGTTGGAGAGGGAGAAATATGAGAGCTCGAAAATTTGTTTCCGAGTGACTTTGAGCCAATGGAGCGGATTTGTTCTGTGATATATCAGGCGTTGCACTCAGTACGGTCGAATATCTGTTGGAAACAACCAAGCGGGTTGTGGATGAGCTCGATCTGAACCCTGAGGAAAAAGTGAAAGAAATGGTGACGCTACTTCGCGACGAGGCATATCAATGGTGGCTCACGGTTCGAGATAGTGTCACAGCTGAGGACTTCATTCGGGAGTATGTCAAGACGGCATACCAGAAGAAGTATGTCAGTACTTATTACATTGATGCTCCGAGGAATGTGTTTTTGGGACTAGTTCAATGGAACATGTCCATGGCAAAATACGACGCTAAATTTACTAAAGTTAAGCCGATATGCTCGAAGAGTAATGTCTACAAAACATGAATGATGTGTTTGGTTTAAGGACGGATTAAGAGACGGCCTGAGACTGTTGATAGTTCCTCAACAGGAACGGGAACTTGCTGTGTTAGTCGAAAAAGCTAAGATAGTTGAAAAGATTAAGAACTCGATGAGATAAAATCGAGATAAGGATAGGAACCGTGATAGAAGAAATTTTGGATTGTCTAAATTATCTGAGGATCTTCGGAAAAGACCGAGGGTTGAAAGTTTTGCTCATGTGACTAAGCCAGCTATGAGAAATCGGAACCGTCCGTGTGCTCAGTTTGGAAAATATCATGTCGGCAAGTGTTGGAACCAAAATATTGAAAATGTTTTAAAGTGTAAGTCTATAAGCAATTGAATATTGTTAAGGTTAGTTATAACCTTGTGTACATGTTGGAATTCTGGTTATAAATATAGTGAAAGCCGACTGTGGATAGACTTTCTATCATGAAATATTACTGAAGTGATAAGTACAAGTGATATGTGGATAGATTTTCTATCATGAAATGTTACTGAAGTGATAAGTACAAGTGATATGTGGATAGATTTTCTATCATGAAATGTTACTGAAGTGATAAGTACAAGTGATATGTGGATAAATTTTCTATCATGAAACGTTACTGAAGTGATAAGTACAAGTGATATGCGGATAGACTATCTATCATGAAATATTATTGAAGTGATAAATACAAGTGATGTGAATTATATGGGTTATAATTCTGGTCAGCTTGTAATGTGATTCAGATGCTGATAATATTGTATTTCGGGCTTTCAGCCTAGCAGGCTTTGTGCCGGTGTATTGTATTTCAGGCTTTGATGCCTAGCAGGCTTTGTGCCGGTGTATTGTATTTCAGGCTTTGATGCCTAGCAGGCTTTGTGCCGGTGTATATTTCAGGCTTTGATGCCTAGCAGGCTTTGTGCCGGTGTACATTTCAGGCTTTGATGCCTAGCAGGCTTTGTGCCGGTGTATATTTCAAGCTTTGATGCCTAGCAGGCTTTGTGCCGGTGTGTATTTCAGGCTTTAATGCCTAGCAGGCTTAATGCCGATGATGTGTTATAATAGAGAATTCATGAATCACTTACAAGATGGAACATATTTGTTACCATAAGCTAAATGCTCGGGTAAGTACAAGTCTTTCGTATTTGCAAGGAATAAGATAAGTTAGTATATTCCCATTTGAACTAAGTAAGATGTGATATAGTCGAAGCTTTGGTAAGACTTTTTATATGTGCAATTGATCTTACCATTGATGAGTATGATATCCGTAATGGAATTTAAGCTTGAATATGCTTATGAAGAAGTGGCCATATGTAAAAATACTAAATGTGAAAGAGGTTGGATATGTTTGCATATGTGTATAATTGAGTATGTGTGATTGATATATGGTGAATTGAAATGTACGGATGTTCATTCATAAGTAATTTCGAGGACGAAATTATTTTTAAGGTGGGTAGAATTGTAATATCCCGAAATAGGGGTTGCGAGTTTGGTAAATAACTCGAGTGTTAGTGAGCCTCAAGAGTGGTTTTGATGTGTTTTTG